>OX375773.1:2896212-3496212 GCA_947359385.1 Chesias legatella
GGATCAAATGCCGAGGATCAAACATTTTGATAACAAAATTGGGGCCGAGTCGTATGAATTCCGTATTGAGCCGTTGAACCAAGCCCGCGAACCCAATTTTCTCGCCTCGACTATTAGTCAAATCCTGGCTTTTATTGTAACTGTATTCATAGGCACGCAAGCCCCGAAGAAGGGATGTATTCAGGCTTAATAATTAAGGTCCTAAAAGAAAATAAACTATTATCATTAATTTAATTTGATGATAGTGTAATAGGTAATAATGCAACTTTGACAGCTGAATTTGTTTTAAAGTTAGGGCTGGTTTATGAATATTCTAAGAATATTCTTATATTAAATATTTGATGACTTTTATTCTTCTCATGTAAATGACCACTTCAACTGTTCGTTTAAAGTTGATTGGATATGTATCTAAGATATGGATACGGATATATAATATATATACAAGGAAAAATATTATAAAGAAACAAAACTTACCATGACGTAAAGTATATTTCATATAATTAGAAGTGGAATTTATACTTGAATTTGAAATTGAGCAATATTTATCTGTATGTTTGTTTAAATCTCATAAAAAAAAAGAAAAAAGAAAAAGAAAAAATGACCATGAAACAGCCCAACATTATATCGGGGAATTTCTTCAAAGATAAATAAATCTGATCAAAAATATTGAAATAGTAAAAGTTTAACACAGACTGTTCACTGACTATTTGTTTAGTCCAGAGATGTAGTAAGAAGGTGACCCATGCCCCGGCACTTCCTTACAACATCTCTGTACCCCACTCACCCGACCTTCCCGTAGGCTTAGTGTAGGCGGCTTCCTTTGTCAATAGTAATGTATTGCTCTAAAAGGGCAATGTTATTACATATTTGCTCTCGTATATCAGTTGCCTGCAGTGTTTTATCAAACAACACGGTGTAATTAGTTTATTTGCGAAACAGGGAATTACGTTTGATTTATGCCAGATCAGGTCTAATTCTAATTGCATCATGTATGTTGAAAACTTATATGTAATTATTATCTAGTATGTTTGTATATGTCAACTACATAATGTGAAGTTATACTTTGTTTCAAATTTAATTGGTTTAAGTTTTGTTTTGCTTCCGGATGATCAAGGAATTAATTAACGGATGAAAGTGTCACATGAGTTATTCATGGGGAAATAATAACGGCGATTTGCTCACCACTTGTCATGTCTACGTTCTGTTATAATCGATTTTATTAAGAAACTAATGCTATGTCAGCGATTGCCCCCAAGCTCCACGCGGTTTTCCGCAAGTAATAAATAGCCGAGTGCACGCGCTGCCCCGCAGTCGATACACAAGATTTCATTCAGAGCAGTCGATATGTAATATATTTTATTCTAGTTATTTTCTAAATTCTGTACTAAGTTTCTTTGACTGTTGAGTAAAGTTTCAGCATAATAAAAAGTGTTTTTTAAAAAGGACCCACGGAGCGCCGTCCTTACAGTTCGTACGAAAGTGTTAAAGAAGTGAAAAATTGGCTTATTTAGGCTCTCCCTATCTGCTTACCGTTTTTGGGGCTAAAAGCGTATGATATTTATGTATTACCACAATAAAGTGTCATGAGTCGATGAGTTCACCACTCTTCAAGTCTACGTTCCTTCGAATGTATTACTCACAAGATGATAGAGGCTCTGCATATACTTTTAGAGATAAAAGGCGTATTCTAAATTCTATGTATTCAATGAATATCCCACCGACCCTGGTATTTAAAGGTATTACCAGAATCACATAAAACAAGTTTTTCTTTGCCTCATGTGAAGAAAAAGAAAATGTTGTGTCTCGTTAACGGAATGTTTGAATAAACTGTCCCATTAGCGAGAACCAGAAACGCAAACGTTAACGTTTCTGTAACCGTATTAATGTATGTAGCAGTCGTTACTTGAACGATCCTATTATGCAAAAATTTACATAAAACATATTTGAGTGCAGAACAAAGTCTGTGGAAAGCTAGGATGGAGTTTGGACTAACTAGAACTTAAAACCTTTAATTTAAGTGGGATAAAATGTATCTATTTGAAACATTACTTTCACAATCAAAATTAATAACGTATTTTAAGATTATACTTAACTCTTAAATTGATGCTAAAGCTCTAACATTAAACAACAGAAAATGATCCCGTACGTATTGGCAGATTCAAGTCGCATAGCATGGCACTAAAAATGGTACGTCTCATATGTCAATGTTAACAATCAAAAATGCCACACGTACAAAAATACTTCAAGCCAAAATCAAATAAAACGGCCTATTGGCGGGTCGTTGCTTCATCGTGTTTTCGCCATTAAAATGTCACAAGAGAAAGTTTCTCCATTTTGTTCCCTCCCTGCCGAATTGTGATTATTACGGCAGTATTTTTGTGATAAAGTTTTATTGTCATTCAACTAATAAAAATACTGAGTTATTAAAGAAAATTAGGTGAAGTTTATGGAATTAACGGATTTATTGGAGTTTACTCCTTGAATCGACCGAAAAAATCGAGCGTTAATAAATGACAGGCCTCATAGCTCAGTATGCTAGTAACCCTGCCTTCTGCACTGTAGATCGTGGGTTCGATACTCACCCAGGACAAGCATTGTTTGTTCTGTGTCTGGATGTAAATTTGTATTAAATGTATGTATTTACAAAAAAAGTATGATGAACCTAACCGTGACGGAGTAATGAGGTAATAAACACAAAATAAATTAATTTAAAATTAAATACTTTTCTAAAAACAAGCTTTTATTTATTGGATTAAGAGTGACGTCACTTTATTTTTCGAGCAAGCAGTTTCATTTCATACCCACATTGTAATAGTGCATTGAAAATAACTAGTCCGCCATCTTGGGTATTCCGCCATGTTGGATTGAGAATGACATCATACAGCTAACCATGCATTGTCAACGTGTATACAAATTTCAGCTCAATTGGTTGAAGATATCTGCTTCAAAATTGAGTAGCAAGATTCCACCCGAACAAACATAGTTACCTACATACATTGCAAGTAAATAAACGCTTGTAAAAAATAATCGAATTGAGAACCTCCTCCTTTTTCTTAAGTCAGTTAATATATACTACGTTTTCTACCATCAATCAGTCATATCAAACTCACAATTTGGAAGCGATGTCTCCCCGTTCACACAGCCCCAAGGCATCTAATACAAATCGTTTTCGTGGTCGGTTTTTATTGTCGAGTTGTTATTATGATCAGAGTTTATCATTTACATCAGATTTGATATTGACATTGTGACATCTTATTTTATTTTACTTTGTATTATTTTATATGTGCTATATACTTAATATATAGCGTAGTATACACATAGTATTTGTATATATAGTAACTGAACGAGCCGACGGCCCACCTGGGCCCTGTTTAATATAGGTGACAATTCGACATATATGTCAAAAAACGACAAAATCGTAGAATTGTCACGCTTAGGCTGTTAAATAAAAGTGACAAATATGTCAAAAATCGACAGGTGAAATCTTGACATATTTGTCATTGAAAAAAGCGTTTAATAAAACACGACACATGTCAAAAAACCACGGTCAAATTATTTCTGACCATTGTCGGATTGTTGTGACAATTATGTCGACTTTGACATTTTTTTATTTTAATTTTTTTGTACATATTTGCAAATAGTTTAGTTTTATGAAGTTAAATGAGGGTAAAATTGAAAAAATATTACAACAGTGAAAGAATGAATCAGTGCAAATTCGATAATATGTTTTGATCGCGTGTAAAATAGAAATGCACAAAAATCTTTATATTTTGGGCCTCTTATTTATGAAAACAGGATTATTTAAAATAAAGTTTAGTAATACATATTATACTCTTTGGGTAGTTACGTATGTACCACTTTTTGTAACACACTGGTTCGAGAGAACCAGTGACTCGAATAGATAGATACATAGACTTTTTGTGTAATGAACACTTTCTTATACCTTCAAAATATGATTTCGCGACAGAGGGTTACGCTCCTGTCAGAATTGTCGGACAATTCTACATATATGTCAATATATCATGACAATTTTATGTTTAATAAAGCAGATTTGACAAGTTTTTCACGACAAATTGTCACCTGTCACCTGTCGCTTAAAAAGTTTTATTAAATAGAAAAATGTCGAATTGTCGCGACAATCCGACATATTTGTGAATTTTCCACCATGACAATTTTGACGCCTGTCAGTTTTATTAAACAGAAAAATTGTCGTATTGTCACTTTTTGACATATGTCGGACTTGTCGGATTGTCAGCTTTATTAAATAGGGCTCTGGTGTTATGTGGTAACCTCTGCCCATAACAAGGTCTTGTCGTACCTAGTAAGGGAGGACCCAAGTCGCATCGTATGCACCAGAAACTCTGAGACGTGTAGGTAGAATGTCTCATGTGCCTGTAATTTCACCGGCAACCACACCTTCAAACCGGAACACAGTAACGCGAACATGTTACTGCTTGCCGGCAGAAATGGGCATGGTGGCAGTACTTCCCCGGAAGAACTTGATGAGAGTTCTACTGCTCTTGCATTGTTCGTCTATAGTGCCTTTTATTTTCTAATTAGCCATAATAAACATTTCATTGCTTATAAATAATAAGCAAATGCATAGAAAAATATACGAACATGAAATTTCATTAAATAGATACTAAACAAATACCCATTCCCGGTGATATGGACAAAGACTAATATACAAAACGAACATACAAGACTCACTCCGAGTTTGCCCCAGCCGGGGTTCAAACCCACAGGCAGGGTTAGGTACTTAAGCCCCAGAGTTGCCGCAAAATATTTGGTGAATAAATTATTACTATTCAAATGTTTCACGGGTCCATCCCGGTCCTTTGGTAGGCATTAGTGGGCCGTTTTTTCTTTAACCTAGACTGATGATATAACTATAGAAGAAATGCGTATAAATTGGGTTATTTAGTATTGTAAATAAATAAATAAATAAGTAATGGTGGACATTTCACGCAGCGCCATCTAGCCCCAAAGTTAGCTAAGCATAGCTTGTATCATGGGCACCAGACGACTGATATAATACTTATATACTTTTTGGTAAATAAATACATATTAACACCCAAACACAGATCAAACATATTTTTCGTCACATAAACGTTCATCCTGGGTGGGAATCGAACCCACTACCTACAGCGCAGAAGGCAGGGTTACTACCAACTGAGCTGTGAGGTTAGTCAACATGATAATTGTTTATTTCATTTGATCGGAATCACAGGAATGGACTGCTATTCGTAACTCTTTTATACTAAACAGGACATCTAGAAGCATTACGCTTAGTGCCCCTTTCAGTTTAATTATATAACATTTGCTAATTGTTCACTTAAACATTCGCAGTGCAAGTGAAGGTACCAGTCTTGGAGATAACATCTGTCTGATGCGAGCTGCTTTTAAAATGTGGCCACAGTACTAGAGTTTGAAAAGCGATCTGCCACTAAGTCGTGAATATTGTGTTCCGTGTGATACAGGGAACCCGAGAGCTGGCACCGTGTCTGGCTCGTAGTCTGAGCGTTTTTTTTATATTTGGTACCTATAAGTGACAGAGCATACGGCCCACCTGATGTTAAGTGGTAGCCCATAAACAACAGCTGTGGGACTCAAGTCCTCACCACCAAAATACGAGATGACTCAAGTCGCTTTGGATTCATCGTCCATCACCCCGAGACGGGGATGTTACGTCTCATGCGCCTGCAATTTTACCGGCACTCACTCCCTTCCACCGGAACACAGCAATACGAGTGCATCACTGCTTTGCGGCGGATTACCAGGTGTGGTGGCAGTACTTCTCCGAGCGAACTTAGCACAAGTTCTACTGCTACTTCGGGTTGCTTTTTGCACTACCCGGGGGACATGTGTAGGGATTCAAAGCGTACCTACGGGTGCGAGCAACGTGGGCCCCCCAAGTTTATCGAAGCAATTCCGGCAGTATTTTGGGCCTGGTAATAAACATTCATTCGATTATTTATTCTTACAGCAACTAAGCTGGAGTTTGTTGTGATTAGGACGTGAAATCATATGTCTTAAAGTCATTCATGTCATATGCTATTGCAGAAAGACAAACTGTTGTTTTTTTACATATCTGTTTTTAAACGAGAATTACTTCTGGCTACTAACAATTATCAAAATTTTATCACACTTAGCGTTACTATAGGTAGAAGTAGAACTATAATAAGTTCGTCCGATACCTACTGATATTATATCTATTTCTACTGTCAGGCTATAATGACCTCGCATTACTGTTTCGACCCTTTTAATTGGTGAACATTTCACACTGCATCATCTAGCTCCAAACTAGTACATGTACTCATCTACCCTTGGGTCTTCCCGTAACCTAAGTAAGGGAGATCCTAAGTCAAATAGCTGCTGTCATGGGTGGAGTACTGCTTCAAGTCAGGTGGACAATAAATTCATCGTACATGTTAAAATAAGAATTTGGGGTTATCTTCAAGGCAACTTTGTGGCCACAGACTGAGAGACGTATTGCACGATTTATACTCCGCTTTGTTCGTACCTGCACATGGAACCAACTGGCACAGGGGTACTTATTCATAAAAAAGAATAATTTGCAGAGATGTAAGTTTACATCAGGTTTTAATTTTTTTATTTGATTAGTTACGGAACGAGCCGACGGCCTGCCTAGTGTTAAGTGGTAACCTCTGCCTTTAACAACCGATGCGACTTGGGTCCTCCCCTACTAGGTACGACAAGACCCAAGTCGCATCGATTGCGCCCGTAACTCTGAGACGTGTAGGTGGAATATCTCATGTGCCTATAATTTTACCGGCAACCACACCTTTCAAACACGAACACAGTAACGCGAATTAGTTACTGCTTGGCGGCAGAAATGGGTATGGTGGCAGTACTTCTCCTGACGAACTTTTTCGAACGTTTGCGTAAGTTCTACTGCTCTTAAACATGTAATCATGGTAGGTATCCAAAAATTATTTTGACCAATCCCAGACCTACGATGCAAATTGCAGTGGGGATATATATAATGGCTTTTTCCTCCAGACTTTGCTTAGCCACATTTGCGGTGCTAGAATAAGACAGCTAACGGTTAAAATAACTGGTAGGTTATGACATAAGATATATTTTTTGGAGGAAGGCAGCAGATGTCCAGGCTATATTTGTGTCACAAAAAAGAGCAATACGTGCGATTTATAAAAGAAGTCACGTAAATTTGCTGAAGGAAAAATCTAAGAAATAAATAATCTAAGAGTGTCATCTCAGCATATCTACGAGAATATGTTAGAATGTTCAATGAAACATATGTCTAGTTTTGGGGGAGAAAGATGTTCGTCACGTTGACATTATAAATGAAACTAAATCAAACATCTCGAGATTTTTATACCAACAGTCATCGATCATAATATTAAGAATAATTTAGTAAAAATGGTGTAAATTATATATGCTGTAGGAGTTAATCGTACCTTATACTGTGTGTAACTTTTTGCCAGTCATAAATCATGATTCATTCTGTTGACAAATCTTTTATTCGATCGTCCTCCCGTTCTCATAATCGTTTGAATGATAAATCATCATTATTCGCGAATTTTCAGTCAATATTACTAATGCAATATATTACTAGTGAATATTTCTGGTGAAAAACTGCGGGTTGAAATAAGAATATAATACCCCGCTCGAAGTAAGTAAATACTATAAAAATACTTTATTTTCACTGTAACACGAAAATGAATTTAATGAAGCAAGTTTTATTAAATATCAGTCAAAATAAGCATTCTTTAAATATTAAATATAAATGTTTCTTTATTATTCTTTTGCGTTGTAATTTCTAAAACTCTCTTCATATCATATACGATCACTGAAGTTGGTAAAATCGATTCTGGAATATGTCCGATGGAACAAGGCAGTCATTGTATGGTTCTTCTTCTTCTTCTTCGAGTCACCGGTTCTGTCGAACCAGTGTGGTGAAAGGATTGTAAGTGCGCCTCAAAGAGGCTCCTTTCGTGCACTCGACACATGTCTTCGAATTTTTTGTTCTAGGACATGATAATTCTCCTAGAACTACTGTATGGTGGGCTAGATATAAGAGTCAGCTCTAGAGTTGAACACCAGGCCGATGGTCTAACGACATCGAAAAGGCATTTGGAGAGTGGATCAGCTTTTTTGAAGGTGCATATATATTTTTGCACGATTGGGCAGACGGGCCATCTAGTGTTAAGTAGTAACATCTGCCCGTAACAACCGATACGACTTAGGTTCTCCCCTACTAGGTACGACAAGACCCAAGTCGCATCGTTTGCGCCCGTAAATCTGAGACTTTAAGGGGCACGAGCATGTAATATCATCGGCAACCACACTTTTGAAACCGGGACACAGTAACTCTTGGCGGTAGAAATGGGTATGGTGTCAGTACTTCCCAGGTGAACTTGCCATAAGTTCTATTGCTATTAAAAGAACAAACTATAAAAGATTGGTAACAGTGGAGTGCTAGAACAGATGCCTGTATCCAGCGGTCTGTGTTACTGGCTGATTAGATAGATAGAGGTTTCTCGTAGCGTGGGAAGCTGGCTTCTTGGATATGTAGGATTCCGCATAGGTTCACGAAGGTTCGCTTTAGTTGTAAGGTAGGACGATAGTGTAGGGCATTAGACTCTTATGTAGATTGTTATTCCAGCATAAATCTTAGTGGGTTGTAATATTAAGCAAACGTGAAGTCAAAGTTTATTCAAAAACTGACAGGTCGCCTCTCGATCTTACCTACAAACATAGCCGGGCGGGAATAGCTTGTTTTATCGTATAATATATAAATATAGTATAGTTCATGTCAATAGAATATATGGAATCAGTGTAAAGATTTATTTATTTTATTTTTATTTTTCATACAGAATATTCATTAATTATTATATATTAATTTATGCCATAGTTTTTTAAATGAATAAGTTATTGAACGAGTAAGATGTCCCACCTGCTATTAAGTGTAACCTCTGCTCGTGAAGCACTAATATCTGAGTTTCTCTCCAAATTTACGTGAGGGAAGAATCAAGTCGCATTTTATTGCGCCCGTATCTTTGAGATGCGATGTCCCATCTGCCTGTTACTATACCGGCAACCACACCTTTCAAAACGGAACATTGTAATGTGTACGCGTTAGGTAATGCTGGTTGAACATATTTTTCTGTTTATAAATAAGGATAATTTAAGCATTAATTACAAGCAATTGTATTAATGATCTCTTGCAAGCACAGCTTTACCATAATTTTACTATTAACTACATAAGAAAATTTTAGTCATACTACCAACTTTCAGACTTCTTAGAAATGATGCGAATTATATAAAGTACGAAACTATCAAATTTGTTTTTTTTTTTTAAGATAATTATGACCTGTGGATATTAGGGAACTTTATGGTAAAACTGAGTTCTATACTCTCATATTGCATCAGTAGATAAAGTTTAGTCAATAAAGAATATATGAGAGACTTCCTACTTCAGTTGAGCTTTCCAATCCGTATGCATTGATCTAGCTGATTTCACATTGCTGTGCTAACAATTTGTCAAACCACGCGTAAAATTCATCCAAAGTTATGCTCCAAGTTTTGGTATGGGTCTTTGTGAAGTCATAACCTCATATAGAATGTTATCGTATTGTGCTGGATGAATGAAAAGGGCTGTTTACCCAAGACCTTCCTAATTTAACTAACTAATTAAACTTTGATTGTGTTTCGGACTAACGAGTAATAATTATAACAATTGTGTTGTTTATGTCAATAAGTAGCGGAGAGAGAGAGATTGAGCCAACCTGATAAAATATGAAGCTGTAACCTGGATTTATAACAAAATTAATACGTCTTGGATCATCCCCTACTTAAGTATTGGAAAACCCACGTCGCATTCCGCCCGGAACCTTGAGACGTGAAGGTGCATTCAACCTTTACGTCTCAAAGTTCTTATTTGCTTGTAATTTCAACGGCATCACATCTTTGAAAAATAATAATAACGTGTAACTTATGTTTTATTTATTTATAAAAGAATCATCACTAGAGTTTTATGATTACCAAGTGGTACCAAATAAATAACTAAATCTGATTAATTTTATACAATAATTTTATTTTATTTATTGTAAATAATTAACCATTTTTGGAAGTGCCTCTGAATGAACACTTGTCCCCCGGATGGTGCGAAAGGAGCAACCCAAAGTGGCAGTAGAACTTGTGCTAAGTTCGCCTGGAGAATACTGCCACCACACCTGGTAATCTACCGCCAAGCAGTGATGCACTCGTGTTGCGTGTTCCGGTGGAAGGGAGTGGGTGCTTGTGACATTGCAGCCGCATGAGACGTAACATCCCGCCTCATGGTGATAGGTACAACGCAATGCGACTTCAGTTATCTCTTACTTGGTGGAAAGGAATCGTATTGTTGTTGTCTATGGGTGGCCGGCCGTTACCCCTTAATATCTGGTGGGTCGTTAGCTCGTTCGACCACCAAAATCACGTAATAAAATTACTTCTAGAAATACATACAAATATAACGCTATCCGTTTTGGGATTACGTGGATGCCAAAAGGATGCCAAATAGCAATTAAGTTGTTTTTGTTGTTTCTCAGGCCATTAACTATAGTTAACATTGCATTTACCCTTGGAACAAGAGGTATTTCTTAAATATTTATTTTTAAGACAAACTACATAGGTACTCGTAAATTTCAGGCGAAACTTTCATCTTTCCATTTTTTACTTATTTCGGACAGTGAACTATGAATATTCTTGTTTTGTTCTTATTATATTATATATACAAGCGCGGTATAACGGAATTTTAATTTAAAACATACCTAGATAAAAAATAAACAAGCAACTCAAGATTCATTGTATCATAATTGAATATTTTCAAGGAATTAGATATTACACTGCCTAGTAAATTATAACCGCTTCATAAAGCGCTACAAACATCTACGTGTCAACTTGGGTAATATATTATGCAAAAGGAAATTGCTACTAGGCACATTATTGTGACATACTTAACCATACATGACGTCACTTTCACTGGATTTAAACATGTCACGTTCAATTTGTACCAGAGATTTTCGCTTAAATATCGCAAATAAACATTTACATATTAGGTGCTGGTAGAATACTTATATTTTTTTTTTTAAAACATACACATAATGCATAGTAATACCCAGACACAGTAGAAACATCTATGTTCGTTACACAAATTTTGGCAAATCATGCAGCATCTACTGGTTTGGACAAAGAAGAAATTGAAAGCTGCTACAGACAACGCATTGCGTCTGGCATCATATTATGCCAAATTAGTGTGAAACATTGACTCGTTAAGAAGAAGACACAAATTTTTGTCCCGAGTGACAATTGAACCCACGATCTACAGCACAGAAGGCATAGTTAATACCAACTGAGCTGTAAGGCCAGTCATTTTATAAATAATATACGAAAGTACCTATAGAAGAACGGAAAGAAACCAAATAAATTACTGAATAGGTACACCATTTAAGGCACATACAACATCAAGATAATAAAACGATCAAAAGAACAAAGTAACATTTTTCTTAAATGAGCGTCAAGGAAAAAGTACTTCAAACGAAAAAATATTTATATTTTATCGTATAACAGTGAAATTGTATAAATTCAGAAGTAGCCAACTCAATAAGCACTTATGTACGTCACAGCTTAAACCGAATGAATTCTATCTTACTAAAGCGTTTTTAGAGCGGAAATGGTCCATTTGAGAAAATGGCGCCTGAATCTGCGTGAGATTGCATAATGCTGAGTAAAATGTCTTGTGAGTACTAACAACGTGAGTGAAGATTTAGCTACTGTCTACCGTTTGGCGCAAAGAAGTCATTTATTAACATAAATTGCCGAAATCAATTTTTTTTTAAGCTATTGCATAGCTTCTATCGCGTGCCTTGAGCGTGGAGACCGAATCCAGAAATTCCGTAACGAAAAAACCTAACACCCCCCACTCCGACCGGCACAGCGGTGATACTTTTTAGTTTTTCCATCTATCGATAAATACCAGAACTTTTAATGACTTTTTGAAATATCACGCGCAATAGCTTTACCGCGGCAGTCTCCGAGTGCCACACGTCTTTTTTTAAATCAATACATCTGTCATGGAGAAGACTCATCATTTCATCAATCATATTGCGACAAAAAATCTTATATAATTAAAAATACTTTTACAGCTAAATGTAATAATCTAGTTAAAATAATATAATCTAGTAATACAGTGTTTTCCTAATCATGGAGGGATTTATTGGCATCACATTTAAAACAATCGCTATATTGAATCAATGTTCGTAAGGTAATCAGTATTTTGCATTTCATCTTAGAACTGATATTAATCTAGTTAAAGTGAAACACCACCAGAATTAGGCAGCATAAAACAAACAATCAAAAGTTTTGGCAATAAATTGAGAACGTAAATTAAAATTGTAATTTACAATGCTGTTTACCAAAACTTTACGTAAAATTGCATATTTATTTGGGGTCCTGGAGGATTTTGCGATTAATAAATTAAAAAGAAATAACCAGTGAAGTATACTTACTTGACTGTGAAATATTTTTCAAGTCATTTCATTACATAAAGTCAAGAAATCAATGAGTAAATAACGACTTACTAACCAAAAAAAGTTTGACAAAGCCTTTGACTTTATGGAATCGATTTTCATGGCAGTGGTTAATGGTCTATTATCATAGATATTCTGGAATACGTTTAGCTTACCAGACCTTTAAATATTGATAAATGAGCGTTACATAATCGTGAAAAATCGCATATTATAAATCCCTATATAAACAAATAGACAATAAGTAGATAATAGTATGGTATTAAACAATAGACAATAGTAGAACAGAAACATGTCGAACTATTTATTCAAAACTGCATTTAATATAGGCTGTATCGCCCATTTGACTTAAATTTTGTGTACGATAATATTCATTGGTATCAGTTCGTATTCAGCGCGCAAGTTCGCAAACAAGCGTGACAGATGAGTAGTAGTTAGTATTGTTTGTTAGATATACTGATAGGTTTCGATGCTTACATACACCTTGGGTCTAAACTGAACTCTAGAACTAGTACCTCAAGCTTTTGAGGTTCCATCGAAATAATTTTAATCACATACTTTCTTGAGTTAAGTGAAAAATTAGAGACAAAAGAAGCTTTCGTAAAGCTTCAAAGTAGGAAAAGCCTCATAACTATGCTGAAAGATCATAGTAGAATACATAGTTTTGATATGGACAGGGCATCTCAGAAATTAATAGTTATCTCTCTTCGGTACTCGAGCTCCCAAGATCCGACGGAACTGCCAAGACACGCCTGGATCGGGAATCCGGTTTTACAATAAAGCTACCGGAACACACCGAGAGTTCCTTTGCGACAGATTTTCTTCTTGAGACATTTGCCATACTACCACGCTATGATTTCTTTGCGATGTTTTCCTTCACCGGAAGATAGAACTTTTCTGTTTTTTATATTAGGTTATTTTAGTATAAGGATGTAATTGTTGGTTGTTATGCACACTAAATTATTTATATTTATATCAATCTATCTTGAGTTTATTGTAGGAGTCAAACCCACGGCCTCCAAATCGTAAGCTGACATCATTACCAACTTTAGTCTTCGCTTCATTTCATTGTCTGAATATTTATGGCAATATTTACCTGATAAGTACCTGCTTTATGTTTAAATTTCTAATTGCAAAATATAATGCCTGTTAAGTTTAAACGACATTTTAAAACCAGCTGAGTTATTTAATGGGCCGAATAATTCCAATGTCCAATCCTTTACACAACCAACTGGACCTTTTTTATTAGCAGTGTCAACATTTTTATAAAATGTTAAAAAGGTTAGGTAACCGATGAAATTTTTACACAATTGCCTTTTTATCCTTCCAAACGTATTTATCACATGGAAGCGTTCACACCGTATCTTATTGTTGAATAACGATCGGGTTTATTACATGGATGGGTGACTATTACAAGAGCTTTCATGCTCCAGTGTTCACGTGACATTCCATGTCTGAAACTGTCTGGGTAAATTAATCGACAGTATATTTAAAGTAAAGCAATTAATTTTTGCGTTAATGTTCTCTGTAATTATGTAATTGTAAATATTCTGTGATGTAATTCAATTAATTTTTTTAAGTATTCAATATATATTATGTATTTCTCGCTCAACTGTTAATCTCATTTTTGCTTGAAGTCTCGCCTGTAATTGAAGTAACATTAAGAAAGAATTGTTTAGATTGAAATATTGTTTATTGTAATCGGTGTGTACTTTGTAGGTGATAATAAATAAATAAAAGACATCTAGCTAGGTCATTCACTGGGCCCGTCCGTGTAATAACATATTTGACGTGGTTCTCACTGCCCTATACAAATCCGTACCAATTTCTAATGTTACCAAAGTCGCCGTCTAACATCGTGAGGAAATCGGGATGTCATAAAACCAACATTTAGAAGACTAGTTCACTTTGCTACTGGTTCAAGATAGATTCAGTGACTTTAGTAAGTTAAAGATATAAAAATATATAGATGTAACAGATTGCAGAGAGCTCAGAGAGATCTCTTAGCATAGAACATTGAATACTGCACAACAGGCGTCTTAAGCAGCACACTTAGGTTCTTAGAGACAGAGTGGGTATTATGCAAGATGTTCGCACGACTCATATGAACGGATACATTCGTACTCAGTAGGCAAAAGAATTCAGATATATGTATATTCTTACATTTTCCGTGTAGGCAAAGCCATAATGGGCCACTTTTGATCACGTGGAATCCTACTTTCCACACTATAAAGTAAAAGTAGTCGTGAATAATAGTGAACCATGTTGTTTTACCAAAACGCAGTTTACCCCATTATTCAAAATTCAATCCCCAAAATTGCCGGTATTAACAATATAAGGCCGAGCCAACACCTGCCGAAAATGAAGCAACTAGAATGCTTGTAAATATTTAGATGATTCTGATCAACGGATCAACTCTCGGAGGTACATAACCAAGCGTACCATAAGTCTGTAAGGTGGAAACAATTTATTTCATGTGATTCGTGTGGTGTAACGGGCTGACGGCCCACCTGATATTAAGTGGTAACCGCTACACACAGACAACAACAATACGACTCAAGTCCTCTCCACCAAAGTATGAGATGACCTAAGTCGCATTGCGTTGCGTCCATCACCCGAGACGAGGATTACGTCTCATGCGCCTGCTATTTCACTGGCATAAATAAGTAATAACAACTATAATAATGAGTATATGGCACGTGATTTTTTTCTGATTGGCTTGGGAGATGCCATTTACTAACAACGTTTTTGTCCCTCGTGTTAAACAAGGAGAAAAGAAAATATCCTATATGTTCCTACTTTTGATTTAAATCAGAGACTTTCCCATTGAAAGTAGGTAACTACCTACGTTTATCAGCTTCCACGCTCAGTAGCAAGTATCAAAGTACCGAACGGCTTAATAATTAATCAAGTTTCCTTGAGAATTTACATCTTTTACAAATCATGCCCTCCAGCAATCTATTAAAGTTCATAATACCCTTGATCTGTAACAACTTTTAAGCTTTAATCGAAACTCAGTTGTGATCAAAACTGAATTGTAAAGCTTTCGATGAAAAATTGTCTGGAATATTATAGGCGTTAAGGCTCGTAAGTTGTGTTGTGTGACGTGAATGAGATACGCCTCCTAGGCTTGTTTAAACATTAGTTGTCGATTTATATATTTTTCAAGCTCGTCTTGTGAGACCCCTTATTTTAGTTATAGTTTGTAACTAATAAGAAAAGACGAGGAGGAGCACGAAAGGAGCCTCGTTGAGATTCAATTTAATGGCCCACCTAGTATGAAGCAGTAACCTCTGGCTTGTTATGGGCAGTGGTATATATACGACTTGTATTCTCACTTACGTAGATACGACTAACCCCCTGTCGCATGTTATGTGTTGTTGTCTAGCACTCGAGTGGTTTCAATCAATCTGACACATACCATTTGACATGGGTCTTATCGTACTAAGTAAGTGACAATACACAGTTATTACAATCATACATAATTACATATTACCCTCAATAGTATGCACCCACAACTGTGAGGCTTAGAAGGTGGAATGTCTCATGTCCTATAATTTCAACAGCTACTACACAAAAGGTTGCATGGAAGAGATCACTTTTAGTGATAATGCCGCCCATTGTGCGTCTACCTCACTTTATAATTTGTTTTCTCTGTAAAAAAAAAATTCTTTCTATGGTGTACAATAAAGAGTTTATTTATCTATCTACACCTTTCAAATCGGAACACTTTTCAATCGGCGGTAGAAATGGGTATGTGACAGTACTTCCCCGAGCAAACACGGCACAAGTTCTACTGCTACTATAAATTATGATATTGACATTTACCGTTTTGAGAACGTGGTTTTGGGCAAATAATATTTTATGTATAAAGCTATTTTTTATCAGGCTGAACCAGTGATATTCGAATCAGAAGCTATGCCACTTGACTAATACGCTCTTATGTCAATTTCTTTTTATATTATGCTCATAAATTTCAACAACTCTTATTAGTTTAATATTGTGACAGTTGTCGTGATAAACAGCTTGTTTTGTGTGTTAATTTTGAGAGTTAACAAAACATCGGGCCATGATTTGTTACAGAACTTTCAAAATAATGTTCATTGTTCTTTCTAAAAGTCATATCTAATTAGTTTCACTAACGACGCAGCCTAAGAAATTGTTTTGGACATATTTCAGCAACACCAACTGCCCTACAAACTATAGCCATTCTGAAAGTGGATAGAATAGTACAAAGAAACTAAAAGCTAACTTGAAAGTGCAGTCTCACGCAAATACAGGTCGCGCAATATAGACTCGAGTAAGCCCTCTGGCCCTGTAAATAACATTCAGTACAATACCTTATTACAGCAAACAAAAAAAATGCAACTACATTGTTGTTAGATAGTATTTTGCGAGACTTTAAAATTTATAAGAAATCAGGATGTATATTTATTTGCGTGCGAGTTGAATTTTGTCTTAAAATTTCGAAAAAACTTCAAATCCCAATAACAAACTCACCAGGTAACCACGTAAACTTTGCCTAACGAACCCAGGACCTCACAATTTGCAGGCAAGATACTTTTTAGCTCCGTTATCGCTCGACAGCAGAAGTAAACCGTTGTATTTTTGAATCCAATGAATGTTGCGCTCAGATATATTATAACACATGATCTAATGTGTTGCATCACTACATTTACTTTCACTTTGCCTCGCCCCAAAAGAGCATCCCTCGAAGAAGGCAGCTCGCATGAATACCTACGGTATGAATGCAAACACAGAAACTCGCTCTATGGGATTTGTCTGAATGTCCTCACTTCTGGAGCCGCTGAACCGGAAGATCCCAGTTCGATCAACCATTGTTTCGAACGATCCGTTTTTAGAATAGCTTTTCTTTGTTTTATTGATATAGATAAAGGACGATCTGAAGGATTTATAGGCCTAAGTGCACACGCCGCATAAGCGATCAGCGTACGTGGAAGAGAGAATCATGGGCCAGTAGTAGATACAGGCATCGAGTTTCAATCTCGAGGTTGCTAGTTCAAATCCATGCATGCATGAGTTTTGCACTTGAAATTTTAAATGTTATTTGATATCTATTATAATATTTGCTCAAAATATTGAAGAAAAATATTTATCATGAAGAAACCGGCATGTCGTCAAACCGAAAATTCGAAGACGAGTGTCGAGTCCTAAAATGTCCATTCTGAGACTTTGAGAACGTGGATTTGAGTAAAATTATTGAGTACATATATATTTCAAGAGGAAAACTCTTCAAATTCAAATTAAAACATTTATTGCAGTGTGTTTTTACAAAGACCTTAAATATATTTATAGGATTCAAACATATACCCTGTTAGGGCACAGCAATTACTGATTTTTGGTGGCTATCTCTTTGTCGTATTTGAACGATCGACCACTAAAATTAAACCAGGTTTCTGTAGTGGGACACCACACCACGCTCTCCAGCAAAATTAATGGAAAACGCATATACACGTGAATATAGCTGATGGCCAAAGTCGCCGTTAGTCGCAAATTTTCGCGTTGTGATGCGTTGCGATATCATCGTACCTATCGGTTTGATGTATGTCTGGTCTTATCCAAGTCAATGAACTAGAAGTTCAATGTTCACTCGGACATTGTTTCATTGCTTGGCTCTCTGGCTATGTATTTATTTTTAGGATCGTTTGTTGTATTAATCTTATTTTCGTGAAGTTTGATGAATCGTTACGATAAATAGTGGAACAACTTTAATTCAATTTCATTAGAAACAATTGTGAAAGAAAGCCAAACAAAAGTCAATTACATCCATTGAATTCTTATAAAAATCTATTATTAATAGAATTTATACAGCTGAGTAAGTTGCTTCGGTTTCTCCATACAAAAAATTATTGATTCCAATCAAATATACAGGGTGTGGCGTAATGAGTGGATAATAGGGTACCTGCGGGTAGGGGCCATTGTGGCGGTTCAGAAAAATATTTGTTATGCTCAGTAAAAGTGCCTCGGTTTTCGAGATATTCGACATTTTCGAAATTTAAGAAATATTTCACCCTTCGTCACTATTTTTGGCGCCCAGACTGCAAATGAATTTTTTTTTTCTATCTGTTTTTTGGATAGTATTCTTGGATAGATGTGCTATCGAATGGAAACTATTATTTTTATAACACAAGCACAGTTATGTTTTTAAAATAAGATTTCACTAAAATTTTACTTGCTTTCGTTTGTTTTCCTGACCTTTACCCTTCTGTGGTGTAAAAAAAATGTATGGTCACTTGTATGCCAACGTTTAAAAAAATTAGCCTTTTTCATCGAGATTCCGAAATGGTATATTACATGGTATTTCCACAAGTTGATTCAAAATTAATTCCTACCAAACTTATCAAGGCGTAATTTAAAGAAATATTTTTAACTATTATTAGCAATAATTGTCTACTGTTCGCAGAACTACTAGTAATTCTTGGAACAGATTGGTTCCCGGCCCAGCGGCAATCGACACTATGTCTATCTTGCTCTTTCATGCTATGAGTGAAAGAGAACTATCGTTTCGCGTAACGCATTTTTATGATTTTCGAGTCAGTGTGCTATCATACTACTCCCGTACAACAACGTGTTATCCTGTTTTAGATTGATACTCGTTGATTTTGTGCAGTGATTTCGGACTTTGTTTTGCCTAGCGATTTGGACGTCTTAATTTTGTGAACCTAACGATTTTGTGCTGTGATCTCGGACTTGATTTGCTTTGTAACTTGGATTTTTTGGTATTGCATATTGATTGCAATGCCTCAGCTATACACTGCGTCTGAATATGCGCAAATGCATTTAATCTACGGCGAGTGTGGTGGTAACGCCAATCGAGCAGCAGCACTGTATCGGGAAAGATTTCCCAATGCACGCCATCCCGATTATCGTGTGTTAATTCGCGTACACAATGCTTACATGGAAGGTCGAATTCCTGGAAGTGGTATCGGTGGCACGAGTTCTGGGAGACCACAAGTACATAATGAAGAGGACGTACTTGATGAAATTGCTGCTGATCCGACCACATCTGTGCGCGTAATAGCCTCTAATACTGGCATGTCAGCAAGAACAATAAACCGAATTTTAAAAAGAGAAAAATTACATCCTTTTCACTACCAGCGCGTGCAATGTTTGCAACCAAGAGATTACCCTGCACGAGTTGCATTTTGCCAAACAATGCTGAGAAAAATGAACGCTGATCCCGATTTCTTCGATAAAATTTTGTGGAGCGACGAATCCACGTGCAAAAAAGATGGGTATTTTAATATGCACAATCTGCACAGTTGGCAGCGTACAAACCCTCATTTGGCCAGAGAAGACAGGTCCCAGTACCAGTTCAAAATTAATTTATGGACTGGAATTCTAAATGGCAAAATCATCGGACCATTCGAATTGTCTGGAACATTGACTGCAGAAACGTATTTACATTTTTTACGGCACGAACTTCCACTTTTATTAGAAGATGTTTCATTAGAAGATAGAAGAAGAATGTGGCTGCAGCACGATGGTTGCCCCGCTCATTACGCCCGAAATGTTCGACAATACCTCGATGAAACATATCGTCGACGATGGATCGGTCGTTTGGGGACAATTTTGTGGCCACCTCGTTCACCAGACCTCAACCCATTGGACTTTTTTTACTGGGGATGTCTTAAAGAAAAGGTTTATAAAGACCCAATTAATACAGTGGACCAGCTACGGGAGCGTGTGCGATTAGCTGCTCAGAAAATCACAGAGCAAAGATTTGCGAACAGGATTAAAAGATCTTTTATCAAAAGGTGCAGAGCATGCATCAGAGCACGTGGTGGACTTTTCGAACACCTTTTGTGATAGTAAATTTAATAAATGAAATGCATTTAAAATTTATTGTTTCGTTTTATTTCATTACCGAATTTTAAACTAATGTTTTTAGGTGATTTTAAGTAATGAAGTAAATTTTAGTACTATTTGTAATTTTATAATAATTAGCTCTACCCATTTTAATAGGAATTAATTTTGAATCAACTTGTGGAAATACCATGTAATATACCATTTCGGAATCTCGATGAAAAAGGCTAATTTTTTTAAACGTTGGCATTCAAGTGACCATACATTTTTTTTACACCACAGAAGGGTAAAGGTCAGGAAAACAAACGAAAGCAAGTAAAATTTTAGTGAAATCTTATTTTAAAAACATAACTGTGCTTGTGTTATAAAAATAATAGTTTCCATTCGATAGCACATCTATCCAAGAATACTATCCAAAAAACAGATAGAAAAAAAAAATTCATTTGCAGTCTGGGCGCCAAAAATAGTGACGAAGGGTGAAATATTTCTTAAATTTCGAAAATGTCGAATATCTCGAAAACCGAGGCACTTTTACTGAGCATAACAAATATTTTTCTGAACCGCCACAATGGCCCCTACCCGCAGGTACCCTATTATCCACTCATTACGCCACACCCTGTATATTGAAAAATACAATGATTGTCTATCAGTTTGTTTCTAGCAAATAATGTAATTCTGTTGCAAGACTAGGTATTAAGAAAAGACAAAACTATGAATAAAAATAATACACATTATTGTAACCTTTTTAAAAATCGGTCAAATTAAATATATGATAGCATAATTGGTTACCATGTCAATGAATGTGCGTAAAATTAGTTTAGCATTACTGGAAAATAGAATGAAGTTTCATTTGAATTCTATATAAATCAGAGAATTAGTTGTTGTGGATTTATATAGGTTGAAGTCAAGGCATCAACACGTTTAGGATGCGGGCCTCGAATTCGCTAAGACACGGGTCATCGCATCTCATTGTCAATGCGGCCCTCGATTTGGGAACTACACGCCGATATTTATCAAGCAAACGACAGCCATTTGTAGTTTACTCATAGAAAAGAGGAGAAAAAGTGACAATAAATCACGTGGTATCTGCGTAGCCCACAATCTGAATATGGGACACACTGTATATGAGCTTAACGAATGTGAAAGCCGGGAAAGGTCATTACTTCGTATATACAAAGAATTGAATTACACTCGGGAATAATTTATCTATATTACTTGGGAAACAAACATTTCAGAAGAACGGCTTAATAAGATAAATCGGTAACCAGTGTTATTCAAAACAAATTTTTGACAAAGAAATGATAATTTAATTTCTAATTACCCGTTACATTATTAAATGAAAAGCTAAAATAATATAGTTATCTCTAAAGGTACACTTTTTTCCGATTTGGTCAACAAAATACATTTACCACCTTCATCTTCCACGTGAAGCTGGGTATTATGTAATTTACAAAAGTATAAAAAAGTATATATGTGTTTTATTAGTTGTCTGGTTCCCATAGTACTAGATATGCTTACTGTGGGGCTAAATGGCGCTGTGTGAATTGTCCTTTAATATTATTATAACTACGTAAGCTAGGTAAATTCATATTATGAACTTTTGGAGTTGTGCACACATTCCATTCTATCTCCTTTCAACATTATCATTAACTGACTGGCCTCATAGCTCAGATGGGAGTACTCCTGCCTTCTGCGCTGTAGGCCGTGGGTTCGATTCCCACCCAAGACAAACATTTGTGTGACGAATAAAGATGTTTGTAATTTGTCTGGGTGTTAATATGTATTATGTAGTTCTAGATCCATGATACAAGATATGCTTAGCTCACTTTGAGGCTAGATGGCGTTGTGAAATGTCCCTATTATTAATTTATACATAGTGGTATATGTACGTTGCTCATCAGCTATACAGTCAGTCAGCCAGGACTTGATTCTGTATAATAGACGACCTTGCATCTACAGATACATTGCTTTAACTCATTGTAACTAGGAAAGCTAGCTCGTGTGTATCGCAGTCTATAAACATAATTTGTTACACTACTGAAAGCAGTGAAATTGCCTTCCAGCATCAGAAGCTGCGACCGCGAAGGGTCGACTGTTTCCAGTTTCACAAAATTATTCAGCAGTTTCTGGTTTCCGAGAGTATTCAGCCATTTAGGTTCCTTAAACCCAAAGTATTAAGTTAATTTGTGAAAGTAAATAATTCACTGGTCTTTTTTCAGGCAGAAGAACTTGTACCAAGTTCGTCACGGATGCTGTCACGTCTGCGGATGCACTGAAAGAAAGAAAGAAAGAAAGTAATGTTTTTCTACAAAATGTACACAACACATACTTATACGACTAGGAGAAATTAAACAAAAAAAAAACAAATGCCTAAGCGGATCGCTGCTGCGTACATTGCTTGCGAAAAAAGCTCTATGCTCAGCATGTGCTGAGGACACAATATCCCAGCGCTGATTTTCAGCACACTTTCACTTCAGCACTGCCAACTATCATATTTCTACCGCCAGAATTGACGCATACGCGATCTGTTTCTGGATTGAACGGTGTGGTTGCCGGTGAAACTACAGGCACACGAGACATTCCATCTTCAAGTCTAAGTTACGGACGTAGGAGAGAACCTACTCATCAAAAAACACTTAATCGACCCAAATTTGTAATTCAGTACCTTCACATTAAGGTCAGTTCAAGTTTCTCCAGGTGATGTTTAGATTTCTTAAATGGATCCGGAACGTGACAGGAATTGTGCGTTGTTTTAGACAAAGGGTTCCGGACACCTATATAAGTATTCACTCGTGTGTTTGCGATAGAAAAGGTTTGCATTGCTTTCTGTTGTAAATCTTTATATACAGATGCCCAAAGCGATACTGGTAACGATGATTTCTACATAAGTGATACAATAATTTCGCGAATAAATAATCAATCTTTAGCAATATTATTATTTTATGTCAAAAATACCTTATTTAAACAAGCTTTGAAAATGTTTTACAAACCAGAAAAGTAACACGTGTTGTTTAATTCTGGAATTGAAATCGCTCATCTCAGTCGGTTGCCTCTTTTACGTGGCCGCAGGTTGTAACATAAACTGATTGCTCATACAACCTGAAAGCGTTAGGATTTAGTAGACTTTCGTCATTTATCACCAACGTGACTACGAAAGCAGTTTTGCAAAAAAAAAGTAAATTATTTTAATGCAATTTGTTTTAAAGCAACTATCGTACTATGGGAAATTCTATACAAAAAGTCCCCTTTTCAGGTGCAAATTGTACCATGACACAGGCAGAGGCTGAAGTACCTACTATAGACACTTTATGTGCATCTCATTTCCCCTACTTAACTAAAGCCCAAAAGGTCACAACTTGTAATTTAACCACAACATCAAAAAGCATTGTCGCTCAATGTCTATAAAATCGGAGGTCAGAAAGGGTCGGGCTAAACGATATTCATGTAGTTTTATGTGGTTTTATTAGGCTACGTCCGCGTTCCAGAAATATGGTATCTCTGAGAGCGGCTATTATGAACGTCTATGGCCGTATACCGACGTATATGAACGTTATTTGAATATTTTCGCCCAAGGTTATCCCATTTTTGTTAGAATTGGTTTTTTGCGGGCAACTTTGCTGATATACTGGATTGTTCTTGATTTCACTGTGATATCCATCCGGTAGTTTTATTTGGGTAAATCCGCTTCCAGAAGCAAACCCATTCTGTAAACGATCGGTATGAACGTCTACTTAGCATCGGAACTTATATGGACGTTATTTGAATATTTTCCTCTAATCCTATCATTTACCTATAGATTTGCGTAGATATATAAAGTTTTGACATAAAATATGATTGTATTTATCGTATCATAATTATAATAAATAAGTTAAATATATAATAATGATAACAAATTTCTACTTCTTCTTCTAAATTCTATATTCAAAACATTGGTTAACAAGAATAGATAAACGATTTTCGGGTTAAATATTTTTAACCCGAAAAACATTTAATCTATTCTTTAATCAAAACCTGATACCATAATAGAAGACTCAACTTCACCGCACACTTTATTAGACACAGAAACAACACATCGCAGCTGATAAAAAGAACGCAGAGTTGCATAGTTTATAAGAAATACACAAAAATATTATTGCCTGCTTTATACAATAGGTACTTTTTTATATTGGTGGGCATTTTACACCGCTTCTTCTGATCACTAAGCATAGCTTGTACTATGGAAACTAGATAATTGATAGGATACATACATAAATATATTTTGTGTAAATAAACTTTAGTACATATAGACAGAACAAAAATCTATGTTCATTGTTAGTCATACATATTCTAATAATAGTAATCTTTTTATATATCTCAATTTTTCACAATTCACTTAAACTAAAAACTATTGAGGCATGTACTTAACGCAACGTACCTTTACTACTGACATTCGAATCAACACTCCGTTTTCAGAACTGGTCTTTAACACAGGTCTAATAAATAGATTCCAATGTGTTCTACCCACCGAGAAAACTACAAGTATACAGTTCCATATGCTTTGTTACCCACAACAGGTACCAACGAACTTTCTAGAGTTCATTATCTAGACTCACTTTCATTATCTTCTCATGTTCAATCTAATCTAAACTGAAACCTAATTACTAAAAACAAAATCGACCGTGTAGTCGAGTCGAAAAGCCATTATGGTCGCTTTGATACGCTTTTAAGCTGTTCTGAGGTTTGCAGCTAATAGGCGTGCTAGACTGCATTGCATTAAGCTGGATGGGTAAATTACAGCATTAAATGGGATTCTGGTTCCTTGGAAGAACAAAGCATAAAAAGTGTATTACGTGTTACAATTACTTATTTACGATGGCAAAAGTTAAATTAACTATTTTTTTTTTTTTTTCAATAATTTAATATTACTAATCCTATGAAGTTTTGTTGCTATTACTTTTTCAGCAGTTTTCAGCTACGCTTGGATGATATAAATATGCAGCAAGTCATACTTTGACTCGATCACGTATGACTTTAAGTATACATTTATACTTATTTAATGAAAAAATATGTGAAACGTAAGAATTTATTCATATCTTTTTTGAGCAAGACTACAAATGCGATTTGATGAGAAAATACCAATGCAGGCAGGCGTACAATGCGCGTGACTTGATTAGGAATTAATTTAAATATTTAGTTAGCAAAATTAGTTTCTTTGCGCATTAGCGTACGCGGTAACTGTCTAAATGCGGAAACTAAAATACACGTTAGTAATACATGTGACTGTATTCCGCTCACATACCGCTAAATATTTTTGCTTATTGATGCAAGCCGCGCAAGTTCTAAAGCAATTAGTTACCACGTGATAATCGTATTTTTAAACAGCTGTTGCCCGCGACTTCGTCCGCGTGGAATTCGGTTTTATCACGCATCTCTATTTTACCCCTCGGAAAAGTAGCCTAAGTTACTCCTTGTTACATCAGCTATCTTCCAGTGAAAGTCCCGTCAAAATAGGTCCAGCCATTTCAGAGATTAGCCGGAACAAAAAGACAGACAGACAGACAAAAATTGTAAAAAAATATGTTTTGTATATGTACGGTGTATATCCATATGCACTTAGTAAAAAGCGGTTATTTTAATATTACAAACAGACACTCTAATTTTATTTATTTGTATAGACGTGTTAATTGAATAAGGGTACTGAATGCCTTAAATCATTTTAAGATGAAGTGCGCCACAAAAGCCCCATTATAACCTTAAACCTATTGTCAGTTCACCAGTCCGTCGCTCATGCGATCGCATAACTGACTTTCAGAGAATCGGAATAAGTAACCTATGTGTATTCCATGTAATTAAATGACATAATAAATTTAAAAATCTGTGTCACGTGCTATGTGTTTAAAATTTCAGCTTTTTCAGTTCAGCAGTTTTGGCGTGAAAGATATTACAAATTTGCCTTCAAACAAACTTTTGTACATATCTAAAATATTTGTGGGATAGCCACATAAACTTAAGGCACCAAGTAGGCCAAAAGACTAAAGTCTAAATAGGTTACTCAGAAATTCTCAAGCAGCCCAGAATAATCATGAATTATTTTGCGAAAGTAGAAATCCAAAAACTTCAGCCACAAGGGAATTTGAGGGACTAAATACTTATTACCAACTTCCAGAATTAAGCAAGGATTCACTTCATTCAATAATTAACACCAATTCTTAAGATTTACAATTCGAACAACTGAAATAAAATGTTAACGAAGAAAGTTCGTCTTCGAAGAGTGAAAATTAAATACATAGCACTCAGTTTTTCAATTTTTGTCTTATATACATTTTTTGTTAATACATACATATAATATCAATGTTAACAGATATTTAACACCTTGAAAGAATAAACATTTACAAAGCTAAAACGCATCTTCAAACTTCTACTCTCTAGGATCAGCGGTTTAGGCTGTATATTATTTGTCATTCAGTCAGGAAGACATAATCTAATATAATAAAATTTTAAAATTTGTTTATATTATGATATTTTAAGCTATTGCATAGCTTCTATCGCGGGCCTTGAGCGTGGAGACCGAATCCAGAAATTCCGTAACGAAAAAACCTAACACCCCCCACTCCGACTGGCACAGCGGTGATACTTTTTAGTTCCATCTATCGATAAATACCAGAACTTTTAATGACTTTTTGAAATATCACGCGCAATAGCTTTACCGCGGCAGTCTCCGAGTGCCACACGTCTTTTTTTATTGCTAAATTAATAATGATCTCTTCGTATCGACGTCTCGAAATAATAACGCAATATCAGGATGATGTCGTTTCAAAGCCGCTTCATCATTATTCCGACACTTCACATAATTCTTCAGTAAACAGAACTGAAAGACAAAAGTTTTTTGAGATCTTGAATTAAACGAGTCACTGTTATAACGAATAATTTAAGTAGTCAAAAAAATTATAAATTTTAAGCTTGAGTTTCTTTTACTTTTGAACGTCGTTTTTTTTTAGCGATTTTTAGGATAGCATGTTAGTGTTGTATTACGCAGAGCCGGTTGGCCAGCAATAGTATTTTAACAACATTGCCAGTAATGTGAGCCGTACAATACAATGTATTCACCCGGCATAATTGTAGGGTTGGCTAGAGTGATTACGGGCAAATATTGACGTGATACCTGGGCTATACATTAAAAGGAGTGAAGAATCGCTCTCGCGAAAAAAAAAAAGAGGTCCTTTAGGTTTCTTGGCTGTTCTTCGCCATCGAGGATCGGATAGGGTTTTAACAGGCGTATAAGTAGCGTGAAGTTATGTCTTGAATATTATTGACGTTTCCAAGCCATTTCTTAATGAATTCCATGGAAATAAAGTTTTTGACTTTGACTTGATTTTGAAAATATTTTTTAAATATAGGCAGTAGGTATTGCGGTGAAAAATAACACTGAATCGGGCGATAGCTACATCTTTCAACTGCCTGATTCTACGTATACAGCAAAAGCAGCAAAACTAAGCGAGAGCTACTATTTGCTTTCCCCATTGCAGCTTTGCATCTTTATGTAAACCCAGGACGCAGCGGATTCAGACAAATCGGGGTTTTTACCATTTATTTTTATATTTTTCATAAGCTATCCGACTGATTTTATTGAAACTTTTTGTCTTAAAAGCTTATGATTAGACTTAAAAATTGGTACGCATATTGCTATAGTGACGAAAGCCGGAAATATAACAATAATGCAGATGAAGTTGCAGACAAAAGCTAGTTCTGCAAAAACGTTTTCTTTCTGTTATTTTTTCAGGGATATTTTTTGTAGTTAGTTAAAGCGCTCCTTCCTTGTATATTTTTCTGTCTGACCTAAATATTAATTACTTCCTCCCATTTCTCTAGCGCCGGATTCTGCAAAGGAAACGTGGACGTTGGTTCCGGCAACGTGAAGTGTATTTGCGTAATCTTTCAGCTGCTAATAGGTACTTAGCTTTATTTGACGTCACACTAATCGTGATGTGATTAACGCATAGAGGCTTGCAACACCGAAAAACGTATGAGGTGATGTGAAGTCTGCATAAATGTTTTTGTCTCTGGTCTCATGCGTCAAAAGCGGTGCGACGCCGTGCTACTTGGTAGAGAGGGCTTGAGTCGTATTGTTGTCTATGGGCGGCGGTTACCACTTAACATCAGGTGGGCCATCAGCTCGTTCCGCCACCCAAATCACATTAAAAAAAGCTTTGAACAGCAGCGCCGCCGCCATCGATTTTCACTCTAACGATCGAAATGATTCATCAAATTCACTGAGTGTAGAGACATTCACAAATCCTGAAATATAAATGATCCGATATGCTTTATGGCGTTGCGATATGAGAAAAGTGAGTATGACGTCATAACACTGACTAGAAAAGGACATGTTAAGTCCGTTTTTATCTCCTCGTCCGTAAAAGGGATGAAAATTCTTTTTATGCTCTATCAGCTCTGCTTTATATGTTTCGAATATTTAATGTGGAAAACCAACTTTATGTATAATGTTTTTATATGTGAACTATCAATAAGGTATAATCAAAACAGCATAAACTATGTCTTCTTATGCTAAACAGAGAAATCCCCAAGTTTGAGAATGAGTTCCAGTCAGATAGAAAAGACAATACAACATAAAAATTGATCTTTCCTGATACTTTGCAAAAGAGCCTAATCAAAAAAGCTAGCCTTATTCTTTACTTTTCAATGTTTAAGTTTAAAACACAGGCGAAAGCGACTAATATCTGTGTGCCTGTTCTGATATGTTTATGTGATAAAGTTACAGGTCGAGCAGATGGCCCTAGTGTAAGTAATAAGCAATACGACTTAGGTCCTCCCCTATTTACAAGACCCAAGTTCGTTTGCGTCCGTAAATCTGTGACGTGTAGGTGGAATGTATCTGGTGTAGTACTTGCTCGGACGAACTTGGCAGAAGTTCTGGTACTGCAAGACTAAAAATGGAAGTGTTCACTTTTTATGATTCTGGTAGTAAGTTTATTTCACCCCATAATGTAGTTATTTTCTAGCTGGGTTCGACCCCTGACCTGGTAAATAATCTATTAATTAGGTAAATAGCATAATACAATTATTTGGTATTAATTGTTTGTTTTGCGTTATTGTGTGTCCATAAGACTTTGATAAGAGTTTTGTAGAGTAACGACGTAATGACGAGAATTTAAATGAGTTGAAGTTTGATGGTTTGGGTATGTATAGGGGATGAATAAAAAAGGGTGAAAAAAACAATCATAAGTAGAGTGAGAATGGCACCATTGGAATGGGAAGACATTGGCTTAAATGCTTATATCAATTTTTGGAAAAAGGCGAGGTAATGAATACCTTAAACAGACGAACATATATGAAGAATGTATGAGAGCGGATGAAGCAATGAAAGAATATCAGGATCGTAGAAATACCCTGGAAAACAGTGCTCTTTGCTCTTGGAAACAGGTGTGATTCCATGTATGTGTGTAGTTGTGTGTACATTCAGGGCATCCTAGTGCATAAGTGTTTTTACAAAGTGATTTATTAAAGCCGGGCACAAAAACTGGAAATATGTACTGTTTGTAAAAAAAAAAATTGATTATCACCACAAAGACCAACAAAGAAACCAAGAAAAAAGCCATACTTTACCCCAAGCATAACTCTTGAGTAATATAGCAATAAGTGGCAAACATCAATTGGGCACAGGTGATTAGTCCAGACCAAAAACAATTTCCACCAAAGTCACGTAAGAAAAAAGTTATGGGCCACGAACCATTGACACGAAAAGGGAACGGCTCTTGGGATCGGCACACTGCCAAATTTTAATGACAGCGGTCGTCGGAAAATTATTTCCAAATAAAGCCGTCCTTAGCTAAACAAACACAGTAGTCCTTATAGCGATGAGCACAGAGATCATTTTGAAAACGTCTGGTTTAATGTATCTGAGCTCTTGAGGAAATCGATCAAAATTGACGTGGCGTTGCCTGTTTCCGTTGCGTCAATCATTTGTGATCGCTTTATAAGAATTTAGGCCTTATACACACGAAAATACGGAAATCTAACGAGTGCTCGTCTTTTAGATGAATATTCAAGCGTTTATTTTAGAGAAACAAATATATCCTAGCCACAGGGTTATGTACATTCTAAAAAAAATTAATATGTGCTTTTGATAGTCATTTCATACTGACAAGTAATGTGAGTTAATTATTAATCATGTTTGTTTTCTTACATTTTATTGTTTACAGAAGATAGCTCTTAGCATAAACGTACACCATGTGATCGTTCCACCAATACTAACGCAAAACAATTGTGTAAACATACACTGATACAGATATGTATGAAACAAATTTTAACTACACAAGGCAACACATAACATGATTTGATCCTCGATTTACCCACAGTTCATTCGGTTTTTCTTTGAACGGCGAACACTAACTCTAGGACTGCGCGGATTTTGTAATCACTATAATATATGTATACTTGATGATTTATTCAATATTATACTATGACTTTCCTACTGTAGTGTTTAATTGGTTGCCGATAAAAGAACAGGAAGTTTATAAGACCCAATTTAAAAATATAATTCTACATGAAATCCTATTCAGTTGGGGGTTAAACATCAAAATGTAACTCGGAGGTAGAATTAGAATTTTTGCGTCGACTTTGTTCCGCCGCCGTCCAGAAGTTTGCGGAAGTTGAGAACTTTTACGTCTAAAATTTATAGGTTTCAACTTCTAAGTATTGATTAGATCAGTTTGAAAATCAGACACCGTGAATTTATTAAAAGTTTCGTGGAAATAGCCTTTGTAAAGTTGTAGTCGTTTCGTTGTCGGACCATCAAATTTGAATGGGTAGATTTTTCTCACCTAAACACAGTAATGCGAGTGCATTGGCCGCTTGTTGGTAGAAATAAGTACAGATATATTGGTAGTATTTCCATGCACGTAATCGGTAGTGTTCTTGCTTCTTTATGCAGTACAATGTAGGTATTGTATGGAAATTGTGAGAAATTTTGGATTTTTGGATGAGTATGTGATAGGAATAATTGCACTATTACGAAAAAAAATTTGTAAAAAAATGAATGGATAGTTTAGTAAACTAATATTGCAATAAAAAAAATATATGTGCTTCTAGTATTAATCTTAGTTTCAATCCGGAGGTAACTTGCTGAAAATCTATATATTCAATATTAGATTCACATGGCAAACAATATATAAGCAATACCTTCTCAAAACGGTAAAGAAAAACATCGCGAAGAAATTGGCATTATCTAGAACCCAACATTCGAAGACATTTGTCGCAGTAGTGAACAAAGAGCCTCTTTGAGGGACACTTTACCGATCATACTGATTCGAGAGAGCAAGTGACACACTATTCATCGTCACCATAAATTCAATAATAAATGTCATGTTTTTCAATCAAAAGATTATTAACAAAGACTAAAGACTAATCAATATATCTACGAGTATATACGTTTTATTGCATCAATAGTGTTTCTAAATTCTAGACGCAAAAAGCTTTTGAGGGTACTTGTTTACGCAAAGAAAAATAAAAATTTCACAGCTTTACTGATTGACTTGGAAGCCCCGCAACTGAGCCCAATCTCCTCCCGGCCACTAAATTAAATATTTACCAAATTGTTTGAATGTGCCTCGATGGCGCCCCTTATCCTGCGATTTAGCGACCGTGAAGGTAATCAAATCTGAACGGAACCCTTTCCCAAAAACGTTTTTTCTAATTTTATATCCAACCAGCGAAGGTAGAAAAAATCCATTAACTCGAATGCTCCAAGTGCCCAGATTAGGTTGTTTGTATACTGAGTTTTATCGTGCGGATGATTTTGCGTACCCCAGTTTTTACTGGCATGGTATTTTTCTGGGCACTGGTTTTGTGGATTGTTAGAGGAAATGACGGGACTAATGTGCTCGTTTTTTCCAATCAAGTCTTCGGCTTAGTAGGAAGTTATTACATCAGTCGAATTAAGTTTCTGGTAAATAAAGAGGTTTTTTCATTTGTATCATAAGGAAAAACTCCATCTTATCACTATATATAATTACATTATGGTTTTTAATGGATCTCCGTTATATTCTCAAACAATGAAATAAGCTATGCTTGCTTATTCAAATTCAATTTAATTCGCTCGTTTCAATCCATAACATAATACTATATACATTAATGTAAAATAATGCTTAACGGTGTTTAACGGTACCTATTGTAAATAGTCTGTTATTATTAATCAGAAAAATATCAACAGCTCACTGTCATCGCCAAAACCTCTTTTCTGGCATATTTCAATACCCCGTTACGTCTCAGATATTAAACCATTAACATGTAGTATTGTTTCTTGTTAAGTGACGTATTGTCTACGATATGGATTGACTATATCGAAGACAATACGTCTACCTTTTCACTCTTCACTTGAAACCTGCCAGATTGGACATTTCAGGGTTTTTTTAATGTAATATTAGTGACAGAATGAGCTGACGGCCCACCTGATGTTAAGTGGCAACCGCCGCCCATAGACAAAAGCAATACGACTCAAGTCCTCTGCACCAAAGTAAGAGATGGCTAAGTCACATTGCGTTGCGTCCATCACCCCGAGACGGGGATGTTACGTCTCATGAGCCTGTAACTTCGTCGGCACCCACTCCCTTCCACCGGTACACAGCAATACGAGTGCATCACTGCATGGCGGCAGATTACCAGGTGTGGGGTGTGGGGGCAGTACTTCTCCGGGCGAACTTAGCACTACTGCTACTTTGGGTTGCTCCTTTCGCATCAACCGGATACGCAGACGCAGATTAAGTATTCCATTCCCCCGTTTACACGCCTGTCCCCTACCCATCGCTCATTCATGTATGCCACCAACTTTAGGGTACAGGCCCATCTGCGCAATGTATTGTGTATTTTTCGGAGAGGTGTAAATAAGTAATGTTACGAGAAAACTTTCCGTATAAAGTTGGCTAATGCGGCTTTTTATAAGCGTAACGACTTCTATTATGGTTTCTGCCCACATTTTGAGTGTGTGTTATTACATCTTGAATAATTTATTTTGTTGACTTGATCGATTAAAACTTCTTTTGAAACTTTTTGACATTTGAATTGTTTGCAAATATCTGAAATACACAGATAAGAATGTACGAGACAGTAAAATCTAATATGTATCATTCTGTGGCCTGGGTCAAGATCATGGTGGACGAGGGGATAAAGTCCGATTATTAATCCAGTAGCTCTTTCAAATCAGGAGTTTAATAAAGTTTTTTGCCTGAAAAATGTTTGTACGCAAGTGTTTGTGCTAGTGAAAATGTCGTGAGAAAACCGGTATGTCCTAATGCTAACAAGTTCTAAGATCAAGTGCACGAGGTTCTCAGCCAACAACCTTCTAAACTATAGGTATGTATACAAATAAAATATTTTGCTTACATCAGGGGAGTGTTGATACAACGTTTTTATAACAGGATTAGATTCATTTCCTTTTACCACACAAAGACAAATTCGGGATAGAGAATTATTTCACCCAAATAATACAATAATATTTTGTTTCGCTCCAAATTGAACCAGCAACCAAAATAAAGCGTATCGACACTCATTCCATCAAATAAATAATACACCCACATATCCACCAAACAGCAATCTGTATACGTGGCGTTGACAGCTGATTAGAATAACATACATTATGACTAAATGTTTCATTATTATCTGTCATGAAAGCAGACAGTCGACGTTCACAGTTCAGTGATTGTTTTGTGAAATGAGAAGCCAGTTCAGCCTGGCAGCATACCTCGAGATTTCTCTCGTTTGCCGATGAACTTATCGAATCAAGGCACCTGAAGTTGTTATAGTAGAAGATGACGGCTGACTTACTGACATTTGAAACTTCCCCCTTTGCGTCTCAGAGTTACGGGCGCATATGATGCGACTTGGGTATAGTTCTACTTATAGGGAAGGACCCAAGTTGTTTTGTTTGCTACGGGCAGGGGTTTACTACATAACTCCATTTGCTCGTTCAATAATGTATCATATAAAAAAGTAGCTACCCCAAGGTGCTGATTTATCACTTTCGAAAAATCGACCGGTTTAAAATGCACGGCCGATGCGTTAACTGAGCGTGTATGTCATCGGCAAATCAAAGGGAATAGAATTGCTATCCGTGTGCGGCGGCTCTTATTCATTAACCTGTTTTAAAATTAATTATTGTGTGGATATCATGGCGATAGATACTAATTGTGGATGCCAAAAATTGTATAATCATTACAGCTGTTCACTATCACAGTTAATTTTAATGTCAGATCCTGAAATGAAATAAATCAAGAAGCATATTTAGGCGCTTACTAAGACGGAGTTTTGGGAAATTACAGGTAGGTAAACCAAATGCTATCCGAATGAATTCAAGGGTGGGTCCACTAGTTATTTAAGTATTTGTTATATATTTTTGATGTTTATAATTTATAGCTAGTCATATAAATGCTTAGAATTTTGCAGAAATAAATTAAGACAACCTTTGTTAAACTATTTATGCCAATTCAATTTCGGTCAATTTTCATTTAGCCTTATTTACAGTTTCCCCTTCCGCACATATACCCGAAGCATTGCGATAGCAACAGGTTAGCAAAAAAGTGCTTCTCGTTAACTGTATTTCGAGCTAATTGTTTATGACTAATTGAATTTGTTATTGTCTTTGTAACGTTCTATCGCACCTATAGGCTTAGGGGTAACTATGAATGTATGGATATCATTCACTTGTGTAAATTACACCCAATCTTGTAAGATTGGTATCGTCTTCATCAGTGTAACATCACATTAATCTTCCGAATAGATCAGACTTCCAGTAGCTTGTCGGAGTACTTCTAAACTATATTTGACATCCGCTCAATTAAGAGATGGATATAGTCGGAGTTGTACATTGATTGAACCCAAGCCACGAATAATGATATGTATGTGTGATTGAATGGGGCCTCCGTGGATGGTTTGCTGTGAGTTAAACTGATAGTGACCTTGCTTCGGAAGCGATGAGTTTGGGGTTGGCTGGGAAAAAGGCGTTCAAAATAATATCTAAATATCAAAACAAGGTAGTAAAGTGATAGATAACTTACCGCTCTGAACCGCTTGTCTTATTAAATAATAATAAATAAATAAATATTGGTGGACATTTCACACAGCGCCATCTAGCCCCAAAGTAAACTAAGCATAGCTTGTGGGAATGTCTCATGTGCATGTAATTTCACCAGCAACCACACCTCTCAAATCGGAAACAGTAACGTGAATGCATTACAGTTTGGCGGTGGAAAAGGGCATGGTGGCAGCACTTTCGCAGATGAATTAATGAAAAACTATTTATAAAAATGAAATAACATTTTGGCATAATAATACGCATTAATAGGTACTGCTGTGAATGTCATATTCATAACTGATATTTTTTTGTTGTAGCACTGTTTTGAAAACGTGGTGAAACAGTGATTGTTAATAGGTTTATTTTATACCAAACTGCCACCACGCTTTCGTAACTGTCATGGATTTTTTAAAATAATAGTGTTTTTAAAAGCTTTATGATAGCCATCGAAAATGAGTTCTGGCCAGTGTATTACATCCGTTTGGTGTATGCATCGAAAGGGCAGCTAGGCATTTTTACGAGCGAAAGACCATAAAACCTGAGATAGCCCCTGCCTCCGTTTTATGAAGCAAATGCCCTCGCGAAATATAAAAACGTTTTGTTTCTCTCCTAAATAAGTTTAGACGTTTCACATTATTTTTGTTTCCAGTTTTAAAAAAATAGCATGAAAAAATGGCTTCTTCAATAATCGGACGCGAGCTGTGAAAAATTGGTAAATTACGTGATAGCCAGCGTTAGTAAGATTGTTGTTGGAACTTGTTTTGCCGTACATTTTTTCGTGATAACCAATCTATTGTATGATTAATTTTCATAACATTCCACCTTCACGACCCAAAGATACGGGTTAGGTATAATGCGATTTGAGTCTTTTTCTACCTAGGTAAGGATCGACCTAAGACCAGGGACAGCTCGTTTCGTAACTTTAACTCTTGAAAAAAAACTTAATTATACAAACACACCTTCATAACACATGTGTGTGCTGATCTATTCATTTCTGTAAAAAATCTATATTTCAATAATTCCGTTGATAAAATAGGAAAATGCTGGAAAACTTTCATATATTTGAAATCATTTAATAGCATGCATGGAATAGCGTACCCTGCAGGATCCCTTGGATCTTACAAACTGTGCATAAAGTAATCTTCTATGCGTTTATTGTAAAGTTTGAGGTATTGAATGCTTTTATCAGTGATTTCGAAATCAGAAAATTTACAAATATTTTTTTCTAAACAAACAGTGAGAGTGCACCACTGCTTGGCAGCAAATTGTGCCAGGTGTGGGGGCAGTAATTCTCCGGGCGAACTTAGCACAAGTTCTACTGCTACTTTGGTTTGCTCCTTTCGCACCACCCGGGGGGCACATGTAGGGATATATTAAATACTCTTACTTAGATAACAATAAAATTATAAACTAATCATTTTCGTACTAGATCAATTAAATCACATACAATTAATTAAAACATTTTAAATCCAAATCCCTGATAGATCCAATTTCTTCCCGTATTTTTTTATGAATTTGAAATGAATCAGCGTTGTGCCTAATCCTCTATGAGTTGCAGTACGAGCTGAGTCAGCAGTGTGTCGTCGGAATATCTAAAAATAAACGATTGCAGCAAGAAACATCGTGTGTTTAACCAATTCCAATAAATCTCCCATTTTACAGCACCGCGAAGTCAAACACAAAACAACCATGAAACACGAGAATCGGTTTATTTGCAAAGGAACAAAAACAGTAATAAAATACTGCGTTTGCAACACGTGGAATCTGATGAAATTGTCTCGTGGAAAATTCTAGGAGTATGTAATGCAGACCGAGTGATAAACTGTCATGACAGAGAATGAAATATAAATTGACATCTATGATCTGTGGGCTTTTTTACGACGGAAATAACCCGCAGACACTATGCAGCTCTCCCGAGTTGCGATACAATTACGTCCATCTTACAAATTACGAATTATCCAGTACCAACAGCGAGAACGGGGTACATTCTTATCTGCCACCGGCAGCATGGGCATTGGTGCATGGGCATGGGTTTGAAAGGTATGGTTGCCGGTGAAATTACAGGCACATGAGCATTACCTACACGTCTCAGAGTTACGGGCGCATACGATGCAACTTGGGTCTTGTCTTGTTGGGTCCTCCCCTAGTAGGGGAGGACCCAAGTCGCATCGGTTGTTATGGGTAGAGTTACCACTTAACATCAGGTGGGCCGTCGGCTCGTTCCGTCACGAAAAAAAAAGATATACAACCACGTCCCGTGAAAGTCAAATAATAAAGAAGGTGACTATTTTCGACACGTATGACAAAATCAGTAAATACCTCTAGAATCGTTTGATCAGAGAGAGCAAAAGGCCACATATTGAGTGTTTGCTCTTTTTTTTCATACTTGTCGCTGCCCGTGGACAACAACAATACCACTCAAGTCCTCTCCATAGTACGCTATGACTCAAGTCGCATTGCGTTGCGTCCATCACCCCGAGACGGGGATGTTACATCTCATGCGCCTGCAATGTCACCGGCACCCATTCCCTTCCACCGGAACACAGCAACGCGAGTGCATCACTGCTTGACGGTAGATAATATCTCGGAATTTGTTGATTTTATGGCACCTCTAAATTATGTTAAAGCGAGATGTATAGCATGTTAAAAAGAGCAAACCGCTGCTGGTCTCCATCTAGCCAAAACAAATGTTACTCTGAGATAAAAAAGTTTAGTTGTATTGAGTTTTTTTACTGATATATTTTGTGCTGGCGACTAAAAGTAAAGCGATCTGTCAATTCCATTTCGACAGTTAAGCTGAACTATTTCGGAAAGTTTGTTGACTTAAGATAAAAAGATCCCCAGTTTTAAGTTTTATTGTCGAATTTGTCTTGCTTTATGTTACTTTCGGTATAAATACGTCTTTCGCTCCCGAGTTAAATTATTTCTCCAGACGCATCCCAAGCAGTGATTCGGCTGAGATGTTTTCTAATATAAATGATTTTATTTCTAAAACTAGAAAGAAAGAAAATAATTTATATTCTCAAACTGTACACAACACCATACTATAAGTAGGAGAAATTAAATTAAAAATTAAACGCCTCAGTGGATCGCTGCCGTGTACAATGCTGGCGAAAAAAGCTCTGTGCTCTGCATTTTTTGGGAACACAAGATCCCCAGCGCTGATTTTCAGCACCCTACCACGTTCTCAAAAGGTTAAAGAAACCATCTTGAGAAAACGGACATGTCTTAGAACAAAAATTCGAAGACATGTGTCAAGTGCACGGAAGGAGCCTCTTCGAGGCGCACTTTATATCTAGTCATCATACTGGTTCGATAGAACTGATAGAATCAGTGACTCGACAGTATTACATAGTAGTAATATTACAAATAAATATATTTATCTTTATCATCTTTTTAAACCTAAATATATAAGATAAAATTTCCGTTACAAACAAATAAATACGCAGTCGTTAAAACAAACGACAAAACATATTCATGAATGATACAAGCCCAGATAAAGCTAACAAGCTAACTTTACAAACCATGTAATTACGTAAAGCGATATATTTTTAATTCAAACAGCCGAGACAACGGACGGTCTCATGGAACTTTTACGCGAGAAATAATGAGAGGACTCGGCCCAATAAAATTCTAGACGTGTTGTTGTTCAGAATAGTCGGGATTCTGACCGCTTGGTGTATGTTTGGGACGTAGTGTCAGTCTGGTTCGCAAACATTACAAAAAATGTAGCTCTATGAAGTTTTTGCCTTACCTTTTTATACGATGTACGATGTACCACCATTTTGACCATTTTCTTCCATTTTAAAAGTTTTCAAATATTCCTAAAAATTCCCTATCTATTGATAGGCAAATTTTCAGCTCGGTTGGTTGTAGCTCTGCCTTCGGCAATTAAGGTATTGGATTCGATTCTCACACACGAAACACATTTGTGTGACGAAAATAATGATTGTTCTGTATGGGTTTTACAAAAAAGTCATAATATAAGTATTCTATCAGTTATATAGCTCTCATACTACTACTATACTTTGTTTGCGGCTAGGTGGTACTCTGTGTCCACCAATTTCTATATTTATTTGCCTAAAATAAACACATATTAAAATGTAGGTCCATAAACTATTAAACTTGAAATAATGAAATAGTCAGCTTACGTGTAACTTTAATATCGAATCATAAATGTTTTTTTTTATTTCATTCAAATTGAAATATATTACTTTGATACCTAACTTCATGACTCAACCATAAATTTTAATGAATAAACACAGGCTGATTTCATGACATAATCATCCTATTAATATAATTTTACCGATTGAGAGCAGCTCCATTAAATTCTTACTGAATAAGTATCTTTGAATACGAACCCGCAAAATTAATAAATTCCCGACGGGTACCAGTCTAATATTATATAATACTGGGTACAGGCTAAATGAATGCTTGGAACAGAAGTGAACGAGTATATTATGTAGACGCATGAACGTACAATACGAAAGCAATACAAGTAGCAGTGAAAGAGTAAGTATAAACTTAATACTATCTTGCTCACAATAACTGTACTTAGTCTTTTTGTTTTGTTTAAAGTATTTTTTATATACCCATTATTATTCAATAATTTATTTTATATATGTATCACTTTTAATGGCAACAACTAATTCTACCTTTGTAAGCTGTGAAGTGAACACGAGAAGTCTACTTTTGGTAATTATGTAAAAATGTATATCTTTAGAGACCCTTAATAAATAAATAAACAAAATAAATAGAACTGAACGAAGAATAATGGACAACCTTCTGTGATATGTTACTATAACATGAGAGTGACGGCCAACTTGAGTCTCCAAACTTAAGTACCCCCACTTAGGTGTGGAAAGACTCAGGTTCTATCTTGCATGACCCAAGTCGTAATCCTTTTGTTATGGCAGAGATTAACCGCTTAACTCTAGGTTGTTAGTACTAGTTGTAAATCATACACATAAAAAGTTCCAGTACTTATAGCATACACTAATATAAATGTGTATGCGTAGATTGCGCAGTAAGTTGATATGCCATTAAAAAAAAATGAATGTGTGAATCTGTAATAGAATAGAATCATTGGCACTCAAGAGGCTTCCTATGAATTTTCATAACCAAAAGATGCTGTTTTAGAAATGTAATATTAGTCACAAGACGCAGATGACAAAAACAAAATGTGAAAGTTGTTAAACCGTAGAATCTGTGTGTAGCTCTTAGTCAGTCCCAGCAAAAGCGTAACGTATGAGTGGCAAGTTCTTACCGTGGACCATTTCCAGTAAAACATAGTTTGCACAGTAAAATGAGCGTTGATGAATTGAGTCAAGATTCAAAATGACTTAATGTCACATATTGAATTCGACAATTATGTCAAATGTCTATGAATTTTAAAGCTTACAGCTTAAGTGTCAATATCGGTTGCATATTTACACAAATTGATACAAAGTAGCTTATATAAGACTCGTTTGTAGTACGATTATGCATTCTATGTTAGAGGCAAACAGTGCACGTGTCTTATTCCGGTGTCGTATTTTATTGTTAACTTCGAATCGGACGTTTTCATAACATTCAATAATTCTATCTTTGAAACTGATACAATATCATATAAATACACTATTTTACAGTAGGATTATCTCATCATTTTTTTGGCTCTCAATAATACAAGTCTCTTTTCTCTCTTTTTATGAGTAATTTGTTACTCATAAAAAGGCGTAGATGTATTTTTGAAACACAATTTCCACGTAATATATAGGTAAGATGTTCTTAGCTTATAAAAAAACTGTGCAACTAATTGTAAGGTATTGTAGTCGTGTTGATGTGGGTTACTAAATATATTGAGCGCTCAAAGGTCCAAACTGAAACCAAAAATTAAAATAGAGCGAAATTTCATTTAAAATTTTGCAGAATTTGATTGATGTGTTTTGTATTCGTGATTATTATGACCTTTAATTCAGAACCTATAATTAAATACACTGAGAACGTAGTGAATGATACTAATATAAAATCGAGAGAGCAATGAAGGAGCCGGGATTTTAAGTACACCCACGACCAAAATAACTTAGCGCCGAGGGTGTCACACTATTTTCTACACACTCCTACTTTGAGGAAAATTAAAACAAATGGCTACGAAGCTTCTGTTTAACATCCAGACATTTCTTAAGGTACTAAATAAGGTGGTTTATTTGGCATAGGAGAAATACTAAATTAAGTCCTTACAGTTCTAAATATTTCAGTTTCTTTAACTTATTTATGCTACTGATTAATCTTTTGTTGCAATGAAATCAATTACTTTATATTAATAAGATTTTACATATACTAACTTTTGATTTCACAGGTTCCAAAAAATAAGGTATACTTGAATAATTAAATATAGTTGTTGTATAAAATAGATATATACAAAATAATTATAATTAACGTATAAGGCTAGTACAAATCGTCTCCAAATGTGTATAACCCGTGACAACCTAACCTTAGTTATCTTAGTTATATAAATAAGTATTACCTTAATATACAAGAAATAAACTAGAAGGGAACCAAACATCGAATCATGGTTAGTAATATTCATCTAGATTTCTTGATTTGATTTTTTCTAGTTGTAATAAATTTATTTAAACTCAAAAATATTGTTATGTATAATAATCTGTGCTTATTATTATTATATATGTTGATATACCTACCTCTAAATACTTTCTACATTACCAAAAATGTTGTTCGGGTTCATATAAAATTATGCGCAGCCCGTTCTATGAAAGCCTAATTATTCGAAATTATGATTAATAATATTATTGTACTACTTTACTACAATAATATAAGTAACACAGCTTACGTAGGTGTATGCTGGTAGCATACACCTACGCATTACAGATTACAGTTGATTAACTAATGCCTAGTTATTATCATGAAACTTCCATACTAAAATATTATGGAGTCATAATTATTGGAACTGGTTATCGGGTTATTAGAACGCTTATGGTATAATCAAGTGATAAATAATTTCACTCAATTTTAATAAGGTTTTTGTAAACGCTAGTGACTTACTTATATATTTGCGTTAACTAGTTCGTAAGATTTTGCATTCTTGCTGCCTGTTATCAACCCACAGAAAAAAATACGCATCTTTATAATTTCTAATATATAAAAAAGCAGTAGTTACACATGGTACTAAAATATTCCTTAAATCTTTATGATGCCTTTCATCCTACGGTGGTACTCTTTGTTTCTTTTTTGCAGTTTTTGGTGCCTATTTTTAGCCTTCTCAGAAATAATTATTTAATTATCTTCTAGGTTTTGAAATTTGAAACCTGGTAGTTTTCGCAAATAAACAAGGATAATTAAAAGAATAAAAAAAATATGTGCCCTCGAAGTATCAAGTTGAATATAAACGTGTAAAATGGCCGCATGCGAGAAATGATTATTTAAATGTTATGAAAATTATTTAAAAATAAAACAAAAATAAACTGACTTCAAAAATTACGAATCAAGACAGCGATGCTCAACCAGAATCAGTGATGTTCTTTTGAGGGTCCTTTCCCAAAGACGGCTCGGTGAGCTGGGAACTTTTGAATCGTATTCATAATAAAGTTATTTTTACATTACGTTAAAATATTATCTTTAAATTTCGCAATTCCTATTTGAATGGTCTTGGCGGTTGAGAGATGTACGGTGATGACTTAAGGTATACCTATGCTACATAAGTAGCAATAGCTCCTCGATGAAAATAACAAAAAAGGCCCAGTACCTACCTGGCAACGCAATATTATATGATTGGATGAATTCACTGGAAAATGAGATTCAATGTAAAATAAATTAGAGCAAACGGTGGGTTCGCGTGATCTGATTAAATCGAACCTTTTTTGGATAATAGCGATTAAACCGCCTATTCGATTTGGTTTTGGTTGTAAAGGCATCTTTACATAATTGGTGATTTGAAAAAGTGCAGTCTTAGCTTTAATACTTTACACAATATTATTTGACATATATTTGTGTGAAATCTGCTATTTGAGAGCCGTCTGCTTGAGAGCCGTTTGCTCTCACCAAAAGTCCGTGTAAACGCTGTCAAGGCCATCTGCGGCCAACAGCAAATTGTCCATTCATAATATAAAAAAAGTGAAATCTGCCTACGTGGAGACGTCAAATAACTGATTCAATTCTCAAATTCAGTCCCGGCTGACCCGCCTCGCCCTTTCATAGGTTATATTAGATTTTTCCTCCGTATTGGTAGCATATAACACGTGGTTCTTTAATTAGGGATTGTCAGATTCAGGTGCCCTGATTTGATAACTGCATCACAGAATTGAAGTAGTTAATTTTAAGTTAAGTTTAAGTTATTTAGTTAGTTAGTAATTAGTAGTTGGCGTCGTGCATGCAATCAAAATTCATTTGTCCAAGCATAATTTTAGAGCTTTTTATTTTTACCCGTAGAGTGCCTACTCTACTAAGGGTAAAAGTAATTAGATACCAATTTCTGAACTCATCAGTACTATGGCTACTGATGAGTTCAGAAATCACGATCACTTTTCGTAATCACGATCTAGAAACTGAACGCGTACCTACTCGTACCTAGGCTTTATTTCCAATCGTAGCAATTTGTTTGCCAGATGTTGCGAATGTACGCATTAATTTAATAGTTAACTTCCAAATTTGATCTCAATTAATTAGTCATGATAACTGTAATGTTAAGCGTTGCGGTCATTTTTATTAAATATTTAGAACCTATTTAGGGCTTGGAGAAATATAATTAATTAATTCTCTAATTTACGTTTCAAACAGTATCTACCAACGTTTATGCTCTAATAAAACATAATGAAAAGTTATATTGAAAAAGAAAATTAGTACCCGTAACTGCTGATATACAAACAGATAAAAAATACAGTAAGGCGCCAAGGTACTTGTTTATATCATATCACCAATCATACATACATACATAAAATCACTCCTGTTTCCCGGAGGGGTAGGCAGAAATCATGGTTTTCTACATCAATCACCAATCACTGTAATGATATTGCAAGGACCTTCATTCAGTGTACTCAAATGCAGAATTGACCCTCCTAGACCTGATTGCATTGTTTCCAATTCGATCACTCGACATTTGCATAAAAACTCATTTTCAATTACACAATTTGACCCAAGGCTTTGAATTCGGTGATTGATGCCCGTTGGGAACCCCAATCAATAGGACGTAACTGTTTTCAATAATCCTCTTTGCTTAATTATGTTTTCTGAGTATGCAATCCAATGTTGGAGCTTGAGCAGCTGACTAAGATGGATTTGATTCCCGTGTTCTAAGTTTCCAAAACGGTGGAGCAAAATATCTTTTGAAATCTGGCACGTTATATTGTACCAAAAGTCGTTGAATTGTTGGTTATTATTTATTTAAAAGTTATTAGAAAATATTAACAGTAAATCTGGATATAATACATAATAAATTAAAAGAATCTGTATATATATATTATATTACGCCTTAATAACCGGAGGCAGAGCCTAATTAGTCCAATTCCTTTGTATTCTAAATATCGTGGGAAGGAATCTTTAGCATTTTCTACTTAGTTCATGATTTTTGATATATGAGGCTGCTTTATGACGTCACAGAATGAATTACTTTTTAGCTGCCTAGGCTAAACAATATTTGTAAATCAAACCCATAGATAATTGATTTCTAATGCCATAAAATATACCATAAAAATTAAATGAATTTCGATAAAGGTGTCTCACGATTTTTATTGGTCACTTACATACTAGGTTGGTACGTAAAGTTTCAGTTTTAGTGCAGTTGGGTTTTTTTAAATAAAGCCCGTATATTTATTCAATTATAATTTTTCGTACAATTCTCTACTTAGGCATGCTATGTCATTGTTTTTGTTTTGCCACTCGTGGCGGCGACATGCATTCCTCATTCCATTAGACACATAATATCACTTCCATTTTGTTTTCGTTCACGATCTGACTATGGCAAATGGCCAACAGTCGGCCTGCATTCTGTAGTTTTTTACACGCATTCCCAGCATTCTATCGCAAAACCGATAGAATGAGATAACGTGCCAGTTCGTTTCAGGTTAGATTATATTATTTTTGCAGGGCTTAGTCTCGGTTTACGAGAGCGATTCAACAGATACCTAAAACACCTTCAGTTTTTTGTCCTACGACGGTTTCCTCGTAAGGAATTTGTTGCCTTGAGCGTTTAGTGAAATTGTACTTAAATTTCACAAATAAAAAGTTATAGGCCTGGGTGGCAGCAATCATTTGACAATTGTATAAAACTATAACAAAAAAAAAGTAAGGTCCTACACACAAAAACTCTTTTTTGTACATTTTGTTTTATTTTACACATCAATGAGACAAGTAATAAAGAACGATTTTTCGAGCAAAAGTAAGAATAGCTTAGCCCTAACATGGTTCCTAAATTTTTACACCCAGGATAGTTAAAATTACAACGATCAATTGCTAACAAACTAAAATTTCTAATTCATCTATTTTGGTTAGGCTCCTTACACAAGATATCGTCTTAACTGTAAGTGTCTTCTGAAATTGAGCACCCACGATCATGTCATGTAATACCAACATCGATCAGACGTACATTGTGTGGTTTGGCGGAGTGCGTTCTATGTACACATAGTTCTATGTGGTCTGGTGGAATATGCAAGCACAAAGAGCTCACTAATCGACAAAGTTTACTAAGTAAAAATTGCAATGGACTGCTCACAATATTGAAGTACCTGTTAAAAGGCTAAGAAGAGTTTTCAATATAATCATTTACATGATCGCCCGTCGTCGCCAGCTGGCTACTCGGAGCTGGATTTTGGCATACTTATCCCATTCTGTCACCTTAAAACGGCATCAGTTAGAACGAGGCACAATCGATTACGGAATAAGTCCGTCGGAACCTTAGAAAACTAAACCAGGAACAGTGAGCTACAGTGTGCTCGTGTTCCAGAATTTAACTATACAGGTGCATCGTCAAGCTACACTAATATTACCCTAATTTTAAAACCAAGATAATCATACTTCACGAGACCACCCTGATAGAGAGTTAATAGTCGCTCCAGGATCTATGAAGATCTATGAAGAAGAATAATGATTGGCCTCACTAGTTCAGTAACTAGTAACCAGTAGTTAGTAACCCTGCCTTCTGCGGTGTAGGTTGTGGGTTCGATTCCCACCCAAGACAAACTTTATGTGACGAATATTGATGTTTGTGTCTGGGTGTTAATATGTATTCAATGTATTTTTTTTTATGTATTTACAAACATGTACATATTTAAGTAGTATATCAGTTGTCTGGTTCCCATGATACAAGCTATTAACTTAGCGTTCTTTGGGGCTAGATGGCGCTGTGTGAAATGTCCACCAATATTTATTATTTATTTATATTAAAACTTTTAAAATTATTTGCAAAATTGCTATTTGTGTTCGCATGGGAAAGATTTCCCACAAATATTTACTCACAAATTAAATTGTAAGTGCCCAGTGAATTTTAACAATGTTAAAAGCAATTTTCACGTTTAATAACTATGACGAAATTGACTTTACATCCAGGCAAATGCCAACTCATGGAGTTTAAAACAGAATTGTTGCTAAATGTCTAATATCCTCTAAATAGGCATTAAATATTACATGACATATATTGTTATTCTTATTATAGACGATCAACTTGAAAAAAACTGACAACTAAAATAACAGTCATTATTGACCTTGCCAATAGCTTAAATAACGAAGTAAAAATAATTTTATAAAATAACTTGTAAGTTATTCGTGTATTGTCATATATATAAACGTATGTTTAAAATTTCAGTTCAATCCGTTGAAAGGAACTTGTTTATAATTCATCTGTAAAACGACACTCATAATAACAGGTGGAGTTAGGGTCGGTTCAGATGTTCGAGCGGCTGTAAATGTTACTCCTTAACATTATACCTATATTATATACTCCTAGCGACCGCACTTGCGATGACGGGCGCTCTTTATAATCTGTACACACACCGTGCTACCATCCGAACTAAGCTGGAAAATTAATAATACTGAGTGCTGTATAATAAAGTAAGAAGTAATTTACCTTAAGCCTTTACAACTTGGTACTAGTCTTGTCATCTAACTTGCGACTTCTAATTCCGAGACCCCTTTCGCAGTACGTGACCCGGATGCCAATCGTACGCTTTTGTGACCTGCCAGATTTCAGTGGCGAAGATATTCATAGTAACCTTCAGAAAAATCTCGTATTTCGCTAAATATAACTGACCACGGATGTAAATGTCTTCTAACAAGACTCTTACGAAGATTAAATCATAATGTTGGAAAGGTTTTGTAAATCAAATCTATCGAGAATAGTGTAACAGGTAATCGTGTGTGTGTGTTGTAGCTTGGGAGTTAATATTGAATATGTTTGCTGAATAAAGTGTGATACATATTCAGCGTGACCTGATCTATGGGACTAAATGGGTCGCATCCACTCTTTCATATTTTTTTCTTTGTTTATATATAATACTAACACAAATACAAATCAAATATATAAATAATATGTGTAATAATATATTTTAAGATATACCTACACTTGAACTTAAAATGTAGCTTCGCTGTAATTGTTTCCCAGCTGTTGATGCTAATTTACGGCCTAAAATTAAGAGAATTATTGAAGGTATTAATATCTATAGTTTATCTTATACCCGTTGATACAATAATCTCTCTTAAAAAAACCCCTTAAAAATCATAAAAATATGTCTCTATAATAAAAGATATAAGAGATTAGGAAAAATTACAATAAATCCTTCTCGCGGCCCTAAATAAACACACAAAAAGTGAAAAATTTACGTCGACTACCCATTTTAACTGTAAAATTCAAGGAAAATTACGCATAATATTTAACCACTTCATACGGTCGCTCTGAATGCAGACTGAATTACTCGTACAAGTCCTAATGGATCCAAAATCATGGTTCTACTATACAAACAGTTTAGGTGCAGTACAACTAACGCCAAGTTCATTCGGGGAAGTACTGCCACCATACTCATTTCTGCGGCTGTGCAGTTATGCATTAGCGTTACTGTAATCTGGTTTCAAAGTTGTGGTAAAACCATAAAGTTACGTTTTCCATGAACATTTTTGAGATTTTAAGAGCAGTAGAACTCATTCCATTTTGGTCCGGGTAAGTACTGTGACCATGCCCATTTCTGCCGCCAAGCAGTAACGCGTTTGCGTTACTGTGTTCCGGTTTGAAAGGTGTGGCACATGAGACATTACACCTACACGTTTCAGAGTTATAGGCGCATACGATGCATCTTGGGGTCTTGTTATACCTAGTAGGGGAGGACCCAAGTCACATCGGTTTTTATGGGCAGAGGTTCCCACTTAGCATCAGTTCGGCCGTCGGCGTCGGCTCGTTCCGTAACTGTATGACATAAGAAAAAAGATTATGGTAATGCGCCAGAAGTATTATTATACGAAGAATACTGTCTAAAGAAAGTCGGGGTGCTTACCACTCAGTTACCTCTGTCTAATTTTGTAACTAATGTCTACTAGTAATAGAATAACAATTGGATGATATTAAATTATGATCTAGTGATTCAGCATTCCGAGTCCTAGCTTGAAGGGCCGCATTATACAAAAAGCCAGGAAAAATTTCCATTAAAAAGATGCTCATAACGAGAGAAAAATGTGCCGCCTGTGATGGTGACACAGCTAAACTAGAAGCAGTTTGGGAAATCAATACAAAGAATCCTATATCCATTTGTTTATTCATCCGTCTTCCAACTTGATTAATTGTGATTCTGATGTTTTGTTATGGATTTTGTTAAATATCAGCACGTTAAAAACCAAGCTGTGTATTTTATTGAACAATAGCTGGAAACCTAGCTCAGTCCATATTTTAGTATTGTGTTTATATTTGTTAGTATATATAAACAAATATTGGGGAACATCATACATGGTTCCCATGATACAAGCTATGCTTAGCTTACTTTGGGGCTAGATGGCGCTGTGTGTAATGTCCACCAATATTTATTTATTTTTATTATTCTATTTTTGCTTTCCTAATTGTTCTGTTATGTTTAATAGGTCTACTGCTATAAAAGCGAGCTGTGGCTGCGTCGTGCCATTACGAATGCGGGCCTACCGGCATATTGCGGTCCACCTGGCCCGGTCAAGCGTGGCCCGCAATTTAATGATTTTTATTGGTGGTCCTTTCCTGTGTAAGAAGGGTCCGAAAATTTACCTCACCATAGGAGCCACGTACAATCACGTTATTGAACGTTTAGGAGGCCATATGGAGAGTTATTGGAAAGGGTCCTTCAAATTTGTATCCTAGTCGTAAAGACGGTTTTTTTTTTGGATAAAATATAAGTAATTAAATATTAATTGCGATTACAGTTGGTAAATGAAACAAACCTCTGGTAAGCAGTAACAGGTAGGAGGTATAATTACGTCACAGCTAAGTATAAATCCTTTATCTCAAGTGCCCGCAGACTAACCCAAACCCAGCCGGTAACGGATGTTAAATTTTGTATGCATAATACATATGTACTTTCGATAGACGATAGACAATAGATAAGAAACCTTTTTTCCTATTTTTTTTCTTAAAGAAATAGATTGGAAGTCTCACTTACTTTGAAATATATAATTTCTTCCGTTGTCTAGGTAAAATACTGAACGTACTAGTTATCCCCAATGTGAGAACACAGAACTACCTTTGAATGGATTTTTATCAACCACGGACGCGCAGACCAGATTATTTGTCACATATCTTTGAATATGTGGTTTTAGGATATGCGGTTTCCTCATGATGTTTACTTTCGCCGGTCTTTGAACGTCGTATTCCGTATACCTAGTATACAGTTTTCTAGAAATGAATATGCTGCGTATGGTTAGGCATGGCTAAATAATGTTGTATCCTGATAAGAGAATTAAAAATTAAAATTCTAGCACTGCTTCAATTTAAAAATTCCTGGATCATTTTCCTACACAGGTAAGAGTAACAAGAACGAGCTTCGTCTTTTGATTACAATTTTTGTAATTTTGTTGGCAACAAATCAAACAAATTTTATGTCCACGCATCTCTCTCTTTCTCTCTCTCTCCTTTGTGATTGAAAAGATTGCAGACTGAATTTTAGGTCTTTCAAATTAAATTTAGTGAGATGCATATACAATAGTAAAGTTTGTCTCTTTTTTCACTAGGGAATTAAAAAAAATGTGTTAACTTGAAATAAATTTTAGTTTTTTGCCGACATAATAACATTCATAGAATTCCCAAAAACAAGAGTTTCCATAATCGTTTGTAAACAAGCCTAAGACACTGGTACGCGTAAAATATTAGCTAGCGGTCGCAGGTAGACTGAATATAGTATACCTACAAGCTGTACTCTCATAGAATGTGAAAATAGGAATCTCTTGTCCCCAATCTGCATAAATTTAATTAACCTTGTTTTGTTATTTAAAACAAGGGACATTGGCTTCGTAAAACAAACATTTTGTTTATAAAAATTATCTTGGTTGATTTATGGGCGTCCCACGCGGACCGTGATGGGGTATTCATTATATTTTAACATGTACGTATATATATATATGAGTAAAGTCAACAAATATGATTAAAATTTAATGAGATTTTGGACAGACACGTACTCGTTGATTGTTTGCTCCTAACCATTAGTTCAAAGGGGTCAATAATAATCAAATGAATGTTGTATACATATTATGTTTACTCTAAGTTTATCTCTGTTTTGCGCTGTAGAATTTGGGTTTGATTCTCCTTCAGGATCAGGACAAGCCCTTAGACATATTGTTTCATGGTAGACAACTACAGGTTTTTTGTTTTTTCGTATAAGTTATCTGTTTCCCGTTTACTTAGTTTGAAGTCATGAAGGACACTTGGTGGAATGTAGAAAAACCATTTTAGGCGTATGTTTTTTCGGCCCATGCATTCCTTTATTCACCGCCACTATTCAAACATCACAGAACTCATCAAAAATTAAATGTCCGAAGTAACGGTACTCGTGGGTGGCCAACAATACATTTGGAATGATATAAAGTCCAGAAATAGCAGTGTAGCTTTGTTCTTGACACAAGACCGGCGGGAAAAGCAAACCATTTCAGAATTTCAAGCTCAGTTTGCATTCATAAATCAAGAGAAAAACTGCTATCCAAATATACTGTTGTAAGATTCTGGAATTTTATGCGGTCCCGTTTTGACAAATAGTATAAGGATTTAATTGGAATAAATTTTATGATTTATTTTAAGAAATATTTTTTTTGTATAATATATATATTATATTATTATTTTATATTTATATTATATTATTATTTTATATATATATTATTATTATATATTATAATTAATATTATTTATTGACTTATTTTAGAGTTTTTTTTTTAGATTTGAGTTGACTTGAGGTTTATGAGATAGAGAGAAGAGATATTTAAAAAAATGATTACTTAATATTTAAAATGTATTTCACATTTTAATGTGATAAAAAAATGTAAAACTATATACCTATATGAATATGACACCTAACTACAAGACCTTTGGCATTTTACATCAATTAGATTGAAAATTCTAGTCTAATTTAAAACTAAATACAATTCCACTTCCTCATAAGTCCTGTTCCATTCAAATTTTGTCGGAAACTTTTAGATCTATTTAAAACGCAAATATATGCGAACATTAACAATTCTATGGAGGTAGTAGTTCCCGCACGTTAACTGTATTATGTAGTTGCAGTTGTTATAGTTACTAACTAAATCGTACTACTATTATCTCGCCTTCCTTAACTAGAAAAAAGAGAAAAACATAAAATGGCGCCTCAAACAGGCTCCTTTAAAGTGCCACTGTACACTGAGCCACCACGTCTCATAGCTTGATCTGTGCAAGGATATTATGTCAATTCATTCGTTTCATCTGGTTCTACGAGACCGTGGATCGTCTAGTGGTACTGATCCTGAGTTTCAATCTGGAGGTTGCTGGTTCAAATCCGACGTGCACCTACGAGTTTTGCGCTTGAAAGATTTATGTGCGTAATACCACGTTCTCAAAACTGTGAAGGAAAACATCGTGAGGAAACGGACATGTCCTTGAACAAAAAATTCGAAGACATTTGTCTAGTGCACGAAAGGAGCCTCTTTGAGGCGCTCTTAATATCCTTTCACCACACCGGTTCGAGAGAACCAGGGACTTGAATAGAATAGAATAGAATATGGTTCTACGTTAAATGTTATGAATGAGTTTCAGATAAAAATAAATTAACAAATATGCCTGGTTCTACTGATATGTAACCATGATAATGAAATAGGTAATTGTCTGATGAACCAGATAATATCGTGAGCAAAAACACTAATGTTTGAACTCATCACGATCACTGAAAGCAGATTAAATTTCATGCGATTAAATATATACAAAATAATTAGAAAGCAGGTTAAACTAGCTCTTATCTACGGCTTTACCTGCATATACCAGGATAAAAGTAGTACATTCACAACTACCAATGTTCAATGTTTTGGACATATTATTTCAAGTGAAAGTGCAGCAACATAGGTCTCAAAGAGGTAGGCAAAGACCGTGGTTTCCCACCCGCAACGGTCCTTGCTTCTTCCTCTCTCATCACATTCTTCTTCCATTGTCGTCTGTTTTGGGTACTCTTGATCTGCCCTTTTCGCAAATCATAAACGATTTGGTCTAAATACGTATGCCAGGGTTTTTCCCAACCAGCGGCCACATTCACACTCTTCAACTCTTTTTCGTTCTTTTTATATTAATGGAAGCCAACTCCCAAAACAAATTCCTTGCAATATCTGAAATCTGAGAGTAATCTGCAACCATTGATATTTTACGAAATTAAATGTGGCTTTCTACATTACAGTCAGAAATTTAAGGCATTTGCTTCAGGATAGGACAATCCATATTTTTTATCCTAAGACAAATCTAAGTGGTTTGGAGGACTTTAAAACAGACAGATATATGAAGTAAGGACTAATGAAACGATCTCACACACTGTGCAATTAATTTAATATACAATCGATGTACGACATACAAAATTATCTGTACACAGTTATTAACTACCTTAAAATACAAACTAACGTAATTTGGATAGGCGTAGTCAGTCATATTGAAAATATTTTGACTAAAACTTATAGGCACTATAGTAGTTAGATAAATTTAAGGCTTTTTTAGACGAGAAGAGTGACTTGAATACGAGTAAACGAAAACACTATAGGTACAGTGTAAAAATCCATTGCGACAACAATTCAAGGTATTAAATGTACAAGGACTTTGACATAAGAAAATCACATTTAAGTTTCGGATTCAGAACTCTTCTCGTCTATCAGCTTTTACTCCCAACTTGATTGTTCTTACGCATCTTTGAAAGAAACATAATAGAATACATGGTCAGTTTTAGTTTCAGCTTATAATATATAAGACTTTCCTAGATGTTATATAAATAAGTACGTAGTCTATTTAGGCTTTGGAGATATTTATTATTGGCAAACAATGCTATCAGATGATTGATTTCAAGTTAGGTAATTAATTTTTCTCTATAATTAATATGTTAATGTCCTCAAACAAATTGATATACATTGATAAAACGTATAATGAATAAAAAAATACCTCATTTACGTCAGTGCTACGAAATTGTAGCGTTCATATTATGTTAAAGCGTAGGTAAACGAAAATCGAAGAACCTTTGTAGATGGTCTACAACATTGTAGCTCTACAGCGTAAGCCCGTAGCCAAGTCAACGTAGTTGTTTCATTTCAATAAAATCATGGGTATGCAAGCTAACGAAAACTCATTATTTCTCATGCGGATATTTACAATTGAATTCATAATCTTAATTCAAGCCCAATAATATCGACCCAACCATAGTTATAACTATAACATCAAGTTTCAAACAATCATAAATCTCATATACTCACAACATTTCAACTCTTCTTAATATTTTCCAAACTACTAGACACAAAAACCTAACGACCTAAAATTAATAATAAATACTCCAATGAATGCTTGTCACTCTTATACAGAAAAGCAAAACAATTTTATAATTTCGTCAAACACTAATTATAATTTTGGTTTCTTTATGTATGAAATGGCAAATTAATTTATTAAATTAAATCTAAACCGATTAACTTTCTATAAAAGAAGCTTAAAGGAGTAATTTAATAACAGTGAGAATTTTGAAACAAGAACAATTAACTATGTTAACATTGATTTCGTCATTAAACACATTTTCTTGTAAATAAAGGAAAACTTCATGCAGAATATAATTTCAAATTCTTTATGCATTATATAGTTTTCGGTATAAGAACACACTTTACACTATACATTAAACACTCGCCCCGGTTACTGAATGGTGGCATATTGATAAGTATTGCGACTAATTTTTAGAGACTAAGAAAACAAAGAAGCGAGAAAAATAACAATGGCTATGCTTATCAAACGGACTGCTATAAAAATCACAACTGCAAAACAGCTATTTGGATGCAATAAAAAAACTATAGTTGTGTTTATGAGAGGAACAAGAAGTACTTTGTTCGTTGATCTATTTATTATGTATTTCAGATGCAAGTGTCCTAAATATATTTTACAAACCCCTTTTTAGCTTCTAAAATATCACTGACAAATAGAACATTTTTTGGTTCATTTATTTCTGTGCCAGAAATAAAAAAATGTTGCATTTTATGTTACTTTTATTTTATTTTCCCATGCTTTGATCAGTCCGAAGACTCGGATCAACACAGGATAATACATCATGCTCTACATTATCGAACCAATTTACATTTTGCTGATTTTCTTCAACACTGTCTTAATGCAAGTTGAAAACAGTTCAGATGCAGTCGGTTCGACTGCTTCGTAACTATTGCAAGACAAGTTTGAATTAATATACAGTTATATGGAAGCAGTTTAGTGCAGGCACATGATTATGTGAAATGCATCAACGCCGTAAATTGGCCGCACAAATTATCTTGTTTGTTTCTCCCACCAGGGAGTCAGCATGGTTTGAACTGATGCCAAAAATAGAATACGTGATTAATTTGAGCAGAGCTAGTGGTACAGACCCTGAAATTCAATCCTGAGATTGCTGGTTTATATCATATCATATCATAAATGAAATTTTAATGAAAAAAAGTTCGCTATTACCACGTTCTTGAAACGGTAAGTGAAAAGCATAGTCCATAACAGGTATTGCCTAGAACTAAAAAAAAAGTGTTAAATGTACGTAATCAGTTTCGTTGAGGCTCATTTTAATCCATTTACAACACTGTTGCATGAGAGCTTTTCGATTTTAATCTTACATTTATGTATACATATTTTTTAGTTCTGTTACTTTCATTATGTGCTGCAGAAGTCAGTCCATCAAAACAATCAATTAAAACATACATTATTCCACCAACAATTCTATTTTAAAACAGCTCCTGTGTCTACAGTTGGAAAACCGCAATACGATAGGAAAATATTCAATTAATATCACAGTTTCCATTTAAAAGTAGGAAATTACAAATCTATCGTTACACTACACTAGAAACAGTAAGTTCTCGAGACTTCGCAATCACTTTCTTGATGTCACCCAAAGTAGTATTGCGCGTTCGAATATCGATACAAACTCCTCGTGTTAGGGTCCGTTTCGTTTTGCATCTGCACTCGAGGCAAGGTCTTCACGACGCCTCGACCTAGCGTGCCGTGCGGCATAGTCCGAAGAGGCATTTCTATGGGGAATTCCGCTACCTGTCCGTACATATTGGTAGTGACGTGGGGATAGGTATTGGGGACGGGTCTGCCGACGTATCTATTGATTTTGGGGCTGAGGGCAACGTTCGTGAATTTCATGTCTGGTTTGATTCCGGTGTCGGCTGATTCAACCGGGCCGGAGAGGCTGGTAATGTTGATGTCGTTGTCGACTTCTGATATGCTGTCGTTGAATCCGTTTGGTATTTCCGTGGTGGCGGACACGTCGGGGCCTTTGGGTTGGTCGGAACTGTGCTTCGTGAGCGCACAGCGGACGATAGTCACTATTATGCAGAGGAGCAGCGTGATGGAGATACCGCCGATGATGTACACGTACATAATGTCGAATGATTCTGTGGACAACATTAGAATTTAAAAACTAAGTTGAATACATTCCATTAATAACCTGCCTATAACCACTGAAATTAGTTTAAAACTGAATTTAATTTAATTTTGTTTTAAACTTTACTTCTTTGTTTTTTTATTTTATTTTACTCTGAACTTGTTTTAGTGTAACTATAAGTTCTCGGATCAGCTTTTTCCGTGTAGTGGAGAGATTTTTTGGTAGAGTTACCTAACTATTACATCTTTATATTTTTAAGACGTGGATTTGTATTTTATTTAAGTTCTGGCCGAATTTTTTCCTGCCGAAGATCCTGCTGAATACCTGACCTCAGATTTTGAAGATTCAGAAGTATTTTGGTAATGAAATTAGAGAGATTAGAAGCACAAATTAACCATTGGCAGCAAATACCATTTAACATAAGATCAGGATAGCTCCATTAAAAAAACTCCAAAAACCCAACACACACACACACACACACACACACACGCACACACAGACGCGTACACTCGCACGCAAATAAAACATAAGTAACATGTAAAATGAAAAATATTCTGTTAAAACTCATTACTTTAAGCTACGCGCCAATTACCTTACGGACTCATGAAATCACTAATTGTACACAAAACCCATAAATTACCACGGTCGGGTACTTACCTAAGTTATTGGGTGATATATCTGTGCGCATAAACCATCGGATGTAGGTGTGAGATGGGTTATAAATGGCTTATACTATCAACGGAGGGAGATATATAGGCCCTGGGTTGGAATTTTGACGTAGCTGTCTTTTTGTATACAGGCTGTAGGTACCATTTAGTTAAACTTATATAAGGTTACATTATGTATATATGTTTTCTATGTATTTTTTTAACTGACTTAACACTCATCATCCCTCTTTCGATATCCGACTTTAAATATTAATATTTTGAAATAAGCCATGGAAGAGTCCTTTCACTTGATACTTCGAGCATTGAATATTATTTACCAAATTCGAATATTATTGTATTCAAATTGTGTATAAATTTTGTCTTTAGTTAACTTTCTGTTTGGTAAACTCGACTATCTTGTATATTTATATTATATAAAATGTATATCCTTTATGGGCTTATAGGATAAGTTAATTAATATTTTATTTTGTCATATTAAGAGCTGTGGATAATCTAAACATAAAAAAAAAAAAAAAATATTGAGAGGGCCAGCACTCCACGGATGAGATACAAGAAATTAATTATTTTCATCTTTACCTTCGTTAGCAAGATGATGTCTCGGTGGAGTGGCCGATGGTTCATCTCGACTGATGCTGGATACATTGAGTGTGGGCATCGAAGGTCTGGGAGGGACTGCTGCTACTGCTGGTGCGGGCGGCACTGCAGACTCGCCCCACCAGCGGTCGTTAACATCATCTGAAAATAATAATGAATTTATTTCACGCAAACTACTCAAATTCAATACAGACTCCCCGTTGAGAATTCATTTTAACAATGAAAGTGCGTAATACCACGTTCTCAAAACAGTGAAGGAAATATGCATGTCCTAGTTTTTTTTTGAAATGTGTCAAGTTCGTAGAAGGAGCCTCTTAGCGGCGCGCTTAATTCATTTCACCAAACTGCTTCGAGACAGCGACACAAGTCTCGTTTTGTGAAAAGTTTACGTAACGAGCAGATGAGCCTGATGTTAAGTGGTAACATCTGCCCGTAACAAAAGAACACGACTTGGGTCCTCCCCTACTTAGGTGGGTACAAAAGACAATACAAAAGAAGTAGCATTGTATGCACCCGTAACTTTTAGACGTGAAGGTGGAATGTCTCAAGTCCTTGTTATTTCAGCTGTAGGCACACATTTCAAACCAGAATACAGTAACGAGAATGCATTCTAAGTATAGATCGTATTAAATTATATTTATTTCAACTTAAAAGTCAAACTAAAAGTTATATTATTAAAGAAGTCATACCGGAATTAAATATTTGTTATTTTTTCACGCCATTTTGTTTGTGCCGATGCCAGACTTTGTTTCAGCTGCGCAAATACATACGAGATTGTTTGTGCACGTTTTTATGTATTTGAGCGCGTGTAAAGGAAGAAATGTTTTGATAAAGCTTTAACAGAAAGTTTGACGATGGCATTACGCCAAATTCACGACTTCCGCATTTACCCTTCCAAGACAAATGTCATCTTAAAAAACTAAGCCATAGATGAACGTATGAAAAAAAGCGTGACTCTTCAATTCCAATATTAATCTTCGGTGATAAGAGTTTCAACTATTCGGCTCTCATCCATTTCGCCGAATAGCAATTAATTTGTTTTTCATTGTTATTTTTTGTTTATTTTATTTCTATGTGATACAGTATAGGAATGAGCGACGGCCCACTTGGTGTTGTGTTAACCACTGTCCATAACAACCAATGTGGTCCCCTACTAGGTACGACAAGACCCAAGTCGCATCGTATGCACCCTTAACTGTGACACGTGTCGATGGAATGTCTCTACGCCTGTAACTTTACTGGCAATCACACCTTTAATAATAATAATAATAATAAACTTTATTTATTTGGAATAATAACAATGTACACTTTAGATACAGACACGATGATGCTTGCAGGAGTATAGAACTGTGTCGCAAGCATCAACGCCCCACCTCCGAATATAGTTATACAATTCCACAGGAACAATATAAAATTTTTAAATGTTTCTAAAGTTATATATCTAAAATCTAAATTAAAAAGATTATTGTATGTGTGAGTGTGTGTGTGTGTGTATGTGTGTGCGTGTGTGTGTGTGTACATGGGTGTGTGTTTGCGTGTGTGTATGCAGGTGCGTGTGCGTGCGTGAGTGCGTGCGCGTGCGTGAGTGCGTGCGTGCGCGTGTGTGTGTGTGCGCGTGTGTGTGTGTGTATGTGTGTGTGTATGTGTGTGTGTGTGTATGCGTGTGTTTTAGCGTGTAAAGTTGAAACCTGAACACAGTAACGCGAATGCGTTATTGCATGGCGGCAGAAATGGGCATGGTGGCAGTACTTCCTCAGACGAACTTGGCTTATGTTCTATGCACTTAAAATTTTAATAAACTTCAATCCAAACAATGAATTAAAAATTCTTTTGAAACTTGTAGACGGCCTTAGAGACACTAATTGGAAAAATATTCATTCTCATAGCTTTTTAACATTTTATATGTCGCATTTTACATGAACACAAATATTTTGCACCTGAGAATAAACTTTATGGTCACTCCACGTTACTCTGAACGGGAATCGAAGCCGGAACCCCTCGATTTAACCTCATTCAAGCTACGGCGTCATTGTATCACTGCACCGGAAATCTTTTTGGCATATCAATAAACTGGTTAATATACCAACAAATAATAAAAGCTGCATTATACTTATTTCCTCAAACATCCTTACCAATATCAACAAGTTTTAAATTAATACATCTTCTTAAATATATTAAGTAATCTAATCAATGTTACGAGCGAAGAGCGAAGAAATTTGCTTATTCCTATCTTAATTTGGATTCGGAATCTCAGGATTTGTTTGTCTATGACAGTGAGCCTAAACCGGAACACATGTCCTTGAATCAGGATTCTCATTTTTAAACTATATTAGGTAGTTGAACAGTAGACAATTTCATTCGGGGACTTACTGCTGCAATGTCAATTTTTGTTGCCAAGGAAAAATGATTAATACATTCGCACTACTACCACTTAGGAATCGTAAAAAGACCAGGCACCATATTTACTTAAAGGTAGGAAGATACCTTTATTCTTAACTAACTGGCCTCGCGGTTACTCTTGCTGTTCTCTTTGGCCTACACATTTCGGCTCCTCTCAGTAATGTTCGGTTCTCGTCAGCGGCCTTCCTCGGCCTCCAACTCACCGCCTCGTATCAGCGCTTTTACTTCGTTTTCGCTTAGCATTCTTTCAGTTTTTCCCTCAGCTAAAACCAAAATAGAGCTACCAAACTCAAAAATATTGTTTGCCATCCGACTGATTGCTCCAGAGACCAGCCCGTTCAAACCAACAAACTTTGCAGGTTCACTATTAGTATAGATTCAGCATAGTACTCAAGAACCTTTTTGTAAGTTTTACTCAGCTCCCAGCTTTTGAGCTCATTTGCTTTGTCAATGTAAAAACGGATTATGGAATGGAAGTCCCTTTGAATTCATCATCAAAGAAACTCTTTAACAGGTCCCAACATCAGAATGTAAACCTTTGAAGCATACCTTTTCCATGTAGGTAACAGAGTTTTTTGTAAGAGTTCATCTGGGGAATTAATTCATCCTGCCTAGTGGCAGTATAAAGTACCATGCAGTGTGCACACTTTTACTATTTTGCGGTTTGATGGGCATCAGATTCGTCAGAAAAACAGATGAGACTTTGAATATCAAGTTGGTTTAAATTCAATGTTTTAACTAAGGGTCATATAGAAAGAGAATAATTTGAAATACTTATGAATGAAGTCTCGTTAGTATCCTGCTTTCAAACCGTTGTGTTGCGGGTTCAGCTGCTTAGAACATTGTAGGGTGGATGTTTGTGTTATGTTCCTGTGTTAATGCAAACCTAATTTACTGGGAATCGTAGTGCACGTTAACAGAGCTATAAGTAAGAACTTTTCTATCTGTATGTCTGACAGATATTTAAGCGGATTTTATTAAATGTTGTAGAATTATATATATTATGATTAGGTTTTAAGGTATACTTTATTTAAAGCAAGGTAATAGAAGAAAAACAATACTTCTTACGTGGTCATTCGACACTATCACTCCATGCAGAAATATGCGCTGTGCGAGAGGGACGGATTCACATAAATTTATCTAAATACTAATTAAAGCAAAATTCAAGGATTATATTTAAGCAGTCTTTTTATATTATAATCTCCTCTTGTGAATAAGATATTAATGACTATACTGATTTTTTTACCTCTGGCATTTATTTAGCCACAGGAACTTCGAGTACCAAAAAGTTCCACTTAAACAATCGCTAAGCGGGTGAAACCGCACGGACTCTACTAGTTCAGAATAAATTCTATGCGGCCATCTTTACTATTATTCGATCTTTTTCCTGTTGTTAACAAAGTGACGTGTATTTTTAATCTGCCACGCAAGCAGGAAGTCCTCTAGTTATCAGGTCTGGAACATGTGGCGATTTCCTAGCGATTTAGTCCGTTAAACGTTTTCAAAATCTGGCTCACAATAGCTACTAGGTAAAGGTCACATTAGTCTTGCTTGCTCTTGAATTTGATCAGTATTTGAAAGTTGGTATCGTTACTTGGTTACCGACTGTACCATATTATATAAATTTCAATGTAATGGAATCTTACAGATTCCCATTGAGATAACCATTGAAACTACAGTTATCTACAAGTGCTCAAAGTTGTAGAAATTAGTCTGAGGATTAATATTCCTAATCGTTTTGATTCCAAGTTAGTCTGATAGTGGCAGGTTTGGGATTGGACAAGATACCGATATGGCCTAGTGGTAGATTTTGAGTTTTCAATTCAGCGGTCATATATACACTTACTAGTGAAAACTCCCGCGCGAATGGAATTCGGTAAGATTGTAAATTTTTCCCACAAAACTATGTCTTGAATCTTTCAATGGATAGATTTGAATAGTCTGAATTGTGTTTCTTTATTTTACATAAAAAAAAATTGATCGAAGTTTAGATTTGATCGCGTTACAAGATCAGAAAAAAAACATAAAATGACGCTATTTGAAAGCTAAAGTCGAGTGCCGTTGAAAATGGAAGAAATTTAATACCATAAGAATAAATGCACATTATATGACATGTATAGATACTATTTGAGTGGATAGACCATAGTGCCTCCATTTCAGAGACCGTTTTCAGTAAAACATCAATCTTGATGAAAAACTAACATGGCATTAAACGGTTTTCCTGTAATTTGTGTCTCGTTTTGAATGGACATTTTGCGTAATATGAAAAACAAATTGGAAAATGTAATGTACACTCGTCGAAATTAATTGGTCATTGTATTAATTAAACTACTGATCGGTCTATTCGATATATGAATTGGTAGACGAACGCGGTTATGTATTTAATTCATCATTGAAAATAGTTTGTTTTTTATTATGTTATTTATTTCACTTAGCACTTGGTTATAGGCAAAGACATACATGGACTGTTGTCAAATACTAATTATACTAAAAATATAGTAATATACCATAAACATAACTAGATATAAATTTGGTTTGATCAAAAGCCACGGTAGATATCAAGAAAATTATAAAAAGAGTATAATTTACAATGTAGTACGCTTTTTTACTACATAATTTTTTTTTTATTTTTTTTTATTATTATAGGCTCACATTTGACCGCAATCTCACCTGATGTTAAGTGACGATGCGGTCTACGATGTAGCATGCTTGCCTAGAAAATACCAATTCACTCTTTAATATGGACAATTAACCTGTTTAATTTTGTTTAATGCGTAAAATGCTCTATTCATATGTATTTATGGGATTGACTTCAAGTTCAAAAGTAAATGTATGGAATAGGATTATAATCGATATAAACTATACAAAAGAGACCTTATTTAAAAAAAGTTATGTAACTACCCCACTGAGCTTTGTAAATCATTGAAACATTTTTGCAGCGCATTCTTAAACTTTTTGCACCTATTTTGCACCAGGCTTTGAACAATCCCGCTATAAAAACTTTCTGTGGCGCAAAGTTCACAACACATTTTTCATTTTCACAACTAGTTTGACCCGGCCTGTTGAACAGGGATGTTGCCAGGTATGCAGGTAGGGCAGATCTTTGTACTCACTTACGTCTCTATAAATAGCCCCCATTCCCAATCAATTATGGTGTTATAAAGACATTTAATTTATTATGTCAGTTAATTTTATAACTGATTTCTGATTTTATTTATTCGATTTTAATTACAAAGAATACTATAAGCATTTTAAATCACAGCTCAAGACTTGTTGAAATAAAAGCTTTTTATCTATATGTAAATAAAAGCTTCGTATAAAACTTATTAAAACTATATATCTGAATATATTGTATTGACTAATAGATAATGGTATTTTTTTTTTAAATAATTCATAAAAAAATAACTCTTACGTTCCTATTATTTTACTAACATTAACGGCATGGCAAAGAGGGTCGTGACAACCTGGCTACGAAGTGAGGGTTCCCAGTTCTAATCCCATAAAGTTTGTTGGTGGTTTGTTGGTCGTATATTTCGAGTTGTAACTTTAGATTGCCCATACCACCTGCGATGCCGGGGGCCCTAGGACAGTGTTATTAATATGTGTAATTTTAAATGCCCCGGTTTCTTCGTTCTTGTTCCGGCTCTGTAGTATGTTGTGTAAGTATTTCGCATTGTCGCGGTCTGCGATTTGTCATGTCTTTTGCACACGCCTTTGTGAGGAAGAAGCGAAATTTTAAACTGTTCTTGCGGTCTGAAGTTGAATTTCCTAGGTTGTGTTTACGGAATTACTTTGGTTGTTTGAAGTTTTGTTTTGTTTTATAGTGCTAGTTGGCAGTTATAAATAAACTGTAGAAATAAAAGCATTGTATTTCATAAATAATGACCTGTAAGATTGTACTGCAAACCAAGTATAATACTTTTCGCACCTAACTTGCCATAATATTTCAGTTTTGGCAATTTGGCACAGAAGTCAAAGCTTCAATGAATAAAAAATGTTCAATAATTCAATGATTTTGCAGATTAACCCTTATATACAAAACAAATTCTCTATGTGCAGTATTATATATTATAGAAGTAAATAAATATAAGGTGTACCAGACCATGATTATATCACGGTTTTTGCAAGATTTTATCTTTTCAGATCTATAGACCATTTGTTAATAACAAACACGATTAAACACATAAAACTACGTTTGTAACATATGAATTAAGTGTTTCAACGTATTGTCTTTAATTAGCATATAAGTCGAGTGATTGTCGTAATACTAGGATAAGCAAAATATTTCATTGAATCTGCTGTTGGCTGCATGATTAATTTTAAGAGTTCACTTATTATGAGAGCTGTAGATGTTGTTTGAAAAATAAAATAATATGTAAATAAAACAATATATATACATATATATCTATATTTCACATAGTTCATACGAATAAACATACGCAGTCACATACCACCAGAAAATATGCTATTTAAATACATAGCCGAAATAACAATTGAAAATGATGCTATACATTTTCGTAATCTGCGTTCTCAGGCATAATAATATTAATTAATTTTGTTTGTGTATATATATATAGTTTGTATTGATATGGATTTAATTATCTGAAATAAATAATAATAATTATTATTATTATTATAATTCTGATGTAAAATTTTGTATTGTAACATAAACAAAATTTAATAAAGATTTGAGGAGGGAATTTTCGACATTACTATCAGATCAAAGCGTATCTATTTATTGTTATATCATTAGAGCTAGTTTAACAATGCGCCACAATCAGGTATTTCCTCTCAAATTTAAATAAACGGGAACAATCTCGTACCAGATAATGCACTGTGTTCACGATGCCAGTCCAACTAACCCGTATAGTTGTCACTAGCACAAGTTTATTCGCCCGTGCGATTTGCTGAGACAACTAGAAACACGTTAATTTATACCGTGGCGTATGGAGCAATATGTAGACAGGGGTCTGAGTTGCTAGACCGTACGGGTAGGGCTGCCTAACAGTTAGTGGACACATAATAAAGAACACCCAAGAGACTGATAAATTTACAGTCAACTTAAAGTGACAAAGTATGAAATAAACTTTTAAGCTGACTTATAATTTATATTCAGTACTTTGAATTTGATTTTCAGTAATTTTTTTTATAGAACTGCTTATTTGAATTGATAATCACACTTTTTATTATGAAATTTATATATTAGTCACAAGCAAAAAAAAAATTATAAAGGTACTAATATGAACTTTAACAATAAACAATCAGAAAAAAATATCTTTAAAAATACTAAGCTTCCCCGTATACATCCGATATCTCGGATCGGCGAAAATAATCACCGCACAGGCAGGTTTCGGTCATACAGGTTTTTTAACTATACTACGGAGTGACAACCCTAGTTCAAAATATACGATAAAGTCTTGCATATAAACCGAATGAAAAACGTGTGATATAGGAACACTACGAAACAAAGTATGGTTTCCCTTACGGAAAATACTGGTGTAAAATTCATACTTATGGCGAGATAACATAACTCTGCTGTGACTTAAGCTGGCGTATTCGCGTTTAAAATGATTTTAAATATGTCATGGATTTAAATAATTCTGTAATGAATATATTGTGTGTGTGTTTGAATTAAAAACAAATACTTACACATTCGTGTAGCACAAAAACATACTCTCTCATGTTTGTCACACAGATTGCCCCGGCCGGGAATCGAACTCGGAACACATTGCTATTGAACGATAACCAGCCGCCTTGCGTCAGATAATGCCTTTATTATGTGCTACATCTTCGAACATAGTCATAGTCTGTCAAATTATTTGACGAAAACATAAAATTCGTCCAAGTATTTTAAAATTTATTTATTTTTACTTTAATCAGACAGATATTTAGCGTAAAAATAGCCGCAGACTAATTATTTGATAAACACGTAATATTTAGTTCAATTTATTTGAGAAGTTACTTTCTGCTTTACTCAACAGCTTTGTTTATTGAACCACAAAGATCGAATCGCTAATTTGAATACATGACGTTCCAAATGAGCTGAAATAGCTAACTGCGCGATGTAATTATGCCGCCTACGTGTGTTAGAAATTAGTGATTTTGAAGCAGTAATTTGCAAATGCGTAGTATCATTATTAAGAATTATTAGTTGCGTTATTTCAGATCTTTACTCTTCGGGCATTGTTAGTGTAATTGTACTGGCCATCCATTCTACTGTTATAAAAACAAAAGATTCTTTTAGAAGAGTACTTCCAGGAATCCTTTAAAAGCCAGAAAGGCCCTGTGAAACACCAAACATCAGCCTTTTGTCGACTAATCGCCCCAGAACAACATTAGCCGCATGTGTAATATGAAGTTTTTTATAATTCAGAAATATCTAACCGTTTACGAACTAAAGAAAGCTCGTGCAGAGCAATCATGGTAAAATGCGGATGCATTCCAGAGTCGATGTGACTGTGAGCCCAAGCACTTGCTCGCGCTCGCGAAAAAAAAAGGAATCCCTCCATTAGGGGTTTCTTGTCTGTTCTTCCCCATGGAGGGTCGGATAGGGTTTGAACAGGCATCAAACTTATCGATAAGTACGCGTGACCTTATGTTTTGAATATTGACGTTTCCAAGCCATTTCTTTATGAATTCTATGGAAATAAAGTTTTTGACTTTGACTTTTGACTTTGACTTTGCACCCAGGAGGACTTGGGTCAGGCTACATTTGAGGGTGTTGCAACTACCGTATGCTGGTCAAAACTGGTATGAGTAGGGTTTTTTATTTTGAGACTAAACGAAAGAAAAAGTGATGGGAAAGCAATATACGTGAACTGCGCTGGACCATGGAAAAATGCGTTTTAAAAAGGAAGTCCAGCAGTGTGTGATAACTGAGTTAATGGCGATATTGCCAAGGAGTAACCACTGAATACAATGACCTCTTAATTTGAGGAGGGAATTTTCAACACTACTATCAGATCAAAGCATATGTATTTATTGTCATATCATTAGAGACTTGTCAGGCCAGTTTAAATAAAAAAAAATACAATTTTAAATTAATTTAAATTGAATTTAAGTTATTTAGGTAGCAGCTATAATAAACAAATAATTTAAAACATCTTTGAGAAATTGTTAAACAAAAGGACTTTATTTTATCATCCAAGGAACAAAAAAAAATTTGATGCAATATTGAATATTATTTTATATCCCCAATAGAAAATCCTAAAAAAATATTTTACAATCTCGTTCAAGTAACCCAAGCAGAACTTAATAACTCATTATTTAAAAAAAAAACTTAATAAGCGTTGGAACAAGTATACCTATATACAAAGTTTAAATAAATTTTGACAACGTTTTGAAACATTCTGGACGATAAGCTGAATAAAACGGACTCAAAGATTTAAAACTTAATAGCATTATCTCTGTGAATTTCGAAGCTACGAGTACTTCTGATAATGACGGACTGTAAAATATATTTGTAAGATAAAATTGACTACTTTCCATTTTGTCTCAGCCTTATTCCTTTTCCCTGATGAAGGACAGACAGTAAATATTATAAAAATATTTCAGTTCACTCCTTAAATTTTATTCAAAGCCCTCAGTATGAAATTTGAAGGGCAGTAAAATCCAGCGTTAACAAAAAGCGTTATGGCAAATGTCATCGCACTTAGCGAGTAAGCTCCAGTCGCGCGTCTTAACTGATGCGCACATTTTTTTATTAGTTATGAATGAACTTGATACCATAAATTCTCAAATCGAATCTATCTATATGTTTGTCCGTTTCATATCTCCTTGAGCCGAACTACCTAAGTGAGAAGCCCAGGACTCGATCCTCGAAAAGTATTAGTGCGTGATGAGCATAATGTGTTTTTGTCAACTCTTGGATGATCAAGTTGTGTATCTGTATTTTCATGTCACCTGCGACACAGGGTTCTGGGCCGGTATTTGTAAAATAAGTGTTTATTTTGACCTTTTTTATTCTGCAAAATTTGAATCTTATATTAGAAACCAAAGGGTTTTGGTTTTGACCATTTTGATCATTATGCGGGTGACTGTTGTACTCGTAAAGGACAAAATCAAATCGATATACAGGCAAAGTACTGTGTAAATCGCTGGGAAATATTTGAACTAAATGTATTTTAACATTTAACACGTGACCCGAATTATTTAAAAAGCACCATTGAAATGTAAGTAGATTAAATTCTGTACTCCGTATTCAATTGAAACGTTTTAACATCAATGTTTTTGCACCAGGTTAATCAACACGAATGTATGATTAAAAATACACCTATCGAATAAATGTTAATGGTGGATTATTTCGCATCAGATGAAACTACCATTAATCTCCTTTGTTTTCTATGGAAAAAATGAGATTGCAAAACAATTTAAGAGCTGTCAAAATCTTACTTTCATATTATATAAGCAAAAGTTTGGATGGATGGATGTTTGTTACTCAATCATGCCAGAACGGCTGAAGTGATCTGGATGTTTGGCAAAGAGATGGATTATAATTTATCCCGGAAAAAGTACGATTCGCGTGGGATGACTTATTCACCGCAGGGCGCCGCGCCGCTAGTATCAATAATTTTGAAAGAATTTAGTATGATGACGACTAAATAAAAATGCTGGCACTAATCTAGCAGCACCAAATTAATTAATATGCCGCAAGCACCGATGTGTTTCTGCTGCTTAACTTATTAATAAAGTCAAAAACTTTATTTCCATAGAATTCATAAAGAAATAGCTTGGAAACGTCAATAATATGCAAAACATAATAATATTCATAATAAATTCAGTTGTCAAACTTTCTACACTATATCTGCCGCCTGCAAGCAGTAACGCATACGGTTTAAATACCGTTTCAAGCTACAGCACGTTTCATTAATTTGGGTAAACCTTTACCAGAACACTCAAAATGTTTTTAAACGTTTCGTTTTGAATACAAACTCGCTTTATCCATAAAACTCGCAGATTTGGGTTATATTGTTCATTGCATTTAGTGAAAATATAACCACGGGTATGTAATTCTACAACAACGTTCAACGTGTTCCATTAAATGTAAAATTCAATGAATATATGGAAAATTTATTGTATTTTGCACCCGGATGAGCCTTTACACAAGCTTGAGTTATATCTTGCGCACCCCAAGCCTAGACGAACAACTCGTATTATCTTCTCTTTTTTTTACGATTAATGGAATTAATGGAAATCCAGATATTCTACAATTTTTATGTACCTAGTAAAATTGCACACTGACTGAAACTAAATAAAATTAGATGGTAGTTTTAGTAGTGTTCGCTTTCTCGAAAAATTGTGGTGTAAGGTTAAAAATACGCCTCAGAGAAAAATTTGGCATGCCTATTTTTTTTTATTACATTGGCTAAAGCTATTTGCCTAAGCAAAAGAAATATTAAAGGTTCGTTCGAATTTGAAACAGAGACCTCTGGATTTCCGATTTCCTCCGGACCACCACACTGTCCTTAATCTATCTAGTTTAATTTATGGAAAACAATAAAGTGGGCACTGATAAGATTAGTCAGTGGGACTAAGCCATTGAAAACAAGCTTTAAGCCATCATACAGAGTGAATTAATTGCTTTTAGAGATAAACAAACATCGTAAAGCTAAAACCGCAAAATAAAATCGTCGCTACCTGCTCCAGTTTATGAGATAATCCATTTTACTAATTAATGAGATCTACCCTCACTTTTGTATGAAAGTATAAACTCACCTCTCGTGTTTATTAGACTATTCAATTAATCACAAAGCCAACTCCAACTTTCATTCATTAAAATGATCTAACTAGATAAAATAAAATTCTCGCAGTCTTAATAATGTGAATCTGCCAGAATCTACATTTATTCATTAAAGAAATTCAGGAAATACAAATACGATATAAAATGCCTCATTTCAAACTGTCACAGTGGAAGACTATACAAAAATTATAGACTATATGATATAACTTTTTCTGCTGATATATATGCAAGTTAGCTATTTAATTGAAGTGTCTTTTTATTTATAAGATATAAATATGTAATAAATATGTATCACAATATAGTTTTTTGCACTTTTATTCGCCAATTAATAAATTAATTGTGAGATATCCACCAATATCAGTTTTATAACTGTTTATTCTGTCTATTGCCATAATTACCGTAAATTTTAAATGCGAATTTTCGAATGGCAGGTCAGCAACCATAACAGTCATGATCTAAGCATTTTTCGGCATAAAGCTTATTGATCTTTTCATTTTCTTTTCAGATATACTTACTACACTCTGTATAATAAAAAAGCCCACTCACCAACATCCTCATGCTCAGGATCCGAGACATCGTGAGCAACTTCGTCCTCTTCAGGGGCACTTTCGTACCTCTCTTTAAGTACTGTCCGCGGCACTGCAACAGAAAATTCACTTTTAATATACAGCGATAAAGTGTAGTCTTGCTTATCAACTTCACGAGTGGCTCGTTAAGGGGACGTTAATATTAGATTTTAGGGTGCGTTTTAAAGTATTTTTAACGTAAGAAGAGCTTTCAGTTCAAGTGCCGAACGTGACGCTTGTGGCTTTTTCGAAGTATTTTCGAAACTGCCGGTTTTTATCGAAACTATTATTGAGTTTTGTAGACATGGGTTGACAGTTGCTGGGGCGCGAGTGAGTAGGGTTTGGCTTGATGACAATATAACGAAATAATATGCATGCATGTATCTTCTTTAATGAGCAAAACTGGAGGTGCGTGCGTGGTCTGGTAGTTTAGGCAATTATCTGGGTTGTGGATTCGACTACTATATTCGACTAGAATATTGAAAATAGTGTAACTGGAAGTAGTCTTCCAGTTACACTATTTTCAATATTCTTTAGAATACTTGTAATCCTTGAAGACGAGATCAAAGACAATAGATCTGTCTAAAAATAAGATGTTTCAGGTAAGAAAATGACTTCATTCATTAGTGCAATCTATAAGTCTTTTGGCTGAAATGTAATTGAAAATTATGTATGCAAAATAAATCCACAAATGTTGAGAAGAAAATGTGGGTAAACTGGCATTGATCAAAATCACCTTTCACCAAAAGAGCCTTTGTGTGACAGTGTGTTGAAAGGATTAAGTGCATCTCCATAAGGCTCCTTTCATGAATTGGTCTTGTCACAATTTTGTGAATGATTTCGCACATAAATAATCACCTTACTCAAAACTCTCTAAATAAAAAATCGTATTGAAAAGCAGCGCTCAATGCAACTATCCGAAGTCAATCAGATCCCATTGTGAAATTTTGTCAAACATTCTATATCTAGCTTCCAATAAAAGTGCACAGTTCGGAAAATATTTAGTGCAGAAAATACGTAGGTACTGTTTTATGTTGAGATTTTACGACGTTTGAATTGCACTGAGGAGTGACTGGGAATGTAAAGTTTAGAAAAGATTCCCAAAATCACTTATTTGAAGAATCCTGCTACTTTTATCAGTTACAATTGTTAAGAAATATTTAAATATAGTAACACTTATTTGCTTTGTAACTGTGACTACAAACTTCTACTAACTACTGTAGCAACTTGGGAACAAATACGTTAAGTTTGTTTTAAGAAATATTTCCCGACCGCAATTCAATTATTTTGATTTATAAAATTGTTCGACGTTTGCGTTGCTATCGTACACAATATAAGTGACTCGAAAGTATCGCGGCGACGGGGGTTTTTGTGACAACTGTAACGGATATTTTGTAGTTTGGGATATAAACATTTTTTTTCACTCCTCAACATGGGCAACGATTTATGGATGCCTCACACAAATCATGTCTCCGATGTAGGTACTGCGTCGCAAAATAACGGAGAAGTTTATTTTAAGGGATTCGCAAGTTATGGTCGGATAAAGCAAAAACATATACATAGATAGACGCCTTTATACTGGAATGTGTTGTTTACCTTGTAGGTTAACTATCGTGTGATCGTAGACGTGATGAGGGGTGAGCTCACTGCCATTGTTTTCTCACAGATAACTCAGCTGATAATTTCTTCCAGTATTTAATACCTCAATAATCCGCCAGTCAATACAAATCATATACCAACGAAATGCCCAGCCATCCAGGGAAAAATCCAGGTCTTAATTCATTGCACCCGTCATATCGACATGATGAATCTTATACCTATAATCTTACAAAAATTGTGCTCGCGAAAAAAGGAAGCTCTCCTTTACGGGTTTCTTGGCTGTTCTCCCCATGGAGGGTCGGATAGGGTTTGAACAGGCGTCAAACTTAGCGATAAGTACGCGTGACCTTACCTCGTTTTGAATATCATTGACGTTTCCAAGCCATATCTTTATGAATTCTATGGAAATAAAGTTTCTGACTTTGACTTTACAGTTCCTTCAATCTCTCTCCATAATGTATGCACAAAAAAAAACTATAGAGTCTGTTTATTACTCAGGTCGGTGGCCACAATTCCGTGGCATTACACGGCACAAGGCACAAACTGAATGCCGGAATTGATTCGAAATGCTCAGTGCAAATTATTTGGCTCCGATTCTATTTCCAGTTATGAAAACAAAACAAATATTTTGAATATGCATTTGGCATGATTTGAAAATAAAAATAATAAACAATTTTATGGACTTCTATAGCAAGTAAATTTGGAAACCGACGAAGACAGTTTTAAAAGCAGTAGAACTTCTGCTAAGTTCGTCCAGGGAAGTACTACCATCATACCTACACATTTTTTCTCCCAAGCAGCGTTACCGTGTTCTGGTTTGAAAAGTGGGGTTGCCGGTGAAGTTACAGGCATCTGACATTCTACCTTCCCATCTCATAGTTACGAGCGCGTATCAATCCCTTCTGAGCGAGCATCTCAGTCTTAAAAGGAATCTTTGTGTAAAATTATCTAGACTTCCTGATGAGTCTTAGATTCAGTGAGTGAGTCAGTCCTTTTCCTTTTTATATATTTATGATATTAATAAATAAATTTATTTGAAAATGACATCTTTACTGATTAATATTAAGTAAAACTTATTAAGCAAAATAAATCAACAATAGTTCAAGAAAAAAGCTCTTGAAAGTTTCAGATTTGTAGTATTAATAAGTAAATAATAAAGTAAATAATAAATAAATATTGGTGGACAGATCACACAGCACCATCTAGCCCCAAACTAAGCGTAGCTTAACTATGGGTACCAGATGACTGATAGAATACATATATACTTTTTTAAATACATACATATTAACACCCATACACATAACAAAAACACAACGCTCGTCACGCAAAATGTTTGTCCTGGGTGGGAATCGAACCGACGACCTACGGTGCAGAAGGCAGAGTTACTACCAACTGAGCTGTGAGGTCAGTTGGTAGTTATGACAGCTAAACATAAAACCTGCGCAACTTTTATATAGGCATAAGGTAAGTATTAACTTTAAGAAGAACCATTGACCTACATTAAAATATTACTCGGTACTTCGTAGCCTAAAATAAAGGAAAAGTAGCCCCAGGGAATAAAGTATCATGAAAACGGTAGGTAACTATGACAAAAAACTTCAGATATGATAAAAAGACTCCTTGTACAAAGCGGCCAAACCTTGAAACGCTGTCTTTATTTACGTACTTCTAATGCTCAAGATCTGGCGGTAATTTAATTACACTATATTACGCAGGTCTTTTGAATAGACTTTTAGATTTAAGAAACTCATCATTGGCATTCCCATTGCCCTTCAAAATATCATTTAGTTGTCTCAAATTATTGCGAAGGAATAATTATGTGAAAACTCTTAAAAAGTAAAACTTGCTGCTGCATGGGGCTTTTTATAAAATAGTAGTAGTGTTTTTTATAATTAAATATTCACTTAATAGTTAGATGGTGAAACTTTCTACATCACACTGGGTTAAAATATCAATATAAGATATAGTACTATGTCCTTTGCACAGATAAAAAAACATTTTATTTGTTTCTGTCACCCTAATGAGATTGGGGATGTTTTTTGTTTATACTATTTATGAGATTTTTATTAAAAGTTAATTAACCGACTGAAGTTTTCAAAATAATTATTTTAATAAAATGTAATCAGTAAGGTAAATTGGCCAGTCACGAATATTTTTCTACTTGGGAATAAATCAAGAAGATCAAAATTATTCACGGAGTTCATTATCGCACACGTCAACTACAAAATCTTGTTTTTTGACTTTGTTCAAAGTTATCACTGGATCTCGGACTATATACTGAAACAGTTTGGCTGTCCGTGGCTCGTCCCACATTTTTATATCTCTGGATTTATGTCGGACGCCAGTCAGACTGGGCAGCGGGAATTAGATCAAGGAATGCTCGAATCGTCTCAAGTATGATCTTGCTACACTTACAATGACACATTTTATTTCACGATGGCCGATGAGAAATAATAATACACGGTTCCCAAAATATTGTAAATTATGTTTATGATGTGACATCTCAAACTATTATTATAAATGTAAATGTTATGTTTATATGAATGAATATAATGAACGTAAAATGACTAAAACGATTTAGCTGAAATTTTGAACGTGTCAGAGCAGATCAGATCAGGTAGATGATAAAGTGAAATAACAGGGTGATTATTTTTCAGGAACACGTAAGTAAAGTTTAATTAATAAATCGCAACATTTCTATACAAACCTTAACTAGTTCAAATAACAAAACATTTTCGTTTTTTTGTTTTTTAAATCAGCGTTTTTTCATCTTTTAGTTAACTTTCGCCTAAAATTGTTGATTGGTGATATCGTCGTACAAGATTTGTCCTGGCTGTCAGATTACAAGCAATGAATGACCGAGAGTGATATGTGAGCTATTAGTGAGAATACAATGGCGGCAATAAGCTCGCTAAAGTGTAACCCCCAAATGTGATCTGCTGTAGATCATTTGCTCATTGCGTAAATATATCATATATCAAAACAGTGTGTCAATCTTAAAATATAAGATACTCTTTTGTGCATTACTGCGTTCGGTTCGGGCAGAGAATCTATTCTCATCGTTACGTACATAATAATAATAATAAAATAATAATATTGGTGGGCATGTCACACAGCGCCATCTAGCACCAAAGTAAGCTAAGCAAAGCTTGTTTCATGGGAACCAGACAACTGATATAATACTTAAAACCCACGACCTACAGCGCCAGTTATAAAACTCAGGTATTTTATCCTTGAAATTAATTCGGTTCGTGGGAGCGACCAGTTCTGTCGATTACACGTCTGCGAACAAATGCTCACTAGACCGTAATGTATCGACTAGTCGCCGACTCGCATACTACTTGGGGTAACATATAAATTTATTCATCCGTTGCTTTTAGGACGTCACTTGCAGTGCAGCGTTACATTGCTCGTTCTATCTATTTCTATCTATTTTATCTATTTGATTATACTAAGCCAGCTGTTGGCCTACCTACCCATATTAAACGACATATTCTGTCCATTAAAACAGTTCTACGATTAGCGATTACTGAGCATGTGACTCAAAACCTCAAGTTATGTGGTATGACAGTCGTAACACTTGAGATATGAAGAATGCGATATCGATTGAAATTTCACCTCTCAAACCAGAACACATATATGGGTTTACCTTATTAGTTCCACCACGGAGAGTAAATTTTTCACGAGAAAAACTCTTTGATTGGATTTTACACAGCAACGTTATTAGAACTCTGCATCTGTACCGCTGAGCGACACGCTCTACACCATCTCGGAAATTGAAAAATACCAACAAATAATAGTAATTACGCGATAAATACCCATAAAAAAGTAACTCATGTTTAAATTTCATTGAAAATAATATATTGATAGTGAGACTGCTTCTGTAACTACTGGCATTCGTATATAACTGATTTCTGGCAGTAAGACCACAAGACACTGATCACGCTATGGCCGAGAAATTCTGTTTTGGTAGCTTAACTGTACCGTAAAGTCGCTGTTTGCTAGACCGTACTTAAAGGACGTTGTCCTGTGGTGTAAGTTCCTGGATCTGCATGCATAGGTACATGCTTTGAGTCCGAACCGTGAATACGGTTCGTTAGTATTTCCTTGCACATAAGTTATTCGCTAGAGGAGATCTTCGTAAGATGTTGAATAATCCAGGAAACTGTGTGTCACTCCAGTCTTATGTATGATTTATGCGGGAAATTTTAATGGGTGAACGTTTATTGTATACGTAGATTCACTCCTTTTTCCTCGAAGGAGTAATCAGCGTCTTAAACATTTTAAGTTTATTGTTTTACTTCAAAATTTGATTTCTCTTTGTAGATATTTAATAAAATGTGAAAGGTTGCAGTCAAGTTCAAAACTTTAAACCTTAATTTCTTTGAAATGTACTTTTATTTACTGAAAATGTCAGTAGGTGAATATAATTTAAATTTGTGATTAAGAATCATAAAAAACTTGATAGCACAGAAACATTAGTCGAACCCCGAATTTCTTAATATTACCAAATAACTACCGTGTAACTCTATACTCTTGTGTTCTTCCTCTTCGAGGGTCGTACGAAATCCGAACAGACGCCAAAACTAGCACTTAGCGCGGGTCGTCTTGTAGGTCAATTATAATATTGCTTTAGAAGTTCAAGTTTCTAAAACTTTTCTAAGAATGCTAATGAAATAAAACTTTTTCGACATGTTTTCACTGAACAGTAAAAAGTTATTATTTTTTGTATCTACAAAGTATGAACTAGAAAAACGTGGGAGACATCTTCGTAAACAATACATTAGGTACAGCCTAATCGGATGTAAACAACATAAATCGAGATATAACTAGACGCAAAAGCAAACGCAACGTTCCGTTCCATAAATAAACATTTGACAAGGAAAACAGCGCGGAAAACGAATCATTGAAAAATAACGGAGGGAAAAACTTTCTGGATGATCGACGTAGAAACAACTTTTTTAATGGAAAACGTTGAAAACGAACGTTTAATGACGCCAATACACCAAATAAACGAAGCTGAACGAACGTTCGCCGAATTGTATTCCCTTTTGTTCTTTTTACTGTTGGCTTGATAACAAAATAAACTTTTTATCTGTACATATATATTATATTCTATCTCCTACACTGTTAGTTGTTGGTTTCACAAAAAAAAAGTATTTATGTATAAAATACTTTCCATAGTACAAGTTATGCTAGTTACAGCTGCAGTTTAACCAGCTTTTGTATTTCAAATTGTGATATCAACCATTTCAAATCGTGATTCCGTGTAGCTAGACACTGCTTCCTGTAACACAGTTTCTATAAACTAAAACAGGAGGCAGAGTTTCCACAGTTATTTGTACCCTTACTTTGTATGAATAAAATTTTTTGTATTTTTTTTGTATTTTGTATTATAAATAATGTAATAATATATGAACATATAAAAAGAAAAAAGAAAAAATATGAACTAAATAGAAATAAAAATATGAACGTGAAATGTACAGGGAAAATTAAATTTTCACCAGCTCTACGACCGAAAAAGAGATATTTTATCACAAATGAGGAATGGGCTTAGGTCAAGAATATTTACTCGTGATGATTATCATGATAAAAAAGCCCAAAAAGGCAATGTGTACCATTTTAGTCCTTCGTGTGATAAAATTGCATTAAATGAGAATTTTTCTGTAAATAATTATCTAAGAAGACTTCAAAAAATCTAATATCAATTTGCAGAGACAGAAATAAAAATGTCGTCAAAACACTGGGTTTTCCTGAAAAAAAATTCATCGATTTTAGTTACAAGACCGTCCATTATATACTGCACTTACATGGAAGCGGTGTCGTGTCGCTCATGAGCATTCATATGGTATATAATAAAGATACAATACAATAACAAGTTACTACTACTTACATAGCATTTTGTAACACAAAATTACTCACAAATATTTATTGCAGACCGATCTGAATATTAAAAAGTCAATAAATAATTCTAGCTTATTTCATACCCCATAAACATAAACACCTTGATTTTATTCATCATCATTTTTACGATCTCATAAAGTATAACGATGCTTCGACTTAGTAAATAAATATTACGGCTCATTTCATAAACAGTGCAACGTAATATGAACTTTATGACCCGCGCTTAGAGTGCAAGCAATAAATTTTGATCCCTATGAAGCCTGCTTCTCACGAAAGATTACCGCAGTATAAACTAACTTGAGGCAGGTTTCACAGAAATAGGATTTTCTGATCACGTTGGAAGCAGCTGAGGGAATTTTATCTGTTGTGAAAAGTAAATAAAATGTCGTGGGAATGAAGAATTGTTAAACATTTATGGTGGAGCACGTATTAAAATAAAACAAATTAATTGTAATGCTCACGTAATTATACACATTCAAAACTAATCACACAATCTGAAGACTAAAATATAGGTTATTAATTGATATGTTTTTAAAACTGGTTAGAGCCGATAGTTAAATTGTCGGTATAGGCGTTAGCTACTCATATAGAATCAGGCGGTTCAAAAATTCAAACAACGAAATTTTCATTAATACTAAAACAATTTAGCCTTAACTACTAGTATTCTATAATTGTGTAATTTTAAAATTATATTTAATTTTGTATTTCATTAAAAATTTTATTATGCAGACTCAAATATGGACATTTTAATTATTTTAGTATCATAATCTATTGTTGTCTGAAATTAACGTATTAAATTAAATTGAATGTAAAATTTTCAAATTTAAATCTTACTTAATTACTGCGCTCCTCATTTTAACAGCTACGTTATATTGAAGATGTAGTCCATACCATTCAGGTGTTCCCTCTTCAGAGTCTATTAAATCACGTTCCACTAGGCACGGTGCGACTTTCAGAACCTTACCGAGTCATCCCTAGCACCTAGGAACGTAAACTATTTACGTAAGTAGATACTTCAGAAGTGAAACACTGCATCGGAATATATTAGCATCACTCAGCTGATGAGAATATTATATCGCGTCTCAGTATTCCCAGCGCAACGATCACAGTTCAGCACCGCATCAAACCGCATCAAAGGGAATAAATCAATTAAATGTTTTACGCTTGTCTGACGTGTCGTAAACATGCTTGATAAGTTTTGATAACTTTACTTTGAAAACAGCAACTCTTTTATGAATTCAATAAATAACTTTATATTACCGTTCCATGAGCTCCTATGCCACTTAAAATAAATTAAAAGGTATTTTTTTTTTTTACATATTTGGCTCATTTTCGTCTTTCAATGTATGGCTGAAACTTCCACATTTTTTCCGTCTATCTGACTATATAGGCTAATCTCAGAATATCACTTGGTTTGGGATGGTACTGAGAAAAATACATATTTGATACTTATGAGTTAAACGGAAGCACACAGCCTAGCGTCGTCTTGGCTCGCGAAACCAAATCTAATGGAATAATTCACCCACCATATAGGAAATTTCGTCAATGATGAGTGCAGCGAAAAATACATCACGGAACAGAGGCGCACCTCGATTCAGATTCATGTCGCCTCGTTTGAAGTCGACGAAATGAAGTCTCAAGGAAGTATCTCTCTAAAACGTAGTACATTAATTGTTTACTCACCACAAGTATAAACGACTTTGAGGTATGTTTTGCTGCCAGGTCTGCAAGGTTTCCCGAACATGTTGCTATCGGACGACAGCACACAGCGCCTCTTGCCGTGACACTCTCGCATCGCCGTCTCCGTGGCATACGGCTCCAAGCACGCTGTGAAAACAAACCGTATTACATTCTCCAGAAGTGTTAGAAACAATGCAGTCATATATATTTTTTCCACTACGGGGCAATACTCTCACATTACCCTGCTCCATCCCAAATGTGTATGTGCTGGTAAAATAACATGAGAATTTCTATTCTTTTCCTCATTGATCTCATGTCTCAGATATAGTATAATATAATAATATTTAGCCACAAACTACGCATAGCTATGGGAACCAGACAACTCAAAAAATACATTTATATTATTTTTTTTGTAAATTATATATTACATAATTATTTTATTATATTAAACATAATTACATTAATTACATATTAACAACCAGACACACAACAAACATCTATATTTGTCACACAATTTTTTTTGTTCTGGGTGGGAATCGAACCCATGACCTACAGCGCAGAAGACAGAGTGACTAACTGAGCTGTGAGGCCTGTCAATAGAGATTAAAGGGTGCAGAAGGTTACTATTTGGTTCATTCCAGTTTTAGATCAGGTGATACTTAATTCATATTGTTGTAGCTATGGGCAGACTGCTCAACATTTAAGTTACCGATCTGATCTTAATTGACATAAAAACTTTTGAAGCGATTCTAGCTCGGAAACTGATCTCATGGGACGCGGTGTGGCCTGGCGGGGCGAGGTGAAATTTGTTTGAATCGAAAAGTTTTGTGGCTGAATACTAATACTTTTGGGAAGACATTGGTGCACATTTTGGAAATTAACCTTAAATGTCTTGCTCCTTAGAATTGAGGTCAGCTTGTGATTTTTACAGGTCTTGGTTACAATTGCGTATTAAACTTGATTTTCAATTAAACTACCCAACTTACGTTGTCAATTAGTCAAGAAATAGATTTATGAATGTAAATTACTATACTCTTTGGAACACAATTTAATGTCCGAAATATCTGATAATCAAAATGAATGAGGGTGTTTGTTATTTCATTCATATTATCTTAGGCTAGATCCAGTTACCTTATAGCTAAACCTATCAACAAAACAGAAACTAAACAGCATAATAATGAAATGGATATGAAGCGGCTCAATTTAAAATTGCCTTATTGCTTGAAGATTTAAGTCGGTACGATTGACAAAATATATTCTTGGCCCTACTAAAATCATCTTTCTTATTCGCAAAAGTTAAAGAATCTAAAAATAATAAATGATCAACATTTTGGAACTTACATCAAATTCGACCTAGTAATGCTAACTATCACCATACCTAATTTTGCCACCAAGTTTCCTTACTCTAGTTAAAAAGTTCAAAATACATTTGCTGGAATTTCCAAATACAAGAATCTATGTTTACTTTAATTTCCTTGGGAATAGTTTAATTTTAGGGAAAATTCGTTCACATTGAATAAATTATTTGAGACGCGAAGCCAACTCACGCTTACAAAGTTTTCGCCGACAACTCTCGAAGTAACCCATTTCATCCCAAAGTCTCCTAAGTGAGGGATAAGCGGTGGAAAAAAAATCATTCGATGACGAAGCTCATTATACTTGTCCTGGCATTGAAACGGTTTTTTATCAGATTGGAAAGTTGTTCGGGCTTAATGACGTAAATCGGAATCCTAAGGAGTTTGTGACCGGAGACAGTGAATCTTTTGGTTAAGCCCTGCTATGGTTATATTAAAATTTATCATTGTGTTTGGTTACGGCGTCGAGAAAAAGAGTCAATATTTAATAGATATTATTTTTGATCCCAACTTTGGTTTTTTTTTTTTTTTTAACTTACGATAGTCTCACATTTGACCGCAATCTCACCTGATGTTAAGTGACGATGCGGTCTACGGTGTAGCATGCTTGCCTAGAAAATACCTATTCACTCTCATCTTGAAGACCTCCAGATTATAGTTCTCGGGAAATACAGACGCAGGCAAGGAGTTCCACTCTTGGGCTGTCCGCATTATGAAAGTGGAAGCAAAACGCTTCGTACCGATGTGAGGTAATTTGACCAAGAAAGGGTGACGCGAATATAATATAATATAAAATAAATAATATAATATATTTATATATAGTAAGATTTGATCGGTGATGTTGCCACCAAAGTTTATCTAAGAGCAACCAAGCAATTGGACAAAACAATCCGACATGATTTTGATTTTTATGTTCTGTTTATGCTAGAGCGTCGTTTATTGCGACGACAATAAATCGTTCCTTAAACGCGAATGTTACCAGAAGCCGGAAGGGTTTTAAAAGTTGACAGCTAAATGCTCCCTCTATAAAATTTCTAAATCTAGATAAACCTGGTCTACAGCAGCAATATTAAAAGCAAAAATGTTCTCTTTGATTATGAAGTTGGCAGCAACTTAATTAACTAGAACATAGTTTTTGAGGAGAAAAATATACAATTAATTAAAGTTTGTTTCCAATTTTTTTGTCAATAATTTAATTAAGTGATATTTCATACAATACTTAATAAATTACAATTTATTTTTATTAGTTGCATTTTAGAGCACTGGAAAACAATAAAAGGATGAGTTTCCCATAAGAAAAAATATAGCGTTTCTACGCTAGAATACCTCTGCGCGAGACCATTTCATATTTGGTTTGAACGGTAGGAGCTAGAATACCTTTTTAATAACTATCCAACTATCATATAACCTAGTTTCACAAACTATAAAATTGTTTTATTTTCTATACGGAGCGACCCAAGTTGTATTGAACACGGGATACCGCTTAAATCAGGTACAGCATCTGCTTGTTCCGTCTTACTACTTGAACACTTACTTACACAAAGAACGTAGTAGCCCAGTACTGCAGACACCGAGTTTCAGACTGGACGTCGCTAATTCAAAACCATCCACCAATGAAATTCAATTCATTTGAAAAATGTATGTGCGCAATGCCACGTTCTCAAAACGGTGAATTTATACATCGTGAAGAAACCGACATGACCAGAACCAAAAATTGGCATTTATGTGCAAGTAAAAAGGTTCTTTGAGGCGCACTAAATTCATCACCACATGTGTTCGAGAGAGTTAATGACACGATATCATAAAATACACTTACTTTCCTCCTTCATCCCTCGTGGCTGAGGGCACTGTATTGAGTCGTACTCAGTTCTGCCAAACTGAGCTGAGTAGATGGCCACCCTGGAGTGGGGGTTGCAGCTGAGGTGTAGCACATCGTTCTCGCACCCGACTTTACTTCTGAATTCATCTGTTGGAACAAATTACCTCATGGATTGATGATAAAAATAAGAAATACGTATATACTGTAATGCTATTCAAAAATATTGGAAATAACTCTGAGTTTAGTTTAATAACCTTTTGAAGCAGAATCTCAAACAGACATCTTAGTTTAAAGCGATTGAGATGGGTAAACTGTGGATTATGATTTTCTCTGAACAAAGCTGACGTCACCGGTCTCTAAGACTCGGTATCTTAGCTTCGTTTCTCGATTGTATTCATAGCTGAGAATTATCTGTGTTATCTTTGACATTCTATTTTAAAAATACGAACTGTTTGTAGAGATAAGTTTAACTATATAAAAGTTCCGCAGTAATTTATCAGAAATGAATTCTCTTGAAAATGAAATGAATTGAAAAGTGAAAAAAAAAATGAATTCAATATTTTTTCAATTCTCATGATTTTTGTTTCTTCCATTCAGAATCCTTAACCCAAATCCAACTCAAACTTGGATTTGATTAAGACTATAATTGACTGCATAGAAAATAACACAAAATACCCTCAAAATTTGATTTCAGTTACGTCCATTAGGAGAGAATCCATTTTTTATTCGCATTAATAACTACAAGTAATTCCATTTGAATTTTGTCGCTGTTTTTACCACCGTGCAATAGAAATGCAAACCACAGTTTCTATGTAATCAAATGAATCTCAAGTTTTCCCTAATTGGAAAAACTTAGCATTTCCACTGTTCCTTCTGGATTACGTTGAAACTTTGCCAAATTGATAATATTTCAGAACTACATTACGGTCAATAACCATATTTTGGAAATTTATCGTAATTTCCGTATGTTGGCTGACTTAAGCATATTTGCAAGCCAAGATTCTAAACGGATTTTCATAATGGTAATATTATTTTTAATTCAGAAAAGAAAAGCTCACTAAAACTTTTTGATGTTGGTTCTGATCACAAGAAAATTAATTTTAACGTTCTAACTTTAGGTTGTTTCCGTTTCCGACATTTTGCATTTTAACTTCCGGTTGAAGGAAAAGAGTCCATAACAAGTAGTGTCCATTCAACTTGCTACCCAAGTGCACTTAAACGCAGACGTACATAGTTCGTATGATTTTTGAAGTTTACCAAAATAATGCTAACACAACTAGTAAATAACTAAATATATTGCCATTTTTTTTCTCAACATATAATGTCTTAATTTCATAAACATCGTATTTCCAACCTCAAATCTTTGATAACGCTGGGCTAATGCAATTACTATTTACTACCGGCTATTTTTTATTATTATATTTTTTAGTCGGGTAAAATGGTAATGTATTAAAAATAAATTTTTATTCATTTTACTGTCTGATAATAAAATACGCGGGGCGCTGTATGACGAAACATTGGTCTTCCCATACCGATGTTATTTTTTATGGTATGGTATAGTTTACTCAAGCGAGTTATTACATTTCCATCCGAACAGTTACTAGCGTTGTCTTTGCGTTATTTTCTCTATGCAAGTATGGTAAACAATTTATACGTGTATATTCACAACAGATAGATGGAAGTTTCCTAAAACTGAACAGATCGTGGTATCATTGTGGTTCAGATTCTCAAATTATGTGAATATCCATAACCCATCTAAATTCTTAAAAAAAGCTCTAGTATTTTGTTATTGCTACCCCATTACTCCGTTCGAAACAAAACAAGATGGATGTGTTTTAACTTAACCGGGAAGTATCGGAATCACATCATTAATCTTTCACTATAAGCTCTATGAGAGATTATGATAATCTCATAACTCAGTACATAATAAGGAACCCAGAATATTTGATCCGAATATCTGCCAAAATATATCAGTCGCTTATTGATAAGAGTAAGCTGATGGTAACAGCTTGTCTTTAGGAAATTTGAAACAGTAGTATTTCAATTTGGTCTCGAGGCGGGGGAAGATTTAATGACACCACTTTTAATTTCCTGGCTCAGAGTCAATTATGAAATGCGTTTTCTATAGTCGGTTCTTTTAACGGACATAATAAAACAACTAAAGTTAAATTCAGATGGTGTGACGGTGCACGATTTGCGAATCGTACGATCACGTAAACTATTGTACTGTTTGAAATTTTACTTGCACATAAGGGTTGGCAAGTTGCCCACCGTCGTTCCGACCATCTGAACCTGCCCTAATCGTAATCGTACATTAGCCTCGGTACAAACGGTTGGCGAGTGAACGAAATCTTTAAACGCAGTCAAGCGGTTAGTCCTTCGTAATTTTGAAATTGCAATTTTGCCATAACGCTGATTAATAAAAAGCTACAAAAAAAGACATAAAAGAAGCTTGCGTAACCCAAATTGCCCAAACCAATGGCATTTGTACATGATCTGGCTGAAGTAGGTCACCCTTTGATAGGTATTACTTACTCGTAACAGCATCATCGTTTTATCTGATATTTCCCGTAAAACGATGCTATCTTCCCATGTTTATAATAACATTTTCTTTCAGCTTACCCCAAGATAAAAGCCTCAAATTGCAAAATAAAATAAAATACAAGGATAGCGGGATAGAATGAGGGCAATGACATAAAAGCTACGAAACGACGACGGCTCAGTGGTTATTGACGTCGGCTTACGAACTTTAGGTCGTGGGTTCTAATCTTACGATGAACTTGAGGTTATTCAGTTAAGGAAAATACCGTTAGGAAAACGACATGTTCTAAAAACTAAAAACTCGTAGACAATATAAGCATCATCATCCGCTTCTACGGATCGTGCACCAGAGGTGTGTCGTCAAACAACTTTTCAAGCGCGAAATTCAATGGTCAATGTCTGTATATTAAATGATATAAATTTTTATCCAATTTCGAAATATTTACTAGTTCAACTCAATATTAACTGACCTAAAATTGGTTCAAGTACGTAGAAACTACATGAAATAGTTTATTGGCAGTGCGTTCACAAGAACACAGTTTCTTGATAGTAGCGATAGTAAGCGATCTTTATTATTAAAATTGCAACATCATATCATAACATACAATTTATGGTAGTATTTCAATGCAAGCATAATTGTTCATTTAAAAAATTGCATCTATATTTAAATAAATCTATAAAATGTATACTGTTAAAATGTCACTACGTTAATTATTGAGAATTTTAATCTTTTTGTGACACTTATCATACTATTATCCTCATAGTAGGATATTTTCTTGGTTATATCATAGGCATCAGGTCAGTTTTTTCAGCTTCATTATCATGATCGCTTGCTGTAGGTATAAAAGGAATATCTGCCCTTCACTCTCAGATATGAATATAAAAAGCCCCAGATAAAACATTAGAAAACATTAATACAGAGAGTTATTCCACTTTGAGCACTGATTTTCAGAGCATGTATTAGACAGAAGCCATGTTTTTCACTTCATCCATATATGCCTAAACTGAAATAGTATATACATATTATTAATGTTTCAACTTAAAATACGGACGACCCGGCCCTTTGACGGCATATTAAAACGGTAATTTCATCAGCTACGCACTAAAACTGCCTAACTTACCTTAGAAAAGCAGAAAAGGTATTCCTCAAAATTGAGCAAAATTCTGGGCTATAAAGATCGTAGTAAATTTTTATCCATGATTTTACCTGAGCACAAAGTTATTTAAACTTACACGGACGGCACTTATAAGCCACTTCGACGAATCTTCTGGAGCCGGGGCAGGGGTCGATGCCGAACGCCTTGGGGCTCGTGTGAAACTTACACTGCCTCTTCTTTTGGCATGCTTCCACAACAGTCTGTAACAAGGAATACTACACCAATTAGTTAGTATGCCCATTCTTTTTACATCAAGCAGCTTTGAACAAGTATTTATGAATTCAGTTAATAAAATTGTTTTTTTCCTGTAATTTTTCGTCGGTTTTATTTCAGTGGTATAAAAAACACATGTTGGTTGGAAATATTTAGCAAAGATTTTGTGGAAAAAGGTTATCAGGGTTATTCTTGTCACATATATGTTCCAGTAGTGCTAATAGATCATTAGTAATAGTTAATTGTACACCAAATAATAATAATAGTTATTTATTTCAGTAAACTTAATCTAAGAAACATTTTAAGTATTATTGACCCTGTTTTAAGTACGGAGATACCTGCGTTAGAAGGTCACACCAAATAGAATTTACCCTTCCAAACCATTGTTAAATAAAAGTGATCGGTCTTACCACTAATAAACGGTTTCTTTCAGACAACCAAAACAATACGAAACGAGGCTTATGAAGCTACAAAGCATACAAGTCAGAAAGATTGCATGAGAGTTTCTTCAGGATGTTAACGCTCGTTAAGATGGGAGTTTGAAAATTATACCCGTGGTCAGTTAGACAAATTCAACAAGAGCACAGTCGCGGGCGGATTACTAGAATATATAAATGAGATAACGAGTGATTAACTACGAAATCTCTGAAAATACAGGGACTTAGAATCTGAAACTGCATGGGGGCTCCTTATGGTTAATGCTCGCTTGGTTGGGGTTTGGAAAAAGAATCCTTATATTTATACCTTTTACCTTATACTAGCACATCATTTACCGACATAAATCCATTCATACATATGCATATAGACATACTTTCACATTTATAATATTATCGTCATTATGCTGCACAACTGCTGTAAACTGCTAAATGACCGAGTTTGTTACCTAACCCCACGTTCAAAGAGATTATTGGGTTCGATTCTCAGCAAGGCCGGATAATTTGGCATAAGTTCTATTGTTTGAAAGGGTTTATTTGCATATATGTATCATAATATGAAAAAATCGATGATACCAGTCCGTATTAAGGTTTATTTATATTAAATAGTCCCGAAGTAGATTAAAGCCCATTTATACTCGCTAATCGAAAACATACCCATAGGTCAGTACCGGATATAATACAGGACAAGTAATTTTGTTTGAACTTTAAAAGCTTGATTAATATTAAGCGTGGGTTGGTTTCATCAAATTTTGTTTGATGAGTTGATAGATTTGACGTGAACGTAGAGTTTTGAGTACTCTAAAGGAAATAACGATTATTTTGTATCGGTCTGAGTACTTTGAAAGTTCAAAATATCCCATTACCCTTTCAGAAATTGTTTTTAATTACGTTCTAACTTTTATGAGTACTTGGGTTCCCTTTTGTTTGTTTGGGAGTTTACAGTGTATCGATAACTTTTGTTCTCTGATGACATGAAAGCTTGACGAGCAAAGTAGGCTTAAACATTTAATTTCGCACTTTCATCGTCATCGGGCTGATTAAAACCCGTTCAGAGATTAACTAATGGCTCAGCTACGTCACTAGGAATAATTTACTGGCAGGTAGCTTAGTTAATCGCGGAAATGAGAAAGAAAGAAAATACGTTTATTAAACTACAAATAAATACATCAGAGAAAACAAATACGTAACTAAAAACGTTAAAATAGAAAAAGATATCATAGAATATTGCATGCCCATTTTAGAAAAATCTAGAATTCCATTGAATTTAACTAAATTTCCATTTCACTGAACAAACTGGTTGGTACACCAATGTCAGAAAAATATTCATTATTGAAAGTCGACTTTCTCATTTTCAGGGCTGGTATAAAATTCGAGTAAACCGAGCTTTTAATCAAAAACATCCGTTTCCAGAGGTTTTCTTAAAGTAAACAAAGAAATTTAAGTTTGATTTAAGCGAACCAGCCTTTCGAGCAACATAAAACCCCCGAATTGGACATCAAAAAGATTTCTTGACTAAATTTTGCATTAACTCAAAGTTTTTTTTTCGGATCCTATTTACAGAGGTATTTGAAGCAATTTATTTCCGCTTACGAAACGTTTAATGAATACAAACATTTGATCACGAGATACTCTGGGATTACGTGGAAAATTGTAAGTAAATCCAGAGGAAAAGATTTCGCAGAAATATAACAAGTATTTGAACAGTTAGTCGAATTAACATTTTTATGCATTAAAACACATTTATAAATGGATAATAAGTTTGATATTCGTATAATAGACAACTTACATCCCAGACATGGTCGGAATATTATTATATTTTATCTCCGGTTCCCGTGATTGTAAGAGATAAATATTCTAATTTTAAATTCAAATCATAATCTTTAAACGCAAAAGTATTGTTATTATCGGTCTAGTATATTTGGTGCGATGTTCAAACAAACAAACAGCCAATTACAGCTTTATAATAGAATATCGATTTTGGGGGTTGATGGAGCATACTCACCAAATCGTCCTATTTAAATACCTTCAAGTATATAGTAGTTATTACGCAAGACTGGATCCAGCACCATTTAATATTTCCAATGTCCTTGTAGTATATAGTCTGTGGTTGTAAAATGTCACTGTCAGGGTGGCGGAACGTGGCGGGTGTGTCCCGCGTGGAGCTGTCGGAGCGGGTCTGAAATACAAACTATTACATATCTACAGCTGGAGTTTCTTCTGCTTATTCCCTGGAATCCCAATACATCACAGTGGCGACGAGTGTAAACAATCAAGAACAACATGTCGATCGGAAAAGTATCTGAGTTTGATGTCAGAGGCGGCACATGGTCGTCATACGTGGATCGCTTGAACATGTATTTTAAAGTGAACAAAATCGCGGAGGAAATGCAACTTCCAATCCTTATTGCCAGTATGGGAGACGAGGCTTATGAACTGTTGGAAAATCTAGTGAGCCCCACAAAGCCGGCAGATCTAACGCTCGCTAAGGTCGTGGAGGTTATGCAAAATCAATTGCAGCCGGCCCCTTCTGTACTAGCGGAGAGGTTTCGGTTCCGGCAGAGAAGGCAAAAAGCTGACGAAAACATAGGCGACTATGTTGCCGAGCTGAAGAAGATGTCACGACATTGCAAATTCGGTGAAGGATTGAACCAAAATCTAAGGGATCAGTTTGTGTGCGGGTTGCGCAGCGATCTAATTAGGCAACGACTATTCGCCGAAGATGAATCGAGTTTAGATTTTGCGAAGGCAGTGAAGCTAGCTCAATCTCTGGAGACGGCGGAACGGGACGCTGCGGCAGTAGAGGTACGGAGCGTATCGGAGGTCGCGGAGGGCGTCAAGTTGCATGCAATGCAGGCGGGTGGAGGGCGTGCGGGCCGGGGCCGCAGCACCCGCGGTGTCACCGGGAGGGGCGGCTCCCGTGGCGCCGTGCAGAAGCGCGAGCATTCGGGCTCAGCGCAGCGTTGGACCACTTCGGCACTTAGCAACTGTAAGAGTTGCGGTGCGACAAATCACAAGCAGGAGGATTGCAGATTCCGGGACTACATCTGCAGTCAGTGCAAGAAGATAGGTCACCTCCGGAGAGTATGTGTGGTGGGACCTTCCCCCTCAGACAACAGAGGGTTCCACTATGGCCAAGCGGAGGCGGGCTATGAGTCTGCGGAGAATGAAGAGCAGGAGGACCTTGATCTGCATCAGGTGTGCTTGAGAGACTATAAGCCGGTGAGTTTACCCATGACTATTGATGGCGTAGTGATCACTATGGAGATAGATACAGGAACACCAATATCATGTATTAGTAAAGTAACTTATGACAAATATTTTGTAAGTAAGGAAATAGTACCACATAATTTGTGTTTAAAATTTTATGATGGGTCAAAAATAAAACCTTTAGGTTTTATCATGGTATCTGTGGAATGTAAGGGCAAAACAAAGGAGCTTGAACTATTTGTCATTGAAGGAGGGACCACATCCTTATTGGGCCGACAATGGTTAACAGAACTGGAAATAGTCATTCCATCAATAAGGTGTTACAATATAAATAAAATAAATGACTGTGCTAGTCAAAGTATGCAAATAAATAGTGAAATATGTTTGTTATTGGACAGGTATAAGCAGCTATTCGATGGGACTCTGGGAAGGTTCACAGGGGGCAGGGCTACGCTGCGGGTGCGTGAGAGCGCGGCGCCGGTATTCCATCGTGCGCGGCCGCTTCCATTCGCGCTGCGCGAGCGAGTTGACGCCGAGCTGGATGCAATGCTGGGCGCCGGCGTTATTGAGCCCGTGGAGTGCTCGGACTGGGCCTCACCACTAGTTCCGGTGAATAAGTCAGACGGTACGCTCAGGATCTGTGTAGATTACAAGGCAACTCTGAACCCCGCTTTACTGGTTGACAGGTTCCCTCTTCCTAGGATTGATGATGTAATGGTAGCACTAAATGGAGCAAATTTTTTTAGTAAAATTGATTTATCTCAATCTTATAACCAGATTGAATTGGATGAATCTAAAAAGTATACAGTAATTAATTGTCATAGAGGCCTGTATCAGTATAATCGCTTAGTTTATGGGTTATCCTCTAGCCCAGGTATATTCCAAAGAATAATGACAACTCTCCTTAAAGGTATACCTAATGTTGCTGTTTTCATCGACGATGTAATCATAGGAGGCCAATCAAAAAAAGAACATTTAGAAGCTTTGCAAATGGTTTTCAAGCGATTGTTGGAAAGCGGGCTCAGACTAAAAAAATCCAAATGCGTTTTTTTAGTAGAAGAAGTGTCCTATTTGGGTTATATTTTGTCTAGGGAGGGCATAAGGGCGGATCCCTTGAAAATTGAGGCAGTAGTCAAATTACCTAGACCACAGAACGTTCCCGAATTGCGGTCCTTTTTAGGTATGGCAAATTTCTTTGCTAAGTTTGTAAACAACTATAGTCAAAAATTGGTTCCACTGTATAATCTTCTGAGAAAGGATGTGGATTGGAATTGGACTAAAGAGTGTGAGGAAGTCTTTACGGGGATTAAAAATTATTTAGTCGGTTCACACATATTAGCGCACTATGATCCAAATAAGCCGCTGATTGTCACGTGCGACGCAAGCGCTGCTGGCATAGGTGGCGTCCTGTCACAGCCAAGCAAGGATGGCGCGGAGCGGCCGGTAGCATTCGTGTCCCGCACGCTTACCAGCGCGGAGAAAAATTACTCTCAGATCCACAGAGAAGCATTAGCTATAGTTTTTTGCATGAAAAAGTTTCACCAGTATATTTACGGTAGGCGGTTTACTCTAAGGACTGATCACAAACCATTAGTGTCTATTTTCGGCCCAAATACTGGCATTCCGACCATGACGGCTAGCAGGATGCAAAGATGGGCGATCATTTTATCAGCTTATACATATGATATTCAGTACGTGCGAACACACAATAATAGTGCAGATGGACTATCCAGATTACCTGTGTCAACTGTACAGCCAGTTACAGAGGTAATCCCAGAACAAACTCATTTGCATCACGCTCAAGACGCATTATTGTTAGATTATAATGAGATAAAGGGTTGCACTGCTCGAGACCAAATTTTAAGTAGGGTATTAAGATTTGTTCGAGAAGGGTGGCCTATTGAATGTGAAATTACTGGTTTACAGCCATATTATAACAGGAGAACTGAACTTTATGAGGAGCTCGGTTGCATAATGTGGGGACACAGAATAGTTATTCCTGATAAGTGCCGAGAAAAAGTTCTAAACATCTTGCATGAACCCCATATGGGTATTGTTAAGTCTAAAGCGTTAGCGCGGAGTTATGTATGGTGGGCTGGCATCGACGAGGCCATAGAAGGCATGTGTCGTGGGTGTGCTACGTGCGCGGCGCACGCCGACGCGCCGCCGCGGCAGGCGCCGCGCCCGTGGCCGTGGCCTAGAAAGGCATGGTCCAGACTTCATCTAGATTTTTTGGGTCCTATATTTGGCAAGACCTACTTAGTGGTAATAGACGCTACATCAAAGTGGATGGAAATTTTTTACGTGCCTAGCACTGCAGCCACCAGTACTATTGACAGGTTGCGGGAGTTGTGGAGTAGGTGGGGCATACCAAAACAGATTGTTACAGACAACGGTCCTCCTTTTACGAGTACAGAATTTGCATCCTTCCTCAAGAGTGATGCAGTGGAACACATATTTTCTGCTCCATACCATCCTGCGTCGAACGGGGCCGCCGAAAATGCGGTAAAAACACTAAAAAGAGTAATTAAAAAAGCCAATTTCGAAAGGGTGGATGTAATGAAAGCGTTACATACATTTTTACTATACTATCGGAATACCGAACATGCGTCGACAGGTCAGAGCCCCGCTATGTTGATGTTAGGGAGGCAACTACGTACTAAGTTAGATGGGTTAAAGCCAGATTTAGAGTCGCGGATGAGCCAAGTGCAACGCCAGCAAGTAGAATACGCAGGGGGTGCGCACCGGGGGGTTGGACCGGGAGAAGATGTTTGGTACCGTCAGTTCCTAAAAGGGGAAAAGTGGTTGCCAGGTAGGGTGGATCATCAAGTAGGTCCCTCTAACTTCAAAGTGGTAGGGAAGCAGGGAGACCAAACACATCGTCACATTGACCAGTTAAAGCGGCGGACTAGAAGTTCCTTGGTGTACCCAGAGCCTCAGGGTGACAGGGCTCTTCAACCAGGGGCAGTTGAATTAGTTCATAATCCTACGACTACTAGTGGTGAGGACACGTCCGACTATTCAAGGGCCTCGGAGCGGGGGGACGATTCGTCCCCGCTCCGTCCAGCGAGTTCCCAACCCTGTGAGCCTTCTACAGAACTAACACGGGAATCGCGGCCCGTACGCCAATGTAGACTGACCAAGCCAAATTATAAAATGTAATATCGGTTAGTGGAAAGTTCCTAAGTGTTAAAAAGGTGTGGAAATTATAGAAATTTTATTGTTATAAAACTAAACTTTATTAAGGCTTTATTAGTACCTAAGGAAATGTATTCTATAAAATAAGTGTGGAGGAATGTAGTATATAGTCTGTGGTTGTAAAATGTCACTGTCAGGGTGGCGGAACGTGGCGGGTGTGTCCCGCGTGGAGCTGTCTGGAGCGGGTCTGAAATACAAACTATTACATATCTACAGCTGGAGTTTCTTCTGCTTATTCCCTGGAATCCCAATACATCACAGTCCTCATACATGTATCATTTCTCCAACGGCCATAATACAGCATATCATGAAAATAAATAATGAATGACTGGCATCATAGCTCAGTTGGTAGTAAGCCTGCCTTCTGTGGTGTAGGTCGTGTGTTCGACTCCCACCCAGGACAAACATTTGTGTGACGAACATAGGTGTTTGTTCTGTGTCTGGGTGTTGATATGTATTATGTACGTATTTACAAAAAAGTATTTGAGTATTGTATCAGTTATCTGGTTCCCATGGTACAAGCAACATGGTTAAGCTACTTACTTAGTTTACTTTGGGGCTAGAAAGCGCTGTGTTAAATGTCTAGAAAAAAATACGTTACTTAATTTTTATCCCCTTATTGATTATTTCAGCTTAAATATGTCGCCAACGTATTACAATTCAGCTTCCCAATACCACAAGCGGGGCACAATTTCATCGGGTAAATGCAAAGACATTCCAATACCCTATATATGGGTATATAGAATGTCATTGGGTAAATGTTATTAGCTTGAGAGCGTGGTGGTCTAGCGGAGAGCGTGGTGGTTTAGCGGAGAGCATGGTGGTCTAGCGGAGAGCGTGGTGGTCTAGCAGAGAGCGTGGTGGTCTAGCGGTACTGACCCCCGAGTTTCAATCCGGAGGTCGCCGGATCAAATCACGCCGTGCACCTATGAGTTTTTCGATTGAAAGATTTATGTGCGCAATACCACGTTCTCAAACCGGTGAAGGAAAACATCGTGAGGAAACCGACATGTCCTAGAACTAAAAATTCAAAGACATGTGTCGAGTGCACGAAAGGAGACTCTTTGAGGCGCACTTACAATCCTTTCACAACACTGGTTCGACAGAACCGGTGACTCGAAGAAGAAGATTAGCTTGACTTTCCATAGCTTACTTTACGAAGGTCCTTAGATGACTCAAATAGTCTGAGATATGTTATAATGATCCATACACGAAGTTGGTTTCATTAAATTACTTTAAAGATAATGTTAGGTCTTATTATGTTATATATGTCTTTGATTTTAGAAGTTCTAAAAATAATTATATATTTTTTGGGCAATAAGTTAATTTGTTTCAAAGTTACTTATAAGATCAGTTGCTGTGTCCATTCCTTAATATATATAATCTAACTTAAGATAACTTAATTTTCTTTCCTGAATTTTCATTAAGTCCAATCACGGCTTAAGCTATACCTGTTAAACAAAATCTAATTCAATTAAAGTACATTTTGGAACAATAAAATGAAACAAAAGGAGTTAACGCATTTTCTTGATAAAACATAAAACGTCACCACTTTATTAATTTCACTTTCAGAGTCAATTTATTTAACGCTAATGAAAGACTCGTGATTAGTTCGCGGTCCTGACAACAGACGGTCGATTACATAACTTTTGATTAATTCAGTTTCGTTCAGTTTGAAAAATGTATGGATTTGAAGTTAAAATTGATAGAAGGTAACTGAAAAAAGTTATGTAATCACGCCACTGTACATGTAACACCGCAAGTCTGTTTTATTCAGAGTCAAAAAACATTTTACATACTCGTTGACTATACTTTCTTTCAATAAAACATCAAGCTATCCATCCAATTTGGGTTTTTGGCTTTCTATCCCAGAGTACATATACTAATGATATTTAAATACACATTATTTTTTTTATTTTTATCTACTCAGTTATGCTACTGATGTTCCAACCGCACAGAATCAAAACAACCTAAATTGCACGAGACTCAAAGCTAGGTTCAATTTACAGTTTGCCCATACAGGTACTCCACATACGGTGAAGTTAAACGTTCCAAATCATATATTACAGTAGTTTAAATCACGCGGTCACTGGTGACATAAGACTGTCTGAAATGCGCTGTTGATTTGGCCGACGTTGGATCGTTTCATGAAGTTTACAGCATGATGAAGTTGGTAGAACTGAATTTAATAATCTTATTAAGAAAATATCTTGTTTTTAGAATCAAATTTATGTTAAGGACACTGGTGGGTCAATATTATAATATTATTAACTCTTTTTTATGTGGCTATGTCACTGAACGAGCTGATGGCCTACCTGGTGTTAAGTGTTAAGCTTTGCCCATTACAAGCAATCCGACGTCGGACCTCCCCTACCTAGGTAAAACAAGGCCTTAATGATGAAATAAAAAATTAAAACTTTGACGTTTTTGTTATTGTTTGCAATAGGCTTCCATTTGACCTAAGCTCATCGGATGTTAAGTGACTATGCCTTATTCGCCAGAATCTATCGGACTATCTATCAGAATCGCTCTCCCCATGAAGACACCCAGATTAAAGTTTTCAAGAAATAAAACTAATAATAATATAAATAAATGTTAGTGGATATTTAGGTGTGAAAAGGTAACAGACAGGCAGAGTTACTTTTGCATTAATTACAGTAATAATTGCGGACTATAAGATCACACGTACTTACACACCTATAGCTGTCTAGTGCCTGAAATATTGCCTACTTAATTATTTGAAAGCATTGAATTTACACAGGCAACAATCTTCGTTTAGTAGCAATATAGTATTTTATTTTTAAAGGAAACGGATACAGTACAGAATTATGAGATAAAATGCAGTAACAGCCCCAAGAAATCCACAGTGATGTCAATAAAGATAACCATTACGGATTATCTAGCAGACTAATCTTTCGAGCAAACCAAAATAAACTGGTCTTTTAAGGCCAAAATATAAACATTCTGGAAATACACTTCGATTCTCCATGTTTCTGTGGCAGTATCGACGTCATAAACATACACAAAGCCGCGTTGCGTAAACAAATTTAACAAAGGTATCAGTAAATACGTTCCGAGAATTAATTTTAATTCTTATAATGATCAGAATCAGAATATTTCGTCGAAATCGTGCAAACAAGTACCCAACATTTACAAAAACCGAACCAAACTTCGATAGATTATCTTATATAAGATTTAGGCTCAGGTTATAATATGGGTTGAAAGGTTTAAAGGGGCAAGACCTAAGGGGCCAAACAAAATGATTTCATGGCATGTTGAGATCATAATTTTAAAGTATATATATTATATCCATTAATGAACAAATATTTGATGGATTCTGTAAGAACGGTAAAAACAGTAAGAGATACAGGCCTCTTTTCCCGCTAGAGAGCCTTGACTGCTTGGCTGTCTTTCAATGGAGATAATAATGTAGACGTGTGCAGTGGTGAGCACATTGCGCCCCATTACTTTCCTATGAATAACTCAGTTAACACTTCAAATCATTCCTTAGTACGAGTATCTGACAGCCAGGGTAAATCTTCAGTCAGCTATATATTATTGTAATTTGTCGAGAAGAGACAAGAACAAACATCTGCGTTTGTCACAAAAATATTAGTCCTGGGTGCGAATCAAACCAACAACCTACAGCGCAGAAGGCAGAGTCAAAACCAACTAAGCTGTGAGGCCATCGACGAGGCCTTTGCCCTGCAGTAGGATATAATAGTAAGTGGCCCTTACCTGCAAGGCACTCGGCCATATGCATGAAGTATCTCCGACTACTTCAACAGCTACTGGCTGGTACTCGGTCAGGTCCGTGGCACAGGACCCTTGTGACGCTGAAGCTCCGTACTGGGCTACTTGGATGCTGATGGTCGTCCCGCGTGGGCAGATGAGGGTCACCATTTCCTCGTCGCACGCGGCTTTCTGGTGCGTCCGCAGTGTTCCGAGGAGGAGTTCTGATGAAGAAACAAAATGGTTGGTACAAATAGTGGATCGTAGGCAAACATGTTTTTTAAAAACGTTTGTTTAGGTCAAAATTTGAAACTGAATTTTGAACCAGTTCTCATAGCCTGAATAGGCTGAAATTAGAAAGTCATGCATATACCTGAAGTGAATTCAATATGATGCTACTGCCGGGGCCACCTGCAGACCATCCAACTCCTCAATATCACTAGGGACAATCTAGCAAAAATTAGGTGTCCGTCTGAGACCGCCTTATTTTTTGATATAGACAAACAATTACTACTCTCACCTATTTTTGTTGGTTGATTGAGTGGTTGAGCGATCGCGACCGCTTCATTTTTTTTTTTAATATTTATGTTTTACATATACGGAACGAGCCGGCGGCCCACTTGGTGTTAAATGCTAACCTCTGCCCATAACAACCGATGCAACTTGGATCCTCCCCTACTAGGTACGACAAGATCCAAGTTGGATCATATGCGTCCGTAACTCTGCGATGTGTAGGTGGAATGTCTCATGTGCCTGTAACTTCACCGGCAACCACACCTTTCTAACCGGAACACAGACAGTAACCCGAATGGGTTGCTGCTTGGCGGCAGAAATGGGCATTGGGGCAGTACTTCCAGGGACGAACTAGGCGTGAGTTCTAATGCTCTTCAATTTTTGCTCTAATTATTTAAAACTCATGTCATCGTTGAGACCAAATATGCAGTTTCTGTTTTGAATTAATACTGAAGCGCATTAGTACATAGCGATACCATTCTAATATCATCTTGTACTTCTATTCTACTATTCTACTATCGTTCTACGAGTATATACAGTTAACAAAGTTTAATAAACAATAGATACGTTAGAACGACGTCCGATCAGCACTGTACTCGTATGTCTCACACACTGATTGTTAGTGGAATACAACTAGTATTAGTATTGCTCCACGGCACACAACATATCATGTATCTTAAGCATTCCAGTATTATGTTGTCAAAGTAATAAACGTAACATAATATGTTCTCTTGGAATGTTATATATACCGTGCTCTCGAAAATGTAACTTCGTCTTAGCAACGTAGACAAGCAGACTGTGTTTTGCTCTCAATATCCAAGTTCACTGAGATATAAATATCTCGGCCATCTGGCCATACCTATTTCTAATAGTGCATTCCAGTGGATTGCATTTGTCACTAGACGCAAACTGTTTGCTGACATCAAGCATGTCATTTTTCCCTCTTCATATATTCTCGCATCCATTATCTATAGGTTAGCCACCGTGCTGTAACATTATGCAGTTTTTGGTTAATATAATTATCTTATCTGTTTCGGCCGTATATAATCACCAAAATTGCAAAAAACACCTATCTGTATTTGCTCATAAGAGTACAGTCGCATGATCCGTACACGAATCTTGAACAAATACGGACGATTACGTCAAAAACCAACTGTCTATCTGTCAAACGTCAAGTATTTTTTTTTTACCTTTCTTGTATGAAGGTACAAATTAATATAGCAATGTGTAAAGGTGGTTTATACAATTCCATATATAATTTGGAGTTGTATCGATAATAATAACGGATCGTCAATTATATATGTGTGAATGCGTGATTATATTTAATTTCCTGCAGTTACGTACGTGAAATATACAAAACAAGCATATTTCCTCTTCTATTTATATATTCTGATAAATAAAAATGGACTAACTTCAATTTGACGTGCCAGCTTGATCGTTATTGAGGATATTTGTTGACCTTAAACAACATAATTTTTAAACCATCTGTATTTCAGGGCCTCCTTCTGATCTTTGACAGAAACGTCTGTGATCGTGTCGCACGAATCCAGAAATAGGTTGAGCTTCGGTAATGAATGATAGTGTGTAGAAACCGTAGCATGTTGGTACAACATCTTCTAATGGTAGTCTGACTAGTGGTCGCCGCCGAGTCAAAAATCGGTCGCCAAGTAGCTAAAGATATTTTATTTGATTGTTTGATTGATTTTATAGTGGAGGTACGATAGCAGTTACACCATAAGATAAATAAACTAGGCAGGTAAATGTCAGTAACTATTTAATAAGTCTGCTAACCCTTATACTGTACACAGCATTTGTATAAACAACATTTTACAAAAATTAAAAGTATAATAAATATATGATATATATATAAAATATTATATATATAGTATTTATATATACATATATATGACATATGTTTAAGCAGCCTCGTTTGAGAGCTCGTTCCCAATCCAAGCATAGTTATCGCCAGCGTAGCCACCTTATATCAAAGGCTGGATTACCTACCTTTTACTTAAATCAATTTATTACAATTTATTAATAAATGTAAGTGAAAAACAAAAGTAATTCTATCACCACACAGATCATTTGTGTACAACTCGGTCACATATAAAATAGCACGACCTTTATTAGACCTTCTTCAAGCGCGAAATGTATGAAAAAATCTCACATCATAGATTCAATATCTGTGAAATCCATTATGTTGATGAGATGAATACCGACGCACCACACGCGAAATGCAAAATCAAAATCTGCAGGTGCATCCCGCAGTGGGCCTACAGAGTGGATTACGTAATGCACCTCGAATGCAAAAACGTGGGTTACTGGCGACATCGACTTTTGAACTATTAATTACAGTAAGTTTATTAATGTGTAGCAATATGGAAATACTTTTATTTCAGCCCGAAAATCTGTATGTGAAATAAGAACACTCGTATTTGTTCTGTATTACTATTTTAACGGTATAATTATATTATATTTGCTTTCTTGCGCTGTAAGTCGGGGGTTCGATTCGCACCTAGGATTAATATTTGTGTGACGAATATGTATGTTTGTTTTGTGTCTGGGTGTTAATATATATGGATTGACAAAAAAGTATGTATTCTATCAATTGTCTGGTTCCCATAGTATAAGCTATGCTTAGTTTGGAGCTAGATGGCGCTGTGTGAATTTTCCTACCAATATTATTATTATTATTATATATAAACAAGGCCATCCCCGGTAATGAAATATTTAAGACTCCTTGAAGATTTCCGTTAAAGTTTAAGTCTGATTATGTCGAGGCAACCTTTTAATGTGAACAAATATATATAAAAGCGAAGTTGCAAACACAACTAATGATCACCCCCACAAATTACCGCCGTAATCGTTACTCTACCTTGTTAATTTCCTGGAAATGTTACGGTCATAACGCTTGGTTACATAGATACTCGTCTGCTGTTAAGCTTCGTTCATACTAGAGTTTCCTAGCAGTGATCACCGCGCAGCGAGAACTCGCTTCAGTAATTCGCTTGTCACATTTTGTGAGTGGATTTGTGCAGCTCACATGAATTTCTTCGCTTTACTTGGTTACCTGGTGAGGTAGACGCCGGTGTGGCGTCTAGATAGTTCTCTTTGTCACAAGACATGAACGAACTCTAATGTAGCAGCGAATAACGCTTTAGCGATCATAATAATTGAACAAGCCTGAAAACTCAAACCTGAAATTCACTCACAGCTACTGAGCATTTTTTTACGTAGCAACGTTAAGTAACGAGCTGATGGTCCACCTAGTTTTAAGTGGTAACCTCTGCACATAACAAGCAATTCAAATTGGGTCCTCGCCTGCCAGCAGGACCCAAGTTGCATCGTATGCGGCCGTAACTCTGCGACGAGAAGGTGGAATTTCTAATGTGCGTGGAATTTCACCGGCATCCACACCCTTCAAACTGGAACACAGTGACGCGAATGCAATTCTGCTTGGCGGTAGAAATGGCATGGTGGCAGTACTTCTCGGGCGAAACATTCACACTAAAAGAGTTCATTTGCTTCTTGAGTTCTTATGAGATCTCTTTGCTTCGTGTGACTGAGGCATTACATCATAAGCTCCGAGTCAAATCAAAATGTCCAGCAATATCGAGATGATATCGTCCTCCTAACGAGAAGTACGTATAATCTAAACCTCGTTCGTTCTAGTTGTCACTCCGTTACGATGTCCTTACAGGGGCTATTATGCTCCTAATGCCACTTTCAGGCCATAGCATTACCACTTAATTTTGGCAATCTTGTTAATAACAAATTAGCTCTGCAGATTAGCTTTGTTAATATTCTGATGGTTGTTTGAGATAAGAAATTAAGAATTAATTCATAAGCGGTTTTTGTACCTTAATTAAAAAATAATCTATTATTTTAAATTATAATTTATTTTCAAATGTGCAGTAAGTATTTTATAACTCATCGTGATATAAGAATATAAATTAAATAGTCACTTTGCGCAACAAAACGAAAACCCGACTTCATCACCAATGAATGAGAATGATACCTCGTTATCTCGCATTTGGATGACATTTCCAATTATTTTGATTTAAAAACCTAACTACCTACTGAATAATCCCTTCAAATAAATACCAAATTGGCTTACAAATGGCGGAGATCTGAGGTAACAAACAAAAAATCAATCGGATTGAGTACCTCTTCCTTTTTTTCTGAAGTTGGTTAAAAGTTAGATACTTAATTAGAGGTCTCAGTCAGGGCGAATCTCTAGAAGTGAGGGGACAAGGATGACTCGCTTTGTATGAAACAAGTAGGTATGCTCTGCTTATAATGTAGATGTACACTTTAATGAGTATGTGAATACCTAATTTTATCACAAGATTTTAAAATGTCTTAGTTTATGTTCTAGCTTTTCACTGAACTTGTTACTATAAAAAAATATTTGATTGACTTCACAGCTCAGGCGGTAGTAACTCTGCCTTCTGTAGTTTGTGGGTTCGATTCCCATCCATGACAAACATTTGTGTGACGAACATTGATGTGCGTTTGGTGTCTGGGTGTTAATATGTATTTATATCTATGTATTTAAAAAAGTATATAAGTATTCTATCAGTTATCTGGTCGCCATAGTCCTTAGCTTAGTTTGGTTATAGTTTCATTCTCCACTTTGGCGGAAAACATACAGTCTGTTTATATAAACATTTGTCCTTTTTTATGTGAAAGAAGAGGCACACAATTCCGCGGTCCACCTGATCGTAATTGGATACAGTTGCCTTAGACACCTGCAACACTTGAAAAATAATCTGCTAGCTAGGTGTCTATCAGAACACCCTTGCTTTGTAGTCTGCTGGCACCACATCGAATTCAACGCCGTGAGTATTCCTTTCACTCGGACCGTCAAACAACAGAAAAATACATAACTTGTAAAATTTAGTTAATTCACCGATAAAGAACAAAGAAAACAATAATGTATTACATTTTCTCAACAAATTAGTTTTGTTATATCAAACGTTTTTCAGTATTTTCTTTTAGCCAATCCTTAACGATTTCGAACTAAGGCTCGGGTTATCGGAAGATAATCCCTTTGAGCCGTGACTATGAAACGGAAGATATCTTGAGAACCGATATGAATTTAATGAAGATAATTTTGGTAGGATTTATAAATTAATAACAACCAATTAAGGAGATTATTTTAGGTAAAGCTATGGAAACGTTTTTGTTTTGTATGAAAATGTACCGATTAATGATTACAATGTTTTTTCATGGGAAGTATAAGTAGTTTGAAGTAAATAAAGACGGCAAGTTGTAAGCCTATGTTATGGTAAGCGGTATCCTTTGCCCGTAACAGCAGCAATTTAATTGAATTCCTTCCTCACGTAATTATGGGAAGGTGTATGTTGTATGTGGGCTTTTAAGCTCATTGGAACCCACACCATTGAAACCGAACACATGGAAGTTGGAACATTGGAAGTTCTTCAGTGCTTAGCGGAACAAATAGGTTTGCTGGCAGTACTTTGAAGAAGAGTTCCACTGTTTCAAACAACTCATAATGGTTCATACATACTTTCTGTATTCGAACGAGAAATCCATTAATCAGCCACTATGCTCTTAAAGCAAACTGCCATAAATATGTGTTTATGGGTAATCTAGACGCTAAAGTTAGTGTTTGAGATAGCTGTATTTCGATAAGCCATTCAAAGTTTGCCATTCAAAGCCGGCGAGTTATGATCATCAAACCATAATGCATACTTACTCAGGTCCACCTAAGAGTGCAATGTAGCGATTAACGAAAAGTTGCATTTGAAAACTACTATCAAACCGTAAAATAGTTTATTACATAATTATTAAATAAAAGTTTAAGAACATCTTATAACAGAATAATTACTGAACATTATATTACAAGACATCATGCATTGTATTCTTGAATACAAGTTCAATTAAAAAATATAAACAAAAGAAGGAAATCAAAGGTAAAATATGAATCTTACGGGCTTATTTTATGATTATATCATATACAAATAATTATTTTGCGCAGTGAAACGTAAAAACCGTCTTCATTAGAGTATGATTCCTCATTTGATCTTGTTTATATTTTTTCCAGTTATTGTGATTTTTAAACCAAATTACTGAACTGATTTTGATGAAATTTCTATAGCATCAATCCGAGAGTATAACCTTTGAAATAAAAAAAAAATCGGTTTCGGGTAATAAATGACGATATGAGGTTGATACGAAGTAACAAACAAAAAAAATACCAATCGAATTGATGACCTCCTGAAGTCGGTTAAAAGTGACTGACCTCCACTACTATTATAATCCTGTCACTGTCTCGAACCAGTGTGGTTAATTATTAAAATGCTCCACGAAGAGGCTCCTTTCGATTCTACCGACTCTACTGTACTAGTACACTCTACAACTCTCTAATGACCTCCTCCATGCACTGCCTTATAATATTTTTTTGATAATATCAGAGTTTTCATCACCACTTTATCGCCTCTAAGCCCAAAGCCATCAAATATTTATCGCTTCGTAATTTCCAAATGGATTGTTTACATTATTTTATTGCTGACTGTTTGCAAACCACACACTATACACGGATTTAAATATCGGCGGGCAAGCGGGGCCTGTTAGGGTCAGTTTTGTTTTGAATTACTTTACATATATTTAAGACGAGTGTTAGTGTCGAAGGGTCTAAATCTGGACTTTCACAATGACAATTATATATTATATAATAATATATAAATATATATAATAATAAATCAAATACCCTACGAAATCAGAAAACAGATTAACGAAAGTAACATTAAACACAAACTTAAACACATATTTACCATAAAATAATTAAATTGTTCTCATTACTTAGCTAATACTGTCACAATACATTTTTCACAATGCATTTCAATCCATATATTTATATTAGGAAAATATAGAATAGTAATAAAATATTCCGCGATCACAAATACAAAATTATCATCAACCTGTATAACGCTTATTAGTGTCCATAGAGATAAGTGAGGAATGCGGGTACATAGAAATCTTTTTCACTGGACATCGACTGAGCAAAATTGCTCGGTTTACCTTATGGTTTTAATAATTAAAGTTTGATTTACTCCAGTATATATTATATAGTATATAAGTGTATCTCGTTCAGTTCATCCTTTCGGCGTATAAAAATAAGCATTAACTGTTAAATTTTATTAACATTTTGACTGGTAACATGATTATTTTGTAAATGCACGAAGTATTTATTTAAACTAATGAGGAATCTCCTAACATCTTAGATAAACTAAGTATAGTTTTTAAGATGTGTAATTTAAATTGTGAAATGTACTTTTATTATGTAATAAATAAAAAAAAAAAAAAAAAAAAATATAAATATATGTAATACTCCGAGAACTATAATCTGGAGGTCTTCAAGAGGATAGTAAATAGGTATTTTCTAGGCAAGCATGCTACATCGTAGACCGCATCGTCACTTAACATCAGGTGAGATTGCGGCCAAAAGAGAATATATTGTAATTAAAAAAAAATTGGAAACACCCAACAATGAAGTTTTAGATAAAAAGTTATACACCACATTCTAGGAAAAATCCCATTATAAAAAGGGTTTTCTTTTTTAAATTTTGTGGTCGAAGAAAGGTTAGTCACTCCAGATAATTGATGAATAAGCTTAACTTTTACCAAAATATAAGTGCACAAAAATATAAATCGTTTGCCGCAGTTGGTTTATATTAAGTCCTCGCATTAAACCAGACGTTTAAACAAGGGCATAATCTCCAGTCAGTTAACAACGGGTCATTAAGGGGATGTCGGCCATTTATAGACGCACTCGTATTTATAGACCGAATATACTCGTATTTCATACTCGACGAGAGGCGTAATAGGCCGCACGTGGTGTTTAGCTGATCGCATTCTGTTTGGTACAAGTGATGTGCACACAGATGATAAAAACAAGTACATATTAATTAATTAAATCAGTCGATCCCGCCAATACTGGCTATTGAAAAGCTTTTATTAGGGTGATCGTCGCTCCCCAATTCACAAACAAAAGACATAACTGTTATAATGTAATTATAAATGCAGTTTCAAAATTAATAATCAATCTTATTGCAAACTAGTTGCCCGCGACTTCGTCCGCGTGGAATTCTGTTTTTTCACGCACCCCTACTTTACCCCTAGGAAAAGTAGCCTATGTTACTCCTTGTTACATCAGCTGTCTGCCAGTGAAAGTCCCGTCAAAATCGGTCCAGCCATTTCAGAGATTAGCCGGAACAAACAGACAGACAACAATTTAAAAAAATGATTTTGTATACCTATGTACCGTGTATACATCCATATGCACTTAGTAAAATTCGGTTAATTTAATATTACAAACAGAGACTCCAATTTTATTTATTTGTATAGATGTACCTATAGATAGCAAAATGGCAAGTATCTTTTACACTAAATTTTGGTAAGTATTTTGATAATTTATACATGTAGATTGCCAAAAAATATGAAGAAAAAATACCAGCATTGCTACTACTTATAATTTATGGTGATAATTACGGCCCAAGAAGGTCTATTAGTATAATTTTAAAACGATTTCCATAAATTTTATTGTATTTTTATTTTGCATATGTCCAGTTAACATTATTTAAACCTTTAATTTGGCAAATATAAACCGTAAGTTTACGCAAAAAATACAAAATACACAAATTATTCAAATTAAAAAGTAATAACATGATACATGCTTTCGGAAAATCATCAGATTTCTATTTTAAAATTCTTATTTGCGCCAAATATTATCCCATAGATACATTTATTCCTCCTGACTTGTCTATTTACTACGCCGCCATACCACTTATACATTTAGTTATCAACTTTACTGTTCCAGTATATTTTTCTACTTTATCCTTGCCAACCAAACATCTCGTTGCAATATTTTAGTTTTGTTTGAATGAACATAACTCACCAAAATAGCATCATGGTATCTACTTCCTAATATGAACCCTTGCTAACGAAAATCAACACTAATGAGAACCAACTCCATGAAGAAGTAGTTACCAAACCATCAATCTCTGTCACTATTATCATAAAATACATAATGGTACTGAACTGAAGTTTCTTTTATTAGGAACTTTGTATATATCTGTGAGAAATACTTGAGTGATGTTGAGAAAGTCCTCGGTTAGACGGTGCATAATTATTAAGATTTTCAAATAAATAAACATTGGTGGATATTTCACACCGCAACATATAGCCCCAAAATAAGAAAACATTCTGCGTAATTGTATACATTTGTTTTATAAACACATATTAACGCCCAGACACAGAACAAACATTTATGCAAACATTTATTACAAATGTGTGAAGGCAGAGTTACAACTGTGAGGTCAGTCTGATTTGCTATATCCTCAAACTTAATATTAAGGCTTTTTGGAGCTGCAAATGTTATGCTGACATTATTGCGTGTATCAAATAAACAATTATACAGTGTATACTGTCACACTGATTACTAGGAAAGTGACCGTCGGTCATCCGCGCCAGCTCGGTCGACCGACCCTCCTCTAGGGAGTACGATGCTGTACTGAAAAGAGATGTCGGTTGCGGACCATTACCCACGGACAGCGCACGACCCATGTCAGCCAACACTATTTTCAACCTGAATCCATACTGGACGCATATGGATGTGTCATATTTTTCAATTTGATGCCTGTTTTCAGTCAGTCTGTCCAACTACAGCTCGTAATACTGGCTCCCACCAGTGCTGTGAAAGGATTAAGTTGCGCCTCAAAACGACTCTATTCTTGCATTTGACAGGCCTCACGTCTCACTTGGTAGTATTACTCTGCCTTCCGTTCTGTAGGGCGTAGGTTCGATTCCCGTCCAGGACAAACATTTGTGTCACGAATACAGATGTTTTTCTGTATCTGGGTGTTAATATATATTATATGTATGTATTTACAAAAAAAAAGCGTTTATGTATTCTATCAGTTATTTGGTTCCCATAGTACAAGCTCTGCTTAGTTTGGTGCTAGATGGCGCTGTGTGAATTGGCCACCAACATTTTTATGATTATGCTTATTATTATGTTTTTTTTTGTTTCTAGGACATGTCATGGTATTTTATCATTCACACAATTTTACTTAGGCTTTGTGAACGTGGTATTATAACACAAATAAATTATTCAACCGAATAACTCACTAGTTCTTTTTTGGATTTGAACCAATGACCTCCGAGGCCACGCTTGTCTACTATGCTCACCGAGAGTGAAACAAGCCTACTTTTATAAGATAGATAGATAGATAGATAGATAACACATTTAAGAGACATATACACAGAGACATAAGAGAGTTTCGTATTTCCAAGTCGACCGATTTTGGCAGAGCAAAATAATGCGCGATAAATATTATGAGCATACATAAAATATGAATGTACGTATGCATATTCATATTTTGCCAAATGTATTGGACGAAAAATATCGGTATAGTGATGAACATCTAAATGAAGAAAATTAGGTACACACTTTCTAATACATGAAGGATTTCTTTGTCCTTATTCGATGTACCGTATAGACTATTATTGTTTATAATCATACAGCGAGTGGCTAATGCAAGAACTCCTTTTGTTTATTTTCTGATATAATAATAACTATTAAGTTTAATATCAGCATCTATATCAACATTATTATGTGTATGTATATATATATGTGTGTATAATAAGTTTAATTATGTAGTTTTATATAATATGTATAGAAATAACTAACCACAATGCACTACCACATCCAGTCCATACTACACAAAGGTTAACTGGAAGAAAATGCTATTTAGCATTAAGTTCGTCTATGTACATGTTTTTACCTTGTGCAATAAGGATTTTTCTATCTATCTATCAACTAGTTTTTTTATAGACTGTATTCGGTAACCTGCAATTTAAATAGAATTAGTGATTTGTAACTAGTCTCAGAATACCATAGCCGATTGACCATGTTATATTAGTTATGTTATGAAACAGTCATCCTTTTTTATTTGATACTAAACGACTAATTTACAGTAACAGCTAACATATAAATGACAGTATAATGAACTTATTTGCTATCAGTAGCTCGCGAACATTCAAGCATGCTGGTCTCATCTACTCAACCGTCATCCAGCTTTGGGAAGACGTATTTTCGGTCAGAATTGTGAAAAATGGGCTGCCTGCTATTGGATAAATTCGGTTTTGTTACCCGGGAATAAATCTACCGGTGACGCGCACTTTCTTTATTGTGGGAAAATTCCGGCCGACGGATTTCCATTTTCCTTTGAAGGAGTTCGATGCTGCCTTTAATTTACCTTATTTTATGATTCGATGGTACGAGTGTTGGATATTGTTTTTACTAAAACAAAATACCTGATAAGTTTGGTGAAAAGATAGTTAAAATACGTACTGAGTAGCTTTCAAATTATGGATGGATATAAATTTATTTAATCAAATTTTATTGTCAGTTATAATCGAATTGGAAATTGACAGGAATGGATTGAAACAGAAGTTATGTTATCTACATACTAAAATTTATATGAGGTAAGAAATTAAATTACAATCCAGTACAAAGGTTGGCTTCAACAAAAATACTATTCCTCTACCCCCTCCTTTTTTTATCAATCATATTTTGATTATTATACTCCAGCAACAATACTAAACCACATAATTAAAATGACACCACGCAGCGTTCTCAATTGAAAATATCTAGAACACAAAGGGTCTGATAAAAATCTGTGAGACAAAAATGAATGGTACTGAAATCGTATAATATAGAAAAATTGGTGCTGATTCTGTTAATGCAAGAATAAATAAAAACTTGCCAAGTGTCAAACATACTCGAGCAAATATTACCGACATTTTTTATTTTATTTGATGTAGGTGATAGAACTAGCTGACAGCCAACCTGATGTTAAGTGGTAACCGCCGCCCATGGACAACAACAATACGACTCAAGCCCTCTCCACCAGAGTATGAGATGACTCAAGTCGCATTGCGTTGCGTCCATCACCCCGAGAATGTAACGTAACGAGACACGTACCTAACATCCCCGATGTTACGTCTCATGCGGCTGCAATTTCACCGGCACCCACTCCCTTCCACCGGAACACAGCAACACGAGTGCATCACTGCTTGGCGGCTGATTACCAGGTGTGGTACCATAATTATAACAAAGTCGATATAACTGTAAACAATTGTTGTTTTCTATTTCTTTTTTCATTTCAAATCTTCATTTTATGTGTTCTCGTTTAATTATAGCTTTGGGGTAATTACACTATTGCACTTACTACTCGATGAAAAAGCTCATACATTTTTTTTTTCTATTCATAGTCCACTACCTCTACCAATTGTTGACTTGTGGCTTTGCAATTATTCATAAGTCTGATTTCAAAGGAATCGTACTCATTTTACGGTCTGTACGCAAAGCTTTGTAACTCGAAGCTTCATTATAACATTTTTCAAATCTTTTATAGATTTTTACTGGTTGAGCTTTGCTCTTACTTCAGTGTACTAGATAAATTCATAAAATACTATGATTTTTTTAAGAACTGTATATGTATTAGAGATCAGCTTTGTATTTCCATAGTTATTAGTTATAAGTAATGATAACAACTCATCAAGGTAACTGTTGTATATTATGTTTGCAACCTTCCCCCTTCATTGTATACATAGCAGCGTATTTTATTGGCTGACTAGCTGTTGCCCACGACTTCGTCCGCGTGGAATTCGCTTTTATCACGCACCCCTATTTTACCCCTCGTTACTCCTTGTTACATCAGTTATCTGCCAGTGAAAGTCCCGTCAAAATCGGTCCAGCCGTTTCAGAGATTAGCCGCAACAAACAGACAGACAGACAGACAGACAGACACAGACAGATAAAAATTTAAAACAGACAAACACACAGACAGATATTTTAAAAAAAAAATGTTGTTTTGGTATATGTACCGTTATACATCCAAATGCACTTAGTAAAAAGCGGTTATTTTAATATTACAAATAGACACTCCAATTTTATTTATTTGTAAGTATATATTTACGAAGAAAAAAAACGTAACCTTTGCTTAAATTGGGGCTAGATGGTGCGGTGTGAAATATCCACCAACATTAATTATTGAACCGACACAAGGAAACAAAGAAAATGAAAGTAAACGACATATTTAGCCACCTTAAGGACTACGATGCCGTCAATCTAGTCCAATATAGATTTGACGTGATATGAGAAATGGTGCAAACATAACTGAATAAGTTATTCTTGTAACAGTTTTACGATACACAATCGTTCCTCAGTGTTGAATTTTTATCCGAGTATTTTCATGGTTCAACATGGATTTGATGAGTCTGATTCTAAATTGCAACTAGTTCTGAAAATGTCGTTAGATTTTCATATTGACAAAATACTAATAGGCTTTCAAAAAAAAAATTGCAATATTTTACTTATTAACACCCAGAAAGAAAATACATGTATGTTCGTCACCACACAAATGTTTGTCCTATGTGGGAATCGAACCCACGACCTACAGCGCAGAAGGCAGTGTTACCACCAACTGTGCTGTGCGGCCAGCCTTTAATATATTTATTAAATATATCTGATTTCACTTAAGGGTCGTACGTATATGAAACTACAATTGTTTGACTACATACAAAATTTCACATTCCTTCACCATCCATTCCCCACAAAAGTAACGCCGTGACACGTAATCTAACAACAAAATCCAAAAAAGTCAAAAAGGTTCAGGCAACAGTTTAAAAATACATTACCAATGAAGTACTTAAGAGCACGTGCTCATTTTGGTTTCGGTGTTGTCTGTTTCACTCGACTTTCATTCGACGTATAGCTTTATTTTTACCCTCCCCACTTGAAAGGAGCACTGTGGTATATTTACGAGTTACTTGAACAATGTTCCTCTGTTATTCTGTATTGCTTTTTAATTCGAGATAAAAAAACATTTTCTGTGGCTATATGGTAGCTATCTAAATAATAGTAATAATAATTATGGTGTACATTTCACACAGCGCCACCTAGCACCAAAGTAAGCTAAGCATATCATGGGTTCCAGACAAGTGTCAATTTTTTTTTTGTTATCATGTACGTATTATACATATTATATTAACACCCAGAAACAGAACAAACATCTATGTTCGTCACACAAATGTTTGTCCTGTGTGAGAATCGAACCCACGACCTACAGCGTAGAAGGCAGGGTTTCTACCAACTGAGCTATGAGGCCAGTCTAAATAACGAAGTATACTGATAGTACTGAGAGATTTGGTAGTATTACTACGAATATAATAGTGTGCTGTGCAAAACTTAAGTCTCATTTGACAAATAGCAATATTATATCTTTAACAGGTATTTTGTAAAGCAAATCAGCTTCATAAAAACAACTAGATTTTTCGCTGATGTTACAGAAACTGAATGTTTTAAACTCAAGCAAATATAAGTAATACATCTCTCTAGCTTTTTATCATTAATTCCTGAATACAGACTCATTTAAAGAAATAAAACTTTATTCGGCGAAAAGCTTTTGATTTACAATTTTAAAATAGTATTTCTCTGGCATTGATGTTGCAACCAGACCAAATGAATGAATGCAAACCTAGTTTTTAGAAATATTTTTTCTTTATTACATATTATGTCATTAAATCTAATCATTTTTTAAAACATGTATAATGGATACCCAAGACTCATTACACATGTAAGGAGTAAGCCCCTTACTTTTTTTTTAAATTAATTGTCAGTACCAAGATGTGGTTGTCGGTGAAGTTACACGCATATGAAGCATTCTAGCTTCACGTATCAGTTCGGAGCATACGATGCGACTTGGGTCTTGTCGTACCTAACTAAGGGAGGACCCAAGTCGTATGGCTTGTTATTGTTACCACTTAACTCCAGATGGGCTATTTGCTCGTTCTGTAAAGTCTTTACCAACTTAAAAAACACTACTGCAAAGTGTTTCATAGAAAAATCAACCATCTGCTAAATTTAATCTATATAGTGCCAATAGTATCCGAATAAAATGGCTGGTAACGGTGACCGAAACACAGTTCTGAAGTTATGTGCGAATTAAAATTAATAATGTTAGGAGTAGTTACATAGTTCGTCTCCTTTCGGTTGTTGTGGACGCTGAGTAGGGTCTGCAGTGCAGCTGGCATTTATAACCATATTTAAGACTCATAGCATGTTATTATGAAAACGATATCTTTGTTCAAACAATAATTATCCGTCCTTTTGAAGTATTTGAAGTCAATCACATTGAAAGAAATCTTACAACTCAAACAGTTTTACGATTTAGCTCGGGTAAAATTAGTGGAGCGCGAGTCATTATTATTTCTTTGCGAATGGTCTGGATACCATTAAGAATTTTAAAATACAAATTTTTGTATCTTTTTCATAATTTTTATACACCATTTTTAGATATACATACTCGCATTTAAGACATAAGAAGAAATTTTATTTCGGTTGTGAAATAACTTAACGGCTTGGATTCGTCAATTAGTTACATTCAAAGTTCATGTCAAATGATGCACGTTGGATACCTAGAACTGTTTAGGGGAGAAAATGGAATTTGCTTTATTTTATGGCTGCAGAAGTAGGTATGGTGACAGTACATCTCCTATTTTTGTTCTATAACTAGCGATTTGGACGAACCTGAAGCAAAGGAATGATGTGTGTTGAAGCGTATGTTTGTTGTCAAATAATTAAATAATTCTATTCTATTCGAGTCACTGGTTTTCTCGAACCAGTGTGGTGAAAGGATTTTAAGTCCGCCTCAAAGAGGCTCCTTTCGTGCACTTGACACGTGTTTTCGAATTTTTAATTCTAGGACATGTCGGTTTCCTTACGATGTTTTCCTTCACCGTTTTGAGAACGTGGAATTGCACATGTAAATCTTTCAATCGAAAAATTCATAGGTGCTCGTCGGGATTTGAAACGGCGACCTCCAGATTGAAACTCGGGGTCAGTACCACTAGACCACGACGCTCTCGATTAAATAATAATATCATGTATAAAAGAGCAAAACTTTAATCTTTTACTTATTTTTTTATTGTAATAGTAATGTCGTCTAATCCTCTAGTCTTTTATTCAAATAAATATCTCAACGGAATTCCAACCGAGACAGTACAACCCCTATAAACGTCTGGAGAGCATAGCCCACATGCACCATAAAACATTTTTACGACAAACATGGTCAATAGCATAAACGACTGATTTAAGCACATTCCCGTTACATGGAATACAGCTGCGGACATATTTAGCGGCTGCTCGGTAAAAAGTTTAATGTGTTTTATTTTTTGTTCAGCATTGCGATTATAAAACAACCATTTTTTTGACCTTACAGTTATGAGCTTCACGAATCGAAGGCGAGTGCAAATGAGGTGCGGTGTGCTTGGAAATCGTCCTGCTCTCAAAGGATAAAATAAAAAATAAAAAAAAAACTTTAAACATTATCACATTTCCGTGTATTTCTGAAGGATGTGGATACCGGTGAAACAGGCTGAATTCTACTGTACTTAAGAATTATTAGTTATATTACCTTAATTGTATTAGTTATTTATATTACCTTTATTTATAACCATTATACGCATATTACAAGTTTTGGTATATTAAGTCTTCTTCTTAACGAATCATTAATTCATACTCTGGTATACTCTTACTGGCATAATATGAGGCCAGATGCAATGTGTTGTCTGTGGCTGCGTTCAAATCCAACATAATATACGGTATGTATGGTAACAAGGTGTTACGTGTAATTTCCATAAAAGAAAAAATATTTTTTTACCTTAAATAAGGAGCAAAATTGCAAAAAAAATATATAAAACTTTAACATTAATTTAATCAAAAACAGAAATACAAGCTAAAATATCGCACGCAATAAGTTTTCGGTATTTTATACCTCATCATAACTACAAATCCCAACTATCTGAAACTAAACCTACTAAATTCCCAGATTACTTAAAGGGGTGTTCCACTGGCCTCAACATTATTCAAGTGAATATTGATGTGAAGAAGGTCTGTCATAAATCGTGTGCGTAATCTTACCTAACCGATGTTCTGTTACACCGTAAAGCTCCCTTGGATAGTATCAAATGTTTGGATTGTATTTGGGGGTCGAACTGCTGATTAGCATTTCATTGTGATACAATTGTACGTTTGTTATTTCGACGAAATACTGTATTCATTTTATGAGACAAAATAACCGGATACGTATATATCAGTTATCTGGTTCCCATAATACGAGCTCTTCTTAGCTAGATGGCGCTGTTTGAAATGTCCACCAATATTTAAATACTTCAATTTGCCTTTTTGGCTAGAAAAAAAACGTGTATAACAATGTATTTTTCCCGACCTGAATGGTTTTCATTATAGAGAAGTTTACTTGCAAAGTTCACAAAAGCTCTTAAATCAGCGATAGGTAAACTTTTTGCTCAACACAGTTCAACTTACAACTGAAAACGTTTGCACCAATCTTTCGCTATACAAAGTGTACGTCTGCAACTTTCTAGTAATATAATATTTTTAGAATGAGTAGCGTTATAAAGACATTGTCGCGATATTTTAATCAAAATTCAAAGAATAAAATCTGTCTCGCAAGTCACATATTCGGAACACTCAAAGACACTTTTGTCCTAACAAGATTTCGTCAGCAACTTTGTCTGCTAATAATTTTAGTTCTCTCGTCATAGGAGAGAGCTGGTACATGTAAATTTAACCTTCCCATATTCAGGAGGAACCATTTTTTTTTATACAGTAACGGAACGAGCTGAAGTCCCACCTGGTGTTAAGTGGTAACCTCTGCCCATAACAACCGATGCTACTTGGGTCCTCCCCTACTAGGCACGACAAGACCCAATTCGCATCATATGCGCTAACTGAGACGTGTAGGTGGAATGTCTCATGTGCCTATAATTTCACTGGCAACCACACCTTCCAAACCAGGACAACGCCACGCGAATGTTACTGGCGGCAGAAATGGGCATGGTGGCAGTACATCCCCGGACGAACTGGCGTGAGTTCTACTGTGTTATTGTGATGGGCAGTGGATAGCGCTTAACGTCCAATACTAGAAGTTTGTTTTACGAGAATCCAGACAAGAATAAAACTACTTAAATAGGTCATTTCCCTGAGATATCTCAATGTCCTACAATCAACCTTAACGAAGTCGATCAGCTATCCGCCTAACGTAATTTCACTTGCAAACCCATACTCAAGTTTTGGCAAACATTTGAGTGGAGTTGGCCACGTTAAGCATTCTTGATTGCGCCGAAGTTTTGAGCTTAATTATTCACTGTTGTTTGGGCACCAACCATGATTGCGAATTTTTTCACGACCGCCTGATTTGTTGACTTGTTTAAGAAAAGTAGTAAGTTGATGGAAAGTTTTGCACAGAAATACAATCATTTTCACACATACATTCATATCCCTGCTTTGCGATTCCCTGTGTTGGAGATAGTTTAAACTCACATCATAAATACCAATAGCCGAGAGAATATACTCTTTATTCTTTATTCTTTATTGTACAGAGAAAATAAAATATACAAAAAAGTCATAAGTGATATATGTACAAAGGCGATGTGTACTCTTGCATTTAACTGCGGTTTATCCTTGTGGTGATGCGATTGCTTCTGAACCTTTCTTGAACCAACACTTCACTAAAATAAGCAAACTAAGGATGTAAAGAGTCGTTAATTTTACAATATTTAAAAATAAAACATTATAATAAATAGTTCAAGAATAAAAACATAATATTACCACTAAATCTCGTTACCATAATTCGACAGTCGGAAGAAATCTCATACTAACAAATCATTTAACAACATGGATATTTGGTGTAAGCTGGACGCGATATTTAATGCATTTTTTGACAATCCAGAACAGTAATCATAAAAATAAAAAGTGTATGCAATGCATATCTCATTATAATCATGCCATACTCGTAGGTTCTTTCAAACTGCATAGTGCGCCTTACAGAGTCTCTGTAAGGCGCACTATACAAACCATTATTTCGTGCACTATAAAAAGTGACATCGGGTCGAGTAAAAGGAATGTACAACTCATGTACATTGCAATTTTTTTCTTATTTATTAATCGTAATATTAATAGTAAAGTTAAAAATCAAATTATGATTGGACTTCCACAGCATTTATGGAATAATTATTGGATAAAAACTGTTATATTGTTGAATATAACAATGCTATTATATATAAATAGCCATGCATAAAGGTTCAGATTTAAATAAACCGAATATCTCACTTTTCTCTCGTTACTGGAAATGGCGCCATGAAGTTTGTGCGGACGTGATTTCGATTAAACTTTTACTCTTTCGATTCAGCTCAGGGATGAATTAAGGTTATGCTTTAGAAGGCTGTGCTTTTGATTTCTATATGACAACTCAATAATCTGCTTTTGCTTCCAATGGAAGAAAGAGAAATGTAGAAAACAGCTGGGCAGGCTAAATGACTTTCTGGCTATTTACCACCCACATTTTGGAAACCGGGAGAGGAGCCACTTTTCGACAGGTGATTAAAATTGGACAGTTTCATAATTCTTTTTCTTATATATACATTCGTAAAATGAAATATCAAATATGATTTAATAAATTAATAAATATATATATATATATATATTTGATAAAATAAAATATATATTACATGAATATTTTCCTTGCTTTTTTTCATATATATACAAAATGCACGTGACATTCCTCGGACAAAATTATTTATTGCCCTGGGGCTCCTTCACTGAGTGCGTATCTGATTCACTCAGAAAGAGGATGAAACTATTAGTTAACTGGGCAGATTTTGCGATTGCAAGTCAATTGAAACGTTTGATTTTCTGTTTTGATTAGTTTTTAAACTTATATTTTTACTTGTTTTGAATACATCTTTTCATTGGTGATTTTGTATATATAACTAAATAGCTAAAAATACTAAATGCAAAACTAATTAAATACTAAATAACATGATAAATGTTGTAGTCACATTCTTGAATAATCTGCGATTTAAATCCTTTTATCGTTAAGACTTAAAAAAATATAATTATATAACAATTTACCTAATAATTGTCAAAACGCGCGTTTTAAGAGCAGTAGAACTCATGCCAGGTTCTTCCCGGGAAGTACTGCCACCGTGCCCATTTCTGCTGCCAAGCAGTAACGCGTTCGCTTTACTGTGTTTCGGGTTGAAAGGTGTTGAAAAGTTGTCGGTGAAATTAGAGGCACATGAGACATTCCACCTTCATGTCTCAGAGTTACGGGCACATACGATTTGACTCGGGTTTTGTTGTACCTAGTTGGGGAGGACCCAAGACTTTGACTTTGACTTTAAAACAATATTGTAGGTTTTATCATAGTACGAATTCAATGTCCATAAACATTAAAAAATAAGTAAATCTACCAACAAAAAGGGAAATTGTTTAGCAAAAATAAGTAAATAAACATCGAAACAGGTTCAGGAAGACACAAAGCAAAATGTGCTGTCGAATCCGACAGTCTAATACATAATCTGCCGACGACAATGTTGTCCATTTGGCGCCTTTCCTGTTTATCATTTATTTTTCCTTTACATGCAGAATTGTGGGGAAAAAATGTGTACTTCAAAATAAGCAAGATTCTGACTCATTCCACAAACCACTTAAATTATAAAAAAATGCAACAACTACAATTAACTTTTCTAATATGTTTTACTTTTGATTCGGTGTGTTCACAAAATCTTTTCACAAAACATATTACCTACTATATAAACCATTTGCTAAAACCTAATTTAATTTCTAAAACGAATTTGAGCTATCCAAATAGGAACGGAGCATATATACAGTCTTATTTAAAAGATGTTTCCGAACGACTAAACCGGAACCGGAAACCGAATTAACTAGTCAGTGTTTTGTCGCTTTAGTTGACATATATGAAGATATTATTAGCAGTAGTTTTTTTTATTATGTTTAATATGTCAAATCTACTTTCAAAAACAGGAAGTATAATTAAATAATTATATCATGGCTCATACAAAATCATTATGAATTAAATAATGTCACTGTAGTAGTTCGCCAAAATTACAGAGACTATAAGTGAAATAAACTGAAAAATATATTGTTTCAATTACTTTTAATACTACATGAAAATATCAAAGTCGATTTCAAAATATTTTCAAATAAAGCACGCTCGCTTTACAAAACTTACACGTCCACCTAATAGCTTACAAAGCGGCTTTGTGAAAATGACAAAAAGAGCAAAAATGCCGCTGAGTCGAGGCTATTCGCTGTCACGTTTCGCTTTGTGTATAAATATCGATTTGTATGAAGCTGGTTTGTTTCGTACAGCTTCTAACTAGGAGGGGTCAGAACCAACAAAAGTATTAAATATTTCTGATTAATAGTAGGTACATGACGCTCATTCCGTTACTTAAAATAATGTCTGATTTGGAAATTCTGGTCTCCATCTGGAAATAAGTCACTAAAACTAAACAAAAATGAACAACCATTCGAGCTCGTACATTTTAATACGTTATATATAAGGTTAGGTTTTCCTTCATTTCAAATAAAATTCTACTAAGTGGATTATATTCAGTCACGTATGTTTATTGTTGTCACCTGAGAGTAAAATTTTTGGACAAATGTATCACCATTACTACTTATTGCTCGGGTAAGATCATGATCGTATATAGCGACTATTAACGCATTATAGGTAAATAAGAAACCAATATTTTTTTTAATTAAACATTAAAATAGTAATATTATATTATTCACTTGTTACTAGCCAAATAGAAACACCAAGATATATATAAAAAAAAAAAACAGTACCATGCCACATTCTCTTATAAGTCTCTGTCTATATAAGCGAACCTTGAGAGCTTTGCTGTATACAACTGGAGTCGATCACTAGCAACTACTAATTAGTCACAAAGTGTCAAAAACAGCTGTTATAGAAATCCATCCAGAGAAATTAAGTCCCCTAGGGGCTACATGATAGGAGAGCCAAGTTGACCGAATTAAAAACTTCCAACTCACTGACCGATTTACAAAGTACTCGTGTGATAAACCTGTTACACTTAAAATTATATCAAATTCGAATAGGCGTATTATGAATATTAAAATTGTTTCATAAAAGTTTCAGAATATCGTTGAAAATAGAGTATGTAGAAACTCAATTTGGCAACTGCTTTGTACCATGATAATATTTTAAATTACTGGCTAATTGCGTGGGAAGAAATTTGAAATTACAAACTTTCTGGATATTGAATAATAATAGTGCGGCCTAACATAAGCCAAACTCGCCAATAAAACAATTAATTTTGTTTGAAATTATTCTTGAAAAGTGGAGTAAATTTTAAACAATAATTATTATAACCTATTAAGGCTTTATATTAGGTACTGTTAGTTTCACTAATGTCCAGACTTCATGATTCAAACTAATCAACTACTTTTTTAATTAACAACTTACTCATTGTGTTTAAATAAAACTGAGTTATTGTGTAATTTCTATGGCCCACGCTATCTTCTGTTAATATCTAAATAATTTGGATCTCACTTAGGCATGCTCTGAGCTGCACTGATAGCACTAAATACGAAGAATGTACCTAAATTACTAGGGCGCTGTTCCTATAATGATATTTAAGCACACATCATAAAATATGTTGCCGTCGCCCCATGATCACTCATAAAATAAAACTTCATCAAATTATTCTAATTTATATCAGTTTATCACCTTAATGTTGAACTAACCTTCGATTTCTCAATATTACACGGGTAACCAACCAGTTTCTTTAGTCCTAAGACAACAGCAAGTCGGCTCGAACATAAACACAAGCTGCCATCGGTTTAGATGTAGGTAAATGACGAAAAACAACTGAATATCCCAAAGATAATATCGAGGCACGTGATTCGATACGTCCATTACTTCTTAAAAGTAAAACGGAAATCAATTAACGAAAATAATATTTAATCTGAGCAACTATATGACAGAGTTCATCCGGATAAGTACTGTTACAATCTCCCGGCAATTTTGGTTGCAATAGACATCACCACTGGATATCATCTTAACCGAGCTTTTTAAGTGTTCCAAGCATGGGGCTTCCATAGCTTTCTTTCATAGTTTTGACAAAAACATCCGGTTTGATCCTACGAAATGAGTCCCTTTGGAGCGCACTTTAATCCTTTCAGCTTTGAACTTGAAAGAGCAAGTGACTCGACTTGATTCGTAAACATATAGATAAAGTCTAACCCAAATAGTTCATACCGAGATATGTTATAATTTATGATACATAAATGATAATATATAATAGAATATCACTAGAATTGTCAAATTAAAACACCCATAAGCCGCTTAGCGTTATAATAACTCAATATTACACAAAATACACTGCCTCATTAGAAAAACTCCTCATTATAAACAAAGAGGAGTATTCCTCAATCTTTTACCCTGTTAATGCAGATTAATCCTATATAGCCTTCATCAATTATATTTTCATGACAACAATGGGATTTACGCCGTCAATAACCAGCAAAATTACTGTAATCACAATGTTTTCTACCAAGGGGAGCCATGGCAGGAAATATGGTGATTACTGTTAATCAGAATCTAAGCCAGGGCTGTCTTCAGGTAATCATTCACTAAAAGAGGCAAAGGGGGCTGGAAATTGTTACAGTAACGTTGGTCTTAGGTACAAAAAATAATGGCGGAGATTTCACACAGCGTCATCTAGCTGCAAACTAAGGACAGCTTGTACCTACTTTGGGAACTAGATAACACATGGAATATTAACATATTTTTTATCAATACTTACATAATAGATACTACATTAGAACAGCAGACAGATAAATCAGTATTATGTTTAATATATATATTTATTATTTCTATTGTACAGACAAGAGCTGGCATTGTCACCAACGATCTCAGCGTAACATTATTTCCAGCCTAAAAACTCAACAAAATTATCCATTTAGTAAGCCTAAGAATCAATTATCTTTAACGCCTTGAGAAAAGGATCATATTAGCAAAAATTTGATGCTGGGCTCGATAGGTTCTTAGCACGTCTCAAGTGGTTCTTAGAAACACAATCGTAATACCGATTGTAATAATTGGATATACGTAATTGTTTTCAGAATAAGGAAAGTTTCGCAAGTAAACTAAACTAGCTTTTGCCCTCGGCCCCTTGTGTGGTAACGGGCGTTGGTACGTTTGGTTTTTTCTATTCCGGTTATTTTGAAGTGTCACATTTCAAATGAATGATTAAAAAACGTTTATCCAAACAGAAATTTAGCCCCCACTTGTCACCTAAAGTAAGGCCCTGGTCAAATACATGTAATAAAAATGTATTATATGTATTATTCGTTTGCATTATACTGAGATAGTCAGTGAAGATGTTGATATATTCTTAATTATTTAATAAGTTTTCTGTAGGCTGATATGATTTTCTGGTATACATTAAGACTATGTTATTACATGCCAATTTTACAAACAGTGAACTTTAAATTTTCATACATATTTAATAACTACAATATGAAGATATTTACATATTTGTTTTCTTGTTTATGAAAAATTTTACAGGTTAATTCATTATTAACGAGATAGCAGGTAATTTAGCGGTCGCATACTGAGAACTTCATCTGGTTATAAGATAAGAATTGTAAATATTGCATTCATCTCGTACAAAATCACATACGCGTGAAAGCTTGAAAAGGCTCACTCATGCATAATCCAAATACTCATATTTGTCGAAATCTTTTCGTGCGTGATGCGAAAGCAAACTTGGTACTGAAATAAAGACGTATTCTTCGAGACTTTCATTCAAAGGGAGTGTAATATAATGTTGAACTCTGTGGCAACTGTGTCGTTGAACTTAAAAGCGGCACTTCTCTCTAGATGCTGCTCATGACTTCGTCTGCCTTCGGAATACGACTTAGACGATAATAGAGGTAATTCCACGCATTGACTTCAACATATTTTATTGTCTATATTTTTATGTTTTTTTTTATGTCATACAGTAACAGAACGAGCTGACGGCCCACCTGGTGTTAAGTGGTAACCTCAGCCCATAACAACCGATGCGACTTGGGTCCTCCTCTACTAGGTACGACAAGACCCAACCCGCAACGTAAGCGCCCGGAACTCTGAGACGTGTAAGTGGAATGTCTCGTGTGCCTGTAATTTCACCGGCAACCACACTAGCAGTAACGCATTCGCATTACTGTGTTCCTTTGCCATCGCACATGAGACATTCAATCTTGATGTCAGTGTTATGGGCACAATACAACGCGACTTGGGTCTTCCCATACTTAAAGAAGGACATATTTCGGTGTATTTTTATTAATTTATGAACTAAGCTATGCCACGGGATTAATGAATTAATTAATGATTAATTAATCCTTTCTTAATTAATTCCCCCGACATGGATAGGTAGGTAGGTACCTACTGTTTACTATTTAGTATCTCAGATGGTCAAGGCACTCCCAGTGGAATTCAGATGAACACCGCTCAATTTCGCTTTTAGTATTCTATGGTTATTGAACGGGTACCGAATTAAGATTTTTAGGTGATAGTTATTCGAAAATCAGCTGTAGCTTTTTTATTTACTTCTTAAAAGGTTTTTTGATTATTAATCTACAGGAATTATATATTTTATTGCCTCACAGCTCAATTGGTAGTAACTCTGTCTTCGGCGTTGTAGATCGTGGGTTCGATTCCCACCCAGGACAAATATTAGTGTGACGAATATAGATGGGTGTTAATAATATATTAAATATGTATGTATTTACAGAAAGAATCTAATTATTCTATCAGTTGCCCAGTTCACATAGGACAAGCTTACCTAGCTAGCTTAGTTTAGGGCTAGACGACGCTGTGTGAGTTGAACATAGCTTTTTTTTGTATTTATTCCCATCATTTCAGTATATTTTGTCTCCGCATTTACAATATCGTGGCCCGTACCTGTACCCCCGTACTCCCCAAACTGCTCTGCCAACCTCTGATAGTGTAAATGTTAATATTCTTTATTATTTATTCTTTATTGTACATAAAATAAAATAAAATATACAAAAAAGTCATAAGGGATACATGTACAAAGGTATATTGTATATACGATATTCATTGTTTGGTTTGCGAAATATTCCTGATTTGGACGGTTGGCGATGGTATAAGCATCTGTGTCGCTCGAATTGGGTTGGACGATAGTGTAAATGCTGCATAAAGTTTCCTTTGGACGTGTTTCATCAACGAGCAAAACCAAAGAGTGGTACTAAACATCAGAGAATTGGTCAAAAGTGACCCTTCAAGTGTTTTTCAACTCAGACTCACCTAGATTATCAGCGCGGTACAAAGGGAACGTAGCTACCCACAGTAGAACTAGCAGACCCGTTCTCCGCTCCATCTTCCCTTCTCAGTGTCAGTTTGACGCATGAGGTATGTGCGGAAACATTTTTCGATTATGATGACAGATCTGAAAGAAGATATCAATGATTTAATCCGACATCAGAATAAATAAAATAAAAAAATATTGGTGGACATTTCACGCAGCGCCATCTAGGCCCAACGTAAGCTAAGAAAAGCTTATATCATGGGCCAGAAAACTGATTTACAATACTTATATGCTTATTTGAAAATACATATTACATATATATACAATATATATATATTAACACCCAGACACAGAATCGAACCCAGGACCTAAGCGCAGAAGGCAGGGTTACTACCAACTGAGCTGTGAGGCCAGTCAATAATAGGAATAGTAGATAGTTATAGTAGTAGTAGTACCTACCTGTTTCGTTATAGCGAAGTAGTTTGGTAGGTAGGTATTTATAATTACTTGTTAGATGTACCTATTAATATTATTATTATTATTACAATAGTACCTATGTATGTTTATTTATTTATTTTATTTATTTATTATTGCACACATGTAGAACTTATTAATTAAATTAAATAAGAACATCACATGTACCCTGCAAGGGTGTGGCAAACAAAATACGTTTTTGTTTTGCTTTGATAAATGTTTTCTTTTCTTTTTGGTGTGTCAAATAAATGTTTTTCTTTATTTATTTATTTCTTTCTAGTCCAAGAGGCAACAAAAATAACATCAGCAATACGAACACGTGACCCTCCACTTGGTAAGGAGCTTTTATTTCACATTCGTGTATTGAAAATGTTTCAATTTATCATTCGCGGTTTGGGAAGGGTTTCAATTTATCAAACTTTTGCAAACGGCAGGTGCCTCCGTCGGTGATCTCAAATGATTTTGAATAAACTGAAACCGGGACAAAATAATAAACAAACCCAGTCCAAGCAATTCCTTTCAAAATTATGGAAAAACATTTCTGCGTCGCAATTTAATCCCCGGCCCGTGGGATTTTCGTAGATCGATCGCACAAATATAATTTCACACAATCGCAGCGAACGAAGCAAACCTTGTTCATAATATTAGTATGCAAATTAAATACGTTCCAAACAGATATTTCTTGTGTTTGTGAACACGGTACTGAATTACTGCAGAACATGGCTTGTTTACTTAAAGTTATAGCCTGTTTATTATCACTTTTCGAGAATAGGTTATTAATGTAACATAGACCTAACTCAATTGTTACAAGGATCGTGCTCGCGAAAAAAAGGAATCCCTCCATTAGGGGTTTCTTGTCTGTTCTTCCCCATGGAGGGTCGGATAGGGTTTGAACAGGCATCAAACTTATTGATAAGTACGCGTGACCTTATGTTTTGAATATTGACGTTTCCAAGCCATTTCTTTATGAATTCTATGGAAATAAAGTTTTTGACTTTGACTTTGACTTTAAGTTGTAAATTTTTAACTACCTAACATATTGTTATGTACTTGTTGGTGATATCATAAATATATTTTTTGTATTGGCAGTGGGACTTTTTTTTGTCATGTAGGTGTTAGAACGAGCGACGGCCCACCTGATGTTAAGTGGTAACCGCCCCCCATGGACAATTAATGAAATAATTAGTGGAAAAAACTTAGCTCATTCATTTCTGGGAAATCAATAGCAGCGGTGAGTTTATCACTTGCCAAGTCTACGTTTATGATAGTGATACCCACAGATAGAAAATGACTTATTGAGAGGCTCTGCTTACCCCTTCAGAAATAAGGGTTGGATGAATGCATTTTATTTGACGTAATGACGATGTGTGACTGCAATATCTAAAAATAAATAATAAATATTATATGAATTTCATTATATCTTTTGTGTGTTTTTTATACGCTTTTGTTTTCATAACTTAATACACTGATTTTTGATTGGCATAATTATTGTTCTTCCTATAATTTCCACAAAAGAACACTCACAGTGAACGTAAACAGGAAAACTGAAGACTTCCTTTATTCCGCATTACTTAGCCGCCTTTCATCTCAACTCATACAAATGTCTCGAAAACAATGGACTGCTATTAATAACTTCTAAAAGACATTCTGAGTACCCACCTACATAAACACGGAGTAAATCAGAAATACTTGGATAATGCAAATATTTACGTCGACATGAAATAATATACTTATTTTTCCAAGTATTCCTAACCAGCGTGGTTCCTTTAAATAAATATATGTTATACATGTATGGTAATAGCTTCCACTTCCAGGCATTTTTCGTAGAATCTATATTCTGCAAATTCAAAATGAATGTTTTTGTATATTTATATTATAGGTAAACGTATTCACAAAGGTAACTACGAAATTGTCATAGTTATGGACAGTTTTCTCGTCAAATAATGAGTGACATTTGGGAGAAATATATCGTTAGCAAACTTAACTGAAAAATTAAGTTTAATAAATCAAAAAATCTCTTCGCAACTCTGAGAATAAGATGAAAATAACGGTGGGATTTTGTAAGTGCTATATGTAAAGAAAACTAAATCATTTCCTAAAATTAATGTAGTTTTTGGGACTGTCGTTCTAACCTCCGAATTTCCACTGAAAACCGCACTCTCTCGAGAGACTAGCAAGAAGCGTCGTCTATATTGACGATAGTATTTGGGCCCACTTTTAAAATCGATCCCTTAATTTAAAACTTGCTTTTTATGTGTGTTTATTAACAAAACAAGCAGATGGTCCACTTGAGATTATCCTGCCAATAAAAATTGCAATGGGAACAACCAAGTCGTACCACACTCCGACCATCAACCATGATACATGAAGGTGGAATATCTCATGTGCCTGTAATTTTACTGACACCTAAAATCTTCAGACTGAAACAGCAATGTGATTACCAGTTTAATTTACATAATGAGAGTACTAGCAATTTACATCATATTAAAATCTTCGTAGGATATAATAATTGAATTTCTGAGATGAAGCAAATGATTGCAGAGAAGATTGTACTTATTACTTGGGGTAGATGTATATTTTACAAAGGTTTTTTATTTATATTTTCATAAACTGTTATTATAAGTAACAGTATGAATAAATTTAATCAAATTACAATTCTTATCGCAATTGCAAGTATCTTACATGATGTAATATTTGTTTGTAATATAATATTTCCAAAAAAATTACCGATCATTATATATGTTTAGAAAAAATGCACCTACTTAAAGTACATTGCATTGGGTATAACACTCAAAAATAGCAGTGCGAGGATTAGCTTAGAGCTAAGAAATTATTCAGAAAGAAATCATAGATTAAAAAGGAACGAAAGTTTAGGGAAAAGCATTTACGAATATCAGATATTATCAGATATTTGTAAATGTTTAATTTATTATTTTGTAAATAATAACGTCCGCAACCAATTGTTGCTCAAATATGTGTTATGATGAACATAATTTTATAACAACATAATTTTTCATTATTGAAAAATGTATTAGTACTAATAGTAACTACTACTAATTGTGTCACACATCGTGTACAAGCATAAGAAGTTATAGATAATATATCGGGAAAGTAATCTTGGAGTAGTATTTATTTTACGAAATCTTTCGGACCGACAATATCGGTCCTAACAGCGATAGCGGTCCTTGATCTTTTATGTATTGAGAACATGAATAATGGAATCTTCTTAAATTTAATTTAATCTTTGTAAGGAATATAATATAATGTTATTTATGTATTCTGCCTGAGTTCAAAGGGTAAACAGCGACATGGGGCTCGAAAGGGGCTCAAAGGGACATTATTTTTGAGAATCGACCCTTTCTAATCATCCTTTTAAACAAGACAGAAATGTAATGGACAATGGCAGCCCCCAAATAAAATCATTCTCCTTACTTTGAGGGTGGATCCACAAGGTGCTGAATACAGCATGTAATAACATTGTTTTGTTTTACCCTAAGTCTGTTCGTTGTTTTCATAAATGGGTAGGTAAACAAGAAATGCCAACAGTCTAGCGGGAACTGTGGGCAAGTGGAAATAAAATGAGGCAATGTTAAATGTATATTGACTGGCCTCGCAGCTCAGTTGGTTAGTAACCCTGCCTTCTGCGCTGTAGGTCGTGGGTTCGATTCCCACCTACAAACATTTGTGTGAGAAACATAGATATTTGTTCTGTGTCTGGGTGTTAATATGTATTATATGTATATATTTACAAAAAAAAGTAGATAAGTGTGTATCAGTTGGCTGGTTCCCATGACATAAGCTATGCTTAGCTTACTTTGGGGCTAGATGGCGCTGTGTGAAATGTCCACCATTATTTATCTATTTTTTTATATATTATGACCAAATAAGTGTTGATTTAATATTTGATCAGTGGATGAAATACAGTAAACAATTTATTCCAAGCTAGACGTAAAGTCTTTCACTGGAGACAAAATTGCGATTAGTAGTACATAATGATGGCACTTACAAAGCCATCTCCAGTTAGCCCTTCGGGGTTACTAAGTTGGTTTTCTTCCGGAACACCTCAAGTCATTTCCGATTAATGACACCCGTTAGGGATGGGAGTAGGGGGGGGGGTGATTCTGTAGGCTACCAAATAAACTTAATTTAGATTTTACCTTTTTTCTGTTCTCAGGCTTACCCTATACAGGTTCGGCCTAGTGGGGAGCGACAGTTATATCTTTAAATATAATAATAATAATAATAATAATAAATAATAAATTTGGCTGGCATTCACACAGCGCCATCTATCCCCAAACTAAGCTAAGCATAGCTTGTACTATATGACTGATGTAATACTCAAATACTTTTTTGTAAATAAATATATATTATAAATACAGATTATCACCCAGATATGACTTTCTGTAAAATATTATTTTGTATCTGTATCACATCAGTCAAACTGTGTTTTCAAGAGCATAAAGAACTTTTTCTCGCTCTCTTTAATGAACGGATACCGACTAAGTACAAAATTTAAATAATAATTAATGAAATTAACATATCTAAATATGATATCGATACGCAATTTTAGAATGGAAAGTAAAGGGTTATAATTTGACGGCAACAAGGAAGCCAATGATCTAATGTATGTAGTTTAAGTTTAATTAATGCGTCTAATCTGTCTCATTCCATACGGTAGAGAAAGAGATGCACGGTCTGAAATAATTTGTTAACAGAATGGGTGGCAACGTGATAGATCTTGAATATACCGGTGATCCATCAAGTAGGTTGATTAGAATTTGTGGGAAAGTATGAAACTATACGAGAACTATAGAACTATAGAGAAATTTCTTCGAAGGAACCATTTTGTCGATTTAAGAGTTAAGAAATACTGAATTCACCATTAGCTCAAGAAAAATTCGACGCGAGTAATCGTGCTCGATCGCATTCCAAAAAGTACATTATTTTATTATGTACAACTTTTTTATGTGATTAAGTTACGGAACGATCGAAATTGCCCAACTTATATTAAGCGATAACGTCTGCCTATAACAATAACGATACGTTGAAAACTTTGCACATATTTATCAAAGTATAACCTATCGTTTCACTCCACTCCAGAACCTTTGGATTTAAATTTGGTTTTAAGCCCAGCCTTTAGTTGCATTTGTGTCGATAATTTGGCAATAAAAATCGACAAAACTTAATTTTCATTCAATTTACGTGGCTTGGTAACGTTAATTTGCAACCTGAAATTTTATTTATGTATTGTAGATACGAAGAAGGCTGAAAGCAAATCGACCGATTTTGTGCGTGGTGGTATTGACTATCAAATTCTACAAAACGAAAAGTGTTTACTTAATAATTATTATGTGTTATATTACTTCTCAAAACAGTCAAACAAAACATGGTGAGGAATTCGGTATATCCTAGAACCAAAAGTACAAAGACGTGCACGTAAGAAACATATTAGGTATGTGGAAATTATAATATGAAGCTAAATGAAGCTGAATGAATAATAAACGTTAAAATTGTTTATAGGTAATTATTCTACTTTAAGACTCTTTTCGACTAATAATAAGAGAATAATAATAAGGAGATTTAAATCTCAAACAAAATAAGGTAAAAGGTAAAATTCTGGCAACACCTTTCATAAAACAATTACTTGAATTTCAAGTTACGTTTGCGGGGTAGGTACCCCTTGCCCTATTGCGCATCTGTCCATTCGCACCAGCCATATTGCCAATAGGTTTTGGCTAGAGTTTCAGAGTCGGTTGCCTGCCTAATATCAGCCCTCCATGGCAGCTGTTTTTCTTTTTTCTTTAAAATAGTCTAGTCTAAATAGTCAGGCTTAAACGTACGAAAGGATCCTCTTCAAGGCGCACTTAAATCTTTTCACCACATCGGTTCGAAGAGCCTGCCACGAGTAGATTTCGTAGAAACATTCAGTTATGTTAATCGAATTTCATACATATTTTGAATCACCATGGGAAATTAGAATAAATAATCGTAACCTTCTAATTAAAACTTTTATTATAATTGATTCATTATTTCAAACTTATCAATAATTCATATGATATCATACGCATTTCAAATTGTAATTCGTGTGATCGGCAGGATATATACCTCTAGAATAAGATTGACAATCTTTGGAGAAGAGCCTTTCTGATGGAAGGATGAATTGGCTACATCACTTCATATGAAGAATCGTCAAAGTATTAATTGTAAGTAGTACCAGCCTCTATGTTCCTTATTCAGGGACAAAATTCTTCTCTTTGTTTGTTGTTTAGGTACCTAAAGTTGTTTTAAGAAACTGGATTGCGCATATAAATTTTCAAGCGATAAACTGACTGGTGGACGTGTTGATTTGAACCAGTGGATTGTAACTCGGACTTGTAACTAATAGGCCACCATGCTGTCTAAATGTGAAAACAGGAACCTTACTACGGAAAAGCCTTAAGATTTAAAAAAGCCTTAGAATAAGACATTCCTATTTGAAACTAACGCAACGCTTACACCAATACGCTTACACTAGGATTCCGTGTCGCAGGTAGCATAGACACACAACACAAATATCCAAGCCCCCTGAACAACCTTCACGCGTATCACATCAGTACTTGTTAATAATTTTGTATAATTTTAAATCAAAGCAAGAAAAGAAAGAAAGAAGAAAGAAAAATATTTTTATTCACCTTACGAACACATAATAAATTTTAGACTTGTTGAGTAGAATTGTTGATGCTACGTGTTTTATATTTTTGCGCGTAGCAGAGCAAAAGGTGAACATGGCTTTCGCTCAGCATTGTGCTGGACACACACTGATGTGTGCACCCAGCGCTGGTTTTCAGCGGAAACCATTGCTTTTTTGTTGTTTTTTGTATTTATTTTATGCGAATAAATTACGGAACGATCAGCGGTGCCCTCACCGGAACCCTTGCCCATAAAAAAGGCGATACGACTTCAGTCCTCTACTATGACTTGGGAAGACCTAAATCACATTGTACTTGCGACTAGTTTGGCACTGGAATCCACTCTATAAAAGACATGTAGTTAATGTTAATTTTAGTAACTTTAATTTTCTTGCCGACTGTATATCACTGGTTGACGAATTTGCCAAGAGAACAATAGCGATCATTAAGTCGGCGTCGGGTTAGTCGACTTAAAGGGAACTATTCTTAGTTCCCTATTTTCTAGACGTTTAAAAGGATCCTGATCCTGTCTTATATTAGAATCTTTAGATTTTATTTGGAGGAAATCTGTTACCAAAAAATATTAAAATTTATACATAATGACGTGAAAATCTTCCTGATTTCAATCTTCATCAATATAGATGGAACATGTGAAGGAAAACATCGTGAGAAATCAGTATGTCCTATGACCAAAAATTTGAAAACATGCGTTTGAAGAGATATCATTAATAATAATAATAATAAACAATAATAATTGCAAAAACAAATCGTTAATTTTCTCTCATAAAAAGTAATCACAATTTTAGCAATCAATTACATAATGTATAACTTTTCGAGGTACGCAATCATTTCACCTCACTGATTCGAGTACACAAATACAGTAATACTAAATACACAATTAGAAGTAAGAGGTAATATTAATATGTAAGCGTAGCTTTAATGTAGACGAAAAAGCTCTGTACAAAATTCGAGACTTGATATACCAAAGCTTATTCGACACATTCCAATAATCTCAGCAATATATTTGTGACCCTTGTGATCTTGAAAACTTCGATTTTACGTTAATATAAATTAATTATTAATAATACAAATTAATTACTCAAAATTAATATCTCCAATCTAATTAAAGTTAACCATACACAGCAAATGTTCAAAGTACATTCACGTGAAACAAACCTTCAAATCTCCGAAATTGATTCCAAGAAACGTTTCATACATCACACAAACTCGTCACCACAAATATATTAAAGTTATTCAAAACACGATCCCATTCACTTATATACTTCGCGAATGACGCGCGTTCGATGCTCAAGCGGTACACGCGCGTACACGACTGCTTCGCGAGACCAACTGAGTATTCAAATCTCTGCCTGTACACATCTGCGCAAGGCAGCGCCGCTACACTCAGCGAAATAAGTTTATGTGCGTTATAATGCTACCCTATTTGTATGAAACAATGCGTGCGAATTACAATAAAAATGTTTGATGTTTTAGACTAGCTTCACAGCTCAGTTGGTAATAATTCTGCCTTCTGCGCTGTAAGTCGTGGGTTCGATTCCCAGCCAAGACAAACATTTGTGTGACGAACATAAGTTTTTGTTCTGTGCCTGGGTGTTGATATGTATTATATGTATGTATTTACAAAAAAGTATATAAGGATTATATCAGTTGTATCGTTCCCATGATACAAGCTATGCTTAGCTTACTTTGAGGCTAGATGGCGCCGCGCCGCGCCGTGTCAAATATCCAAAAAAAAAAACATACACTTTTCATCAAATAGTGATCTGTTCATAAATTAAAGGAATATTGGGATTTATGTAGTTTATACGATAAAGTATAAACTATACAGTGCACTATATAGTACAGTACTATATAGTGTATTTGGGAACAAAGTTGAAGTATTTCTAATTATGTCTTGTATTCAATATCTCACAGAGGTGAACATTACGTCGGAAGCTTTCTGGTGGTTCCCGAAAATCATTAGCCATCTATGACATAGAGAATACATAACATAGAGAACATAGAGAACCCAGCAGGGTTATGTGAGTTCAACTTAACCTCGGCAAAATTTATAAGATGTTGAAAACTGTTTTAAAAATGCATGTGAAGATTTCGATTAATATCTTTAAAAAAAAATGACTAATAGCTGTAGATTTCTCATACTATACCTACTGCAAAAATAGTGGTAAATGAGCAAAATTCTATTAGTGCTGGCGACTCACTGATAAAAATTTAATTACGTAAAGTGTTAACAATCCACCTTTTCCGACTGTACCAACGTTATGACATTGTAATATCGGTGAAATGGTAACTGATAATAATGGTTTATTAATTTAATGAGTGGTGTGGTGAATTTCTATTTGATTTTTTATGAGGGTGATTCTGAAATTAGGTCAATTGATTTAGTGATTGTTAATATTTTATGTTCTCTGGTTTGTTTTATGGGGTAGTAATCACGGTTTCTGATACTTATAATGCGTGTTATTCTTTGATTAATTAAGCTCAGGCCACACGAAGGCAAAAGCGTTATATAGCAGGTTTTTGAAATGTGATGTTTATACACGACATGATACACCCTGCCTGCCAGTAAGAGACCGGTGAAACTTTAGACTGTCGGTGGCAGGGTGTATAGAAACTAGAATATTACCAAAGATATCGGCCACCAAACGCTCCCGAGACCGTTAAGAATCACCTGTGTGTGGCCTGATGCTTTTTTTTTACTTTTTTATACAAAATTTATATTAGGATTTTTATTTGTAATATTGGTGGACAATTCACAGCGCCATCTAGCTCCAACATAAGCATGGCTTGTGGGGGAACCAGAAACCTGGTAGAATACATAATGTTCTTTTTTGATCATACATACGAGTAAGACATATTAACACCCAGACACAGATAAAAAATCTATGTTTGTCACTCAAATGTTTGTCCAGGGTGGGATTCGAACCCAGCATAGAAGTTAGCGTTACTACCAACTGAGCTAAGAGGCCAGTCAAATATAGTATATAAATATGTATAATTTTTGCCGAGGTTAATTTGACACTCGCTTAACAAATAACGTTAACAGTCTCATACCTACATAACTTCTGTTCATTAGAATTAACTCTATTATTTTACATACTATCGGAGTATCGCTAGCTGTTTTAGACACTATGAGGTGACATTATTTTAGTCTCTAAAATCATGTGTCTCTTATGTTAAGGCTATTACTATATAACTCCAATGTTCACTTATCTCAGTATTAAGAATAAATTTAAAAGTCAATAACTAACAAGGGACAGCTTAATTTAGAGTGAGCATAATCCAAAATTAATAAATCACTTCGATATTAAATTTCATACATTGTAAATTAAATATTGTTGATTATGACGTACAGAGGTACTAAGTAAATACCATTCCTATCTCATAATTACTCCATCTCTAACCATACCGCATACATGTTAAGGATTTTCCGGATTAAATTCCCTTGGCGAGCGAAATTTGAATCATGCCAGCTGCCTCATATACTCGTTGCTATTCATCGGCTAATTTATTAATTCCGGGTCCAATCCTTGGATTCTTCGGTCGGTTCGTTCTAGATCATAAATCATTAGTTAATATAGCGTCGATAGAACTTCGCTGAAACTACTGCATACATTTGCATTTTAGTTTGTGATGTGAATTGGAAATGGTTACAGGTTTGATTTAAATAAAAATGGTTCTACGAACATACCTACACATAGTTAATTCTTCAAGCTCTTTCTGCAGCACTGGTGCCACGGTGGTTTTAAATGCGCCTCAAAGAGGCTCCTTTCGTGGACTTGACACGTGTCTTCGAATTTTTAGTTCCTTATTAGTTTTTTCTTTTAGTTATTCCTTATTAGTTCGTTATTTCCTTCACCGTTTTAAGAACATGGTATTGTGCACATAAATCTTTCAATCGAAAAGCTCATAGGTCCACGTGGGGATTTGAACCGGCGACCTTCGGATTGAAAATCGGGGTTAGTACCACTCGACTACCACCCTATCACTGGTGGCTCACCATACATCTGCCACGAGGTGACATTTTTTTTATGTATTGTAGGGTATACAACGAGCTGATGGCCCACCTGATAATAAGTAGTAACCGCCGCCCATGGACAAAAGCAATACGACTCAAGTCCTCTCCACCAAAGTACGAGATGACTCAAGTCACATTGCGTTGCGTCTATCACCCCGAGACGGGGATGTTACGTCTCATGCGCCTGTAATTTCACCGGCACCCACTCCCTTCCACCAGAACACAGCAACACAAGCGCATCACTGCTTGGCAGCAGATTACCAGGTATGGTGGCAGTACTTCTCTGGGCGAACTTAGCACAAGTTCTACTCACACACTGACTCTGCTACACAGATAAATCTGTCTAAAAATTAACATTAAGTCATCGTTCCTTATTATTTTGTGTTTCGTTCCAAAAAAATCTATTTGTATTTGTATTTATATTATGTCGTCTTCATCTTGCGCGTTCTATTTTTACTTTTGGCAATTTCTATTTTATGGCACGGTTTGCAACGTTATAATTTTAAATTTTGCCTACCCTATAAGTCAGGGGAGATAAGGGTGCAGTGACATAACATTATGAGTGTGACTCTTAAAAATCAAAAGCTGCTTAAGTTTTCTATAATGTCCTTAAATATTGGAACCATACTAAAATAATATTAAAAAGCTGGTTGAAACAGTATATTCAAGGATATATGCGTTTTATTTTCGTCTTAACTAACTTAACCGATGAGATGTTCCTGAGATCATGAAGATGATTTTTGGTTGATGGACGGACATATGCATATGTTGTGAAAGTAATAATAACTCTGCTAGTTTCATCATATGACTTCATTTTATTTGCGTAAGTACCTAAGCGACTATTCATTCTTTACGAAATGAAAGTCTCACCTCCATATCATTCACTGCGGCTTTGCATAAACTAATTATGGCTAACTACGCACTACGTACAAGTAACAATAGATTATTTTAAAAGGTTATTAATTGTAATAATGGTCCAATGTGACGTTGGGAACTGTGGCTCCACCTTTTTTTGTTTTAATTAAGTTGCAGCTAAGTGAATAATGCATAATAAAAAAAAGACTTATTTATATACAACAATCTATTCTAGGACCCTGTGGTAAATCTCATGGAAGCATGACTGCCACTCTTTACGTTAAGACACCTACAGATAAGGGTCGACAACTCGACAGTTGCCGTCGCACGTTAAAATTTATACGCGCAGTAAAAACGTAATAGAATACCTATCCTTAATTTTGGGTTCAGAGTATTAGCTATGGGACATCAGTAAATTATTGTTTTAATTACTGACCTACATTAAACGGTCTGGTCCTGCCTTTGAAGGGTACTATCATAATTTAAGGCATTAGAAGTGGAGCTTTTTCACTTGTGTTTATAAACCTAGTTGAAAGATAAATTTAAAAGTTTAAGTATCGTTTCATTCCTTTTGAAGTTCACAGTATTTTTTTTAGACTTATATAAGTAATGATGTTTATATAACAGTTATTTAGCGTAAACTCAAATTAGTGTTACAATACTTATTCATTATTCAGGTATATTATGTTGCATACTTAGATAATAATAATCTGTAATATTTAACGGCAGTTTTTTTTTTATTCATTTGTATGCAGTAAATCTAATTTGCAATACACAATAAAGTTATAATAATAATATAAGTAATGATTTTATATAATAGTTATTTAGTGTAAAATATAAAATACTTATAACTGAAATTAGTGTTACAATAATTATTCATTATTCAGGTCTATTATGTTGCATACCTAGATAGCTACTGTAATATGTGATATTTCGCAGCGGATTTTTTAAATGTTATTTTTTTATTCATTTTAATGCAATAAATCTAATTTGCAATACCCATGGATTTGAACTAGCGACCTCCGTATACATAGGGACGGTACAAATCGGCCTCTAACCACTAGTTAAAAAAACTTGTGGCACAGGAACCAACATAGCACGAATGATAGAGGAAACTACGTTATCATCTCCTCTTCCGCTTGAATTAGTTTCATTACTGACCTCGACCTTATCGGGATGGAAGTAAATTTGTAAGTGACCCCCCAGACATATGTGGGGACAGCGATAGATTGAAACATTTCAGACTCCATCATATCACATATGAGGAAGTTTGTTAGTATCGATAGCTGTTTTTCAAGTCACAACTCCTGAACCGATGTTGATAACATTTTGAATAGAAATCTGTAATAATCTGGTACAACATAGAATATTCTGGTACTAGGCGGACTTAAGGCGGTTAGTGTTGAAACTACTTTTAAGAAGATACCTTCATATTTTATGTGCTCCATGACACACAAAACATCTTGTAATATCTTATTCCCGTATTATGTAGTCACTAAATGTAACACAGATTGTAGTACTCAAGTTACAAGGATTATGCTTTCAAGAAAAGGAATCCATCCTTTAGGGTTTTCTTGTTTGTTCCTTCTCAGAGAGGGTTGGCTAGGTTTTGAATAGGTGTCAAACTTAGCGATAAGTAGGTGACCAATAATTATTTGAATATTATTATCGTTTCCAAGCAATTTCCTAATGAGTTCTATCAAAATAAAGTTTGACTTTGACTTTATATTTGTCTACCGATATTAAAAATTAGTTTTTATATGGAAACGAGAGAGATTTTTGCACATTGTACCCAAAACTAGTAGTAGTAGTACTTGTAGTCTGTGACATATTATAACGCTAACTTATTGCAATTGCAATTATGTATTCCGACAAAACGAGATAAATTCTATAACAAGACAGATAGTTACTTATAATAGTGCCATATGGTATTTATGAAAAAAAGTATAATTTAGATAAGTTAATATTGGATGTGTAGCAGGTGACATGAATGCACACAAAAGCAAAATCCGATACTCAACAAACTCAATGATTATTTCATCATCCCAAAATATTTGCCCCGCTCGATAATCGAACCCTAACTCTCCAAATCTGAAGAAAATATTTTGTGCTACGAAAACAATACCAGGAAATAGACTAAAAACTAATTTTGTTTGCGAAGACACACAATACTACTGATCATCGTTTGCATTCCGTGTAAAAAGGCAGTAATGGATTAAGCCAGATCGACATACTGGTAATATATCCGATAATGAACATTAAAACTGTGGCCTCGATGGATCAAATTGTAATTTGTTAAATTAATTCATTCGGCATGAGTGCGACCCTAAAATTAATATCCGGTAGTTGTTCGAATGTTTTATAAGCACTTTTGAGGCGGTACAGGTCCTAGTGACAAGTCAGCGACTTTCATCTGATGCGTGGCGGACTTTCTTAGTTTTTTTCCAGTATTTTCCCGGCATATATTAACGCCTGTTTCACGCACCAAGGTAAGGTAAAGGTTGGAAGAGATCGCTCGAGACCGCCTATTGTACGTGTATTTAAAGTAGTTTTAGACATTGTATGTTTGTGTAGTGGTGTACAATAGAAAATTTTCAATCATTCATAAATTCATAGTATTTAAAAAAAATAACTTACACAGGCAAAAATACTGAACAAAATACATTAAATTTATTTAATCATCATTCTATAAACCGCAGTTGTTATTTGCATAAAATGTTCTCACCCCGAAATAAAATATGTAATCAGTTCACACTCATATTATAAATGCGGAAATATGTTTGAATGTAATGGTTCATCTCGTCAAAACTACAGAACAAATTTGGCAGAAATTTTTAAAATGGGTGAATGGTGACCAAAGCCAAAGCAATGTTTACTTATAACACAGGGACGCGGGAAATTACGATCGTAAAGCTAGTTACGAATGTATTAGTGTAAGAAAATGCCTTGCTCAATTTATTCAGGATTCCAATGACGACGGTCAAACAAAATGGTACAAGTCATGGATTTAAATTAATTTATTTAAGAAATTGCGATTTCGTGGAAATATTTATGTAGTTATTTAAATTTACGTGTTAATACTTTTTAAACTCAAAACAAGAAACTGTATTTTAATAGATTATTGATTATGTTTTAGAGAGTTACTTATGTAGCAAAGTTTATAGTTTTTCCGCATTAATTGCAAATTATTTTGGTCACTACACAACACAACCTAAAATAAAGGGACGGCGGCAGCTACGTAACTCCGACTTTCAATCTAAAGGTCACAGGTTCAAATATGGAGCAGATATCTATCATGTAAATTTGAAATAAACATACATTGTAAACATAATTATGTAAGGTTATCTATAAATATTACATTTAGAAACAAAAGGTATTGAAATATTTTAAAATTGTCCAGTTTTGCATAGCGCACCTGAAAGCGACCATAAAGTACAAAAATGGATTTATAAATGAAAATTTTAGAGCATCGTAAAAAAAGAGGTATGCCTTTTTTATATCGTCCAAAGTTGAAATACGTAAATGATATTTCGATAACGTGTTCACATTGTGTATAAATAATAAATATTTATTCCAGTTTACATTAAAATATGAATTCTGTGAGTATTTTTGGAATTTTCTTAGGTTACCTAAGTATAATAAAAAGATCCAGTGTTTTTTATAGTGTGAAAATTCGTATATCACAATTTAGATCCATAAAAAAGATAAATTGCCGGACGGCTAATGTAAATTCATTAAATACCTATAAAGTAAACTCAACCATTCAACTCACCAGGTTGACTGCTGAAAAATGCTCTTAGCTTTTGTACAATTATTTTATGTGTGCAATTAAAACTTATTAAATAATATATAAAATAAAATATGTCTTAAAAGAGATTCCTGTAGTTAAGTTCCATAAAAAATAGACCAAAATTTTATTATATTATATATTTATATTTTGCTGTGTGGCCGTGGCCCCCAGACTCGTCTCCTCCCACCAAGACCGTGGTGCAGTGGCATAAGCTTGGGATTGCTCTCAAGTCTATCCACTCACCCGACTTGGATAGGATCCCAGACGACATCTTGACTAAGGACGACATTACTGTCGCAGTCGACTCGTTGACCAGCCATGTCACTACCGCCATTGGCGGATCGTCGAAACAGGTCCCGGTGGTGCCCGATCATCGCTGGGTCCTGCCAGACGATGTGAGACGGTTGATCACCGAGTCGAACGCCGCAAACCGACGTTACAGCTCTTGCCCCTCTGAATTTAACCGCGTTACAATGCGTTCCCTCCACCGTCAGGTGAGAAAACGAATTAAAGACCTCCGCAACAGTCGATGGGATGACCTGCTTTCGGAGATCGAGCCGAGCCACCAAGCATATTGGAACTTGGCAAGGTCTATGAAGTCAGACCAACTGTCGACTATGCCCCCTCTTAACCGCCCCAACCATCAAACCCCCGCATTCGACGACGAGGAAAAAGCCGACACGTTGGCTGCCAGCCTCGAAGCCCAATGCGCCCCCAGTCTTAATTATGTCGACCCTATTCACCTTAATACGGTGAACAGTGAAGTTGACATACTAAGCTCGCGAGTCCCCTCTTCTCCCCCTCTGCCCATTATTAGAGCTTCCGAAGTGGAGCACGTCATCAAGGATCTCCATCCGAGGAAATCCCCCGGTTCCGATGGCATAAGCAACAGAGTGCTCAAGCACTTTTCTGTTGCTCTCATTTATCTCCTCGTAAGCATCTTCAATGCGGCAATGGCCAATTGCACTTTCCCCGACGCCTGGAAGGAAGCCAATGTCATTGGCATCCCCAAACCAGGCAAGAAGGCCACGGAGCCTTCTAGTTACCGTCCCATCAGTCTCCTCAAGACCATGGGGAAGCTCTACGAGCGTCTCCTCCTTAATCGTCTCTGGCCCATTGTCAATGAACTTAAACTCCTCCCGGACGAACAGTTTGGCTTCCGAGCCAGACACTCGTGCCCCCAGCAGGTCCTCCGCTTCACGGAACACGTCCTTTCAAACTCTCAAGGCATTTGGCCTAAAGATACCGGAGCCGTCTTCCTAGACGTGGCAAAGGCGTTCGACAAGGTCTGGCACAACGGCTTGGTCTACAAGCTTTCTCAACTTGGTGTGCCAGACAGACTCGTGCTCATCATACGAGACTTCCTGACCAATCGTAGCTTCCGCTACCGAGTGGAAGGGAAGCTGTCCGAACCCAAGCCCATCCGAGCCGGAGTCCCTCAGGGCTCCGTACTAGCCCCCCTCTTATTCACGCTGTACACCAGCGATGTCCCCCACTCGTTCCAAACAGAGCTCGCCCTGTTTGCGGACGACACAGCATTATACGCATCTGATCGGAATGCCGATAGGGTGCGTATAAAGCTGCAAGCCGCACTCAATGCACTCGGTGCATGGTTTACGAAGTGGCGCATTGAGGTGAACCCGACGAAAAGTACCGCGGTGTACTTTTCCCGGCGACGCCCAACGCTCAAGCCCCTCACTCTCTATGACGAACCCATTCCATGGGCGAAGTCTGCCCGCTACTTAGGCGTCGTCCTTGACAAACGTCTTAACTTCAACGAACACATTAGAACTGTTCGTAACAGGGCGGCCTTTATACTGGGTCGCCTCAATAACCTCGTATGCAAGAAGAGTAAAATGTCCCTTGGCAACAAGGTGAGACTTTACAAAGCTTGCATACGCCCCATCATGACATACGCCTCCGTGGCTTTCGCTCATGCTCAAACCCGCCCCCTACAGCTTATTCAAAATCGTTTCCTACGGAAAGCCACGGGCGTTCCCTGGTACGTACGCAATCGCTCCCTCCACCGAGACGCGCGTCTCGAGTCTATTGCCCGCTTCATGAAACTCGCCTCACAGCGATATTATGATTCGGTCGAGTCCCACCCGAACCACCTGGTTCGCACCATACCCGACTACTCGGTTGTCCCCCCTGCTAGGCGCTCTCTCCGTAGACCAAGACACGTACTTGGTGACCCCCCTGACGAGATAACGGCCGCCTATCCGGAGTTATTCCTATCGTCAGCCCCCCACAGAGAAAACACTCAACCTTCGCACCGACCCCGCCGGCGGGGTCGAAGTATCTCCGTAAATGCCCGCGCGGGGCGCATTTTCTCCAATTCCTCCCGACTCGCAACGCCCCAAGCCGAGGTCCGAACCTAAGTGGTGCCCTTGGTGACGTTGTGTATAATATTAAGTTTTACCGGTTGAGAGCCGTCTGCTCTCACCAAAAGCCCGTGTAAACGCTGTCAAGGCCATCTGCGGCCAACAGCTTAATGTCCATTCAAAAAAAAAAAAAAAAAAAAAAGTGGCCGTGGCGCGATAGATTTGCACACGGCTGTGGTAAAATCTGGAATTCGGGTTTAAACCAGTCAAATGCATAGAAAAATACTCTGTCAGATGTTTACATCACTCAAGTTCCATTAGAGCTTCATCAATCAATATATTTTTATTAATTTTCAGAATTTATTTATCATTCTTAATATGATCTACATAAAACCATCGTCATCAGTGCGCCTACACAAAATATTTCAGTTCGTCGATGGCTTCAGATCCGAACACGGCCTGTCAGGCACTCTACACATAGGAAACGATTATGCAGTCTTCCTGAAAGCCCCAAAACCACACGATAAAAATCTAATCTACGAACTGTACGAGGCCAAGAACATTCCCGATATAGCCACGTACAAGCCCAGATTACTGGCCGTATCCAGCGTACCCGTTGAGTACATAAAGGATCAACTGAAGATATACAGATCTGAACTGTACAACGCGAAGTATGTCGACGGTAATGTGGTCCCCGGAACTCAAGTGAAAACCCTTAGGGAATGGCAGATCGAGAGGGCGTTGAACTCTCACGGCAAGAATAGGATATTGCACAAAAAAATGCCCGTTTTAAGGACCGTTTTGTGAGTGTAATTGAGATGTTTTTCATAAAAAGGTCGTTTTGCTTTTTCTGTTTGCTGCAGTCGAATACAGGCAGTTTATATTTACAACGGAACAATATATTTTGGGTCCCTTATATTAAAAGTGTGAAACAACGTGAGTTTTGGTTATTAAAATTGTGCATAGACGCAGTAACTCTTTTTTTATGATTATTTCTGACCTCTAATTATACATCTGATATATTTCACACAGCGCCTAAAATGTAGTTAAGCATAGCTTTTACCTGTGAATCAGACAGCTAACATAATACTTATATACATACACAAAAAAAACATCTATGTCCATCATACAAATGTTTGTCCTAGTTCCTAGGTAGGAATCGAACCCACGCCATTCCCTGCCCCCGCCTTACCGGCGACGTCGCACACTACGTCACAACCAATAAGCGTTTTTTTTTTGTGTTTGTATATTGCATGTATAATAGTTTTAAGGTTTATATTTCTATGGGTCCTTTATGTATGTTATTACTACTTTGTGCCTATGTTGACTATGTTACCTGCATTAGCGTTACTGCTAATTCAGTATCAAACCGATGGTTTCAACCTGGTGTATAATTCAATAAACTCTTATTAGACCTTTATGGATCTTTGTCGTCATAGGAAGAATGAGGCGGTCAAGAAAAAAGGTCATAACTTTTCATATTAAAAAAGTTTACAATTATGTTTGGCAACAACTCAGAAAGGTTTTTAAGTAATGTGGCTCAACTGACTGTACAAGGCTTCAAAAGGGTTTATATTCTATTTTTCATCGTTTGCTGTATAATTCTTAGTAGGAATTTACCATATTTTTATGTATTTTTTATTTTTATTATATGGGCTGACTGCTAATCATCCATCATCCCTTAGTTCACCTCACTATTCACTTGAAGAGCGCGATTCGTAGCGCGCGTAGTTTTTGTAATATGAACGAGCTCAGAACCAGTCCTCATGATTAAAGCGGTAGCCTATGCACATAACAAACGAAAGATACGTACTTACTTAGATATGGAAAGACCAAAGTCCCTTTATGTTGCGCCCATAATTCTGAGACAAGAAGGTCCAATGTGTGTTATAGACGTAACGATCTCTATCAAACAGTAACACAGCGTTGGAAATTCGTTACTCCTTGTCGGCAGAAATAGGTTTGGAGGCAGTTATATCCTTTTGAAAAATGTATGGCAAATTCCTAGATCAGTTTAATGTTGGAGTATTCGAAGGACCTTCTAATTCTTCTAAAATTAAAACCTTTTTTTTATATAAATTAAATTTAACGTGTATTTCAAAAGGTGTGGCATGGTATAGACCAAACTCCTTTAGAATAAAAGTAGTGTATGCTAACCCGACATTTCCCTAGTGGGGTAAAAGCCACTGCTAATTTCCCTGAAGGCTAAGTTAGTTTTCAGCAAAGGCTAAAAAGTCGCCCGCAGTTACTTTGAATTGGCTGAGCTTGTCATTAGTTGTATTTTAATCGTAACGCCCCAGAAAGAGAGTAATATTTTTCGCTGTATTTCGATGCTCTTGAAATTCTGCACCATAAACGGCTCTACAGATTTTTCATGGGAAGCATTGTCAATTCATTTTCTAACACCAACATTTTCAGAATGGCTGACTCAGGGGTTTCTTATTGCTGTTATATGCCTTATTATGGCAGACATCCTGACGGCTTTTTGTGGTTAAAAATAAAAAAATGTGCCGCAGAAAAAGTTCCAACGTGCAAACATCATATTTGTCATAATGCTTTTTAAGTCAACGCTCGATTTTACTACCCATCAAATTTTCGTACAGGGGCTATACATAAAATCGATACTTAAGGAGTAAGCTCCAAAAAAAAAAAAAAAGTTTATTTCTAATCTTTAAGTGCAATGACACTGGTGATAACGATTTTTGTTAACACTCCATTTTACGTCCTATTAAAGTTACGTACAGGGAGGGAGTTGAATTGAAATTGATTATTAAGAAAATAAAAAAAGAAATTTCAATAAAAACTTCTCTATTTTACTAGATCACCCAGCTAAATTGTGTAAAAATTTTACTTTGTGTTCTTTATTAACAGAGTATTGCCATAAAAAAAACAACCAATGTTGGCTGTTTTCAAAATTACATTCACATATATATTTACCAACGATAATCAAACCACGATTCACTCCAAAAGAATCGGACTGAAATTCTGAACTCCCTCAATGACTGTTTCTTTATTCATCAATGAGAGATATATTGTGTACTGTACCTTTTATTTTATTACGCAGCTGTGATCTCGGTTCGCTCATGAATCCAAATGTTCGTTTTCATTATTGCCCGTGTTACCAGCGAATGTTGTGGTATCTGGGTTGCCGTATAACTAAAACGAAATACTGCTGAAAACATATTCGTTTTCACCAGTCTTCTCATATTAGGTACGCCTCACAACCTTTCGGTTATGTAGGAGACTACTATATTATGTAAAATTTTGATTTCAAAAACCATGGGCATGATTCTCGACCGAGGCATACATAATTTGTAAGATAATTATATAATTTGCTCTCGGATGCTTTGTTGCTTAGTATCATTATATACAACGATATTATTATATTATTACTACATTTATTGCCTTCTTACGGTTTCACTTGATAATTATAGGTACATACAAATCATCCTCATGAATCAGTCTATCTGTTAATTGAAACCGCATCAAAATCCCTACAGCAGTTACTGAGATAAGTCTACACAAGTCTGTAAAAAGTATATCAAAAAATGACCATCGCCTCTCTGTCAATCATTTTACAGTTTTGTAGTATCTATATCATGTTACGCGTATCTTTCAAGAACCTGCGGGAAAATATCAGTAGTAAACAAAACCAAAACATCTCCACAAAAAATCATCCACATAATAAAGAACCACTATGCTCCTTAGCTGGAAATACCCACGGGAATTCAGTCATTTTCTATCTACTATTTTGTCGAAGACTCAAGAAGACCCAAAATTCGATATCTCGTACACTTCCATCAATTTCGTTCCATCATAGTCGGTATGAAACATCTGCTGTTTAGTAAATTGGCCAAATATACTTGACTGACTCGGGATATTTGTTTCTGCTTTCTGTTTAAATTTGTTCTAAATGGAAAATCTTCAAAATTAGCGTAGGTACTTTGTTGATCGCCACGGTGCTTTTCATTTGATCATATTTTATTACACATTTTACATATTTTACTGGGTTTTGTGAATAATATATTTTCTTCAAATTCAAATTACCTAGTATTTAGTCCGTTCAATTTGAAAGTCATTTCATTTATTCATACACAATTTTAAGGCATCGATCAAGCTCAATATAAAATAGTCTTTGGTGCATGCTTCTTTGAAATTGAACCAGCAAATATCCGGCTGAAACATTTCCGTACCACTCATCCACAACTTGTATATCTGTAAATTAAAATGTGTTGCATGTTAGGAGCCACACACTGAGCGAGATGCGGCGCGGCGCAGTAACCGTGTACTGTCTGACAAAAGAGATGCATACAAAATTCGGCAGTCTCGTTATAGCCGCGCCTTCACCGCATTCGGTGTGTAGCCCTTAGGCTCAGTCACAAAATGATTTATATCCCAAAACGGCGTTCGGCTATGTGATAATCCGCCGAGGTGTTCGAGTCATTAGACGGGACTTGTCCTGGAGAAAAAGTATTTGAAAATAATACCCGACTGACGCACCGAGCCGCGTCACTCAACGCCAAGTGTTTTATTACCACGGCTCGGCTCCCCTCTTAATTATTTCTTTTCATACCAGCATAGATAATATTGAAACAGCTAGTTCATTCCAAATTCAGACCAAGGTAAAACAAGATAAGAAACCACGTTCAAGATATGTTTTAAGAAAGAGAAAGAAAGAAAACGATAGATTTGTTAGTATATTCTGTTGTGTCTTTTTAGAATACACTCGAAAAATTAACCATAATAACTTCTGTCGCAATATTGCACATTGCACAAGCAATATTGCATTCGCGTTACTGTGTTCCGGATTGAAAAGTGTGGTTGCCGGTGAAATTACAGACACATGAGACATTCAACCTCCACGTCTCAGAGTTACGGGTGCGTATGACGTGACTTGGGTCTTGTCGTACCTAGTAGGGGAGGACCCAAGTCACATAGGTTGTTATGGGCCGAGGTTATCACTTAACACTAGGTGGGCCGTCGACTCGTTCCGCAACTATATAACATAAAAAAAAACTTGTTTATGTTTAGTTTAGGTTATTTAGGTTTATTTAGTTAGGCTCATTAAGGCTCTTGCCCTTCGGAGAAAAAGACAAGTTTATAGTTTGTATGTATATTATGTACCAGTGGAACTGACGACCATGAATGACGCATTCTAGCAGCATTTAATTAATATTATATTCCAGGACAATTATTACAATGATTACTAACAAGTCTAAAAGATGACACAGCTAACGATAATACCGCCATAATTGCTTACGATAGTTGCTTAGAATTGTTTCTTAGTTTTCATTTATGGGAACTTTACCAAAAGAGAAAAGTTTCTAGACTAATTAGTATACTTTATGAAAGTAATGTAGGTATACATTTATTTCAGAACAAATTACACACTGTGACAAGATAATACATAGAAACTTATATAAGCACGAAGAAGGAAAAAAATTATATGATAAGTATATAAAGTAGTACGGAACTGAATACTCAGGCTGAGTATACTCACACTGTTTCACTGGTGGCACATATTTTCATTTTCTTGTATTGGGGTTGCGGTTTTCCCATACTTAAGATGGGGAGGATCTTTTGTAATGCAGTCATTTTGGATATCAAATACTGCCTACAACTACCATTATAGACACAAAACTATTTTCAAGAGTGAGCAAGCTATCTAAAGCTGTACTGTGTACTGTCAAGAAAAAAATCCCCACGCTTAAGCATCAGATTTGGTGATAAATATAGCTCCCTTTGGCTTTCTTTTTACTCGCACTGGTTTATAATTAACAGGCCTGTCTTTATTTTTACGAAATGCATTTCTTTAGTGAAATCAGAGGAGCTATTTTCATCACGGGCGTTAATTTGAACCAATTGGTTTTGGCGTGGCTGATAGTCGTTGAAAATAAAAAGTAAATCTTTATATAAAAAAAATATTATCCCGTACATAAAGATTATTTTATATATACAGGGTTACAGGAAAAGTCGTGCTAGATCCGTTAAGGGCGTGGAGTACCCATCATTTCTGACTTATTTCACTATGAAACACCCTACCCTAAACTTAACCCTTTTCGAGATATTCGACTTTTAATTTTTTATTGAATAATGCCGATTTTTAGGCTACGAAATTTATTTTTGTTTATTTTGTGTATCTTATTATTATTATTATTGCATTTTTACATGTGTAATAAGATGCTTTAGGACATCAATCATTAAAATAGTGCATAAGTTAATTGAATAGACCGTAGTAGACAAGTGAAAGTAAAAAAATAAAAAATATATTAGCAAGCTTATTTTTCTCTAAGGGATATCTAAAAAAAATATTATGACACTTGTTCGGCAGATATTTTTTAAAATATCTACGTTTCATCAGCTATCTAACGAGGTCTAACAATCTAGGGTTTGTATTACATTTCGTGGAAAAAAGTAGAGAAAGACCCAGATTTTCTAAGAAATATCTTGTGGACGGATGAGTCCAAATTTGATAAAGATGGCATAACCAACTATCACAACGTCCATTACTGGGCCCCAAAAGAACTAAGGAATCCCAATAAGAAAAGAGTGAAAGGGTCCCAACGAAGATTCAGCGTGAATGTGTGGATGGGCATTATCTCTAATCATTTGATTGGACCTTACTTTCTCCCGGATAATCTAAATGGGGAAAGCTACGAAAATTTCCTGAGAGCAGACTTGAGTGATTTGCTGGATGATCTGCCACTCAACCTGATCAGGGACATGTGGTTCCAACACGATGGCTGCCCTGCCCATTTCAGGAGAAGTGTCAGAGACTGGCTGGACACAAATTATCCAAACAAATGGATAGGACGAGGTGGGCCGTTGCCATGGCCAGCAAGAAGTCCGGACCTAACTCCCATGGATTTTCATGTATGGGGGTGCATGAAAAGTCTTGTGTACAGCGAGCCGAATCCAGTTTTGTCTGTGGAAGACTTAAGAGAAAGGATTGTGGATGCAGCAAATAAAATGAGGACCACGTTGACCACTGGAGTAGTGAAGACTGGTCTCCGTAGAAGGATGCGACAATGTTTCAGAAATAGAGGCGGCCATGTTGAACATGAACTGTAGAATAAGAAAAAGTTGTGTGAAAACCTTTAATAAATGACATTTCATGCATACCTAATGTTTTATTTTACTTTTTAGGGCTAAGTATAAATTTTCTTCTCCACTGTCGCCTATGAAACTAATTTTTTTCCAATGCATTTGAATAAAACCCTAGATTATTATACCTCGTTAGATAGCTGATGAAACGTAGATATTTTAAAAAATATCTGCCGAACAAGTGTCATAATATTTTTTTTAGATATCCCTTAGAGAAAAATAAGCTTGCTAATATATTTTTTATTTTTTTACTTTCACTTGTCTACTACGGTCTATTCAATTAACTTATGCACTATTTTAATGATTGATGTCCTAAAGCATCTTATTACACATGTAAAAATGCAATAATAATAATAATAAGATACACAAAATAAACAAAAATAAATTTCGTAGCCTAAAAATCGGCATTATTCAATAAAAAATTAAAAGTCGAATATCTCGAAAAGGGTTAAGTTTAGGGTAGGGTGTTTCATAGTGAAATAAGTCAGAAATGATGGGTACTCCACGCCCTTAACGGATCTAGCACGACTTTTCCTGTAACCCTGTATATAACAGGCAATACGACTTATGACCGCTACTTAAGTACAACAAGATCCAAGTCGCATCGTATCTACCCATACCTAATTCTGAGACATGAACGGTGGAATGTATCGTGTGCCTGTAATTTCAGCGGCAACCACACCTTTGAAATTAGAACACAGTAACGTACCTACCATACTTAGAAATAAACTTAGTTCAACATAGAATTTTATCTTGTTTTACTGTATATAAATAATAAAAAAATAGAATGGAATTCAAAAAATTGTAAATAATCTAATATATTTTGAAAGATTTAGGTTCCACTTTAGTCTGAACCTATTCAGCAGAATGCTCCAATACGCGCTGATCAATCGCTTTGAAATACGCTTGCTAACAGACTTTGTGATAAGTTCTTCTAATATTAAATAGCAACTCATACGATAATAGAAGATAAATATTTTTACTTGACCATTAAATTTAATTGGACGTTTTAAATATTGACTAATTGATATACTTTGCGAATGAAGAAATCGTCGTTACAGCTTCACTTATACGTATACATATATATTACTACGATTTAACGATTTAGCGCCTATGTTGATAAAATAGAACCTAATTTTGCTTAACGAAGAAACATGTTAAGATAAAAATATACATTTCACACTCACTTCACACAATAACTATCATAATAGCTTTGTTGTTGCCATGTGAAATTTAATGAAAGTAATAAGATCGGAATAGCGTCCTATTAATTTTACTAACGCGATGATGATAATAATTATTCAGGCGATGGCATGACCGGAAATAATATCAAGAACATCATAAAACAAAAGGTGAGTAATAAATAATAGCTGCCTAGATTTTGCTGAAGGTCCTTGGAGCAGAGACATAACTGATGGATATGACATAGTTAAAATTGTAAGTTTAAGTTTTGTTAATCTTAATAAATAATAGCTAAAAGTTAGTTAAGAATTTCATCGGACAATACCGATCTCCAAAATATATTAATGCAAGATAATTATCAGAACTGTTGTCCTTGTAGTAATGTGAAACATCTGCTGTATGATGAATAACAGATTGTTTTTCAGTAAAAGCATATCCGAACCAATCAAGTGAATCCTTTCTACAATTTAAAAGGTTATTCACATCGTGTTAATCTAGAGTTAAAAAGACTATCAAGAGATAAAACTCATGAGAAAAAATAAAACTATCAAGGACCTCTTGGGATCACACCACCCGCTCATGAGATATAATGATAGGTGATTCTTTGAGCAATATTGAAGTGTTTGAGGTGTGGCTATAAGAATCTTTTTCGTGACAGGAAATAATCATATTTTCGTGAATGACAGAGCTTTACAACTTATATCATTCTCATAATCCAAGTTACTACATTTAATTTCTATTTAATTGAAAAATCGAGCAATGCAAGAGTGTTTTATTAATTTTAATATTTTAAAGAGCTTCCTTATTTATGCCAGTAATCAGAAACAATTTTCTTTTAATAAGTTGAACGTTTATACCATTTTTATCTTCTTGTGACAAACCGATATATGATTCTTTTATTTCTTGAAGTTTTAAACAGGTGAATAATACATATTAACACTCAGACACAAAACAAACATCTTCTGACACAAATGTATGGGTGGGAATCGAACCACGACCTAGAAGGCGCAGAAGGCAGGGTTACTAACCAACTGAGCTGCGAGGCCAGTGAATACAATATACCCATATATTGTGATTTTTCGTGACTTATTTTTACTATTTTTTGCTGGTTTTCAGCAAATGAATTAAGTACTCTACCTGGAGTACTATTCTTGGCTGTATCACCCGACACGCCAGATAGAATCGTGAAAAAACATTAAATAGGACTCCAGGTAGAATCGTGCTCAATCGCTCGTTTAGGTATGGCACACTAATGTAAAAACATTAAATACATAATGTTAAAAAAGAAAACAACAACCAACATTACTTTTGTAAAGAAAATTAGGATGACAAGAATGTGTCACAATAAATTATGCGTGACTCACGTAAAGAGGGATAATCCCATAAAAGTTGTTCGTCTCTCCGGCACGAGACATATAAATCCTTTATTTTTAATCCATATGACATGAACAGTACATTACGGAAGAATGTTCGCAATAATGAGTGGTAAATAAAGGTTTTTTCCTAAACACTCACGTAAATCTCAAATTTGGTTTTTGGAAGGTAGCTAAGTAGTATATTTGTTTATTTGTTTGGTAATATTTTCTACCTGCGCTGCTTTGCCCGCGTGGGCTATTAGACTTCAGAAACAACATAAAAGAATGCTGTAAGAGCTAGTCCCTTCCAGTTCGAAGTATTCATATCATATAGCTTGAGAAATTGCGCTATAAATCCCGTTTGGAATTCTTGACAGAAGTGTTTGGCGTGGATTGATATACCGCGATATCTTTGAAATAACGACCGACGTTTGAATTTATAGTGGGGATAAACAAATGTGGGATAAGGAATGGAAAATGGGAAAATAATTGTCATATCCCCCTCATAATCAAAGCATTTTTGGTTTTGGTTCACGGTCGCTGGATTATTAATGTAAGCAGAAGTACAGTCCGCATCAAAACCAACAAGTTTATAAACATCAAAATGATCTGTTTTAGAAATTTATACTGTATCCCAATTATACATTCTTTCACAATGAAAATGACATCGTTCATTCTGATAATAAAATATCCTATGAGAAATGTGGTGACTATATAACTGATAATGAACTAAGCTCCACCTGGATTGAGCAGGATAGAATGTATACATTGATAGGCATAAATTAGTAACTCAATCCCAAGTGCAGCTGCCAGAATACAGGGTGATTAATATTGATGCTGACAATCTCTTAAAGGTAACTTCTGTATATGACCTACACCACTATAAACATATTTCATATGATTTTGCGAAGTTGTCTAAAATGTTAAGTCTCTCCCTCTCTCTCTTACCATCACTCTCTCTCCCTCTCTCTCTTACCATCACTCTCTCTCCCTCGCCCTGGCTCAACTAAAATAAGATAAGAAAACAGAGCTGAGAGCGAGAGCGACACCTCTCTACAATGCGGATGTATTTGATTGATATGTCTGAACTAACTGTAGAATGTAATCCGTAGTAAATTGAAACGTTACGTTAATTCCATTCTATTATGAGAGGATGTGTTTCATTGTACGATACGACTTCTTCGAGTATGTTGTAGTCTATTTTGTGTGGAAGCATTACCTCATTCCCTCGACAGAAGAGATACAATGAACGCAATAGAGAAGCTTAAGCAGTTCTGCTGGCGGATGGTAGCGAGTCTTGTTTTGGAAGCACTTCTGTAGTTGGATTTATTTATTACTTTACTATTACTATATGAGAACGTGGCGGTCTAGTGGTACTGACCCCGACTTTCAATTCGGAGGTCGTCGGTTCAAATCCCAACGTGCACCTATGAGTTTTTCGATTAAAAGTTTTATGTGCGTAATACCACATTCTGAAAACGGTGAAGCAAAACATCGTGAGGAAACCGACATGTCCTAAAACTAAAAATTCAAAGACATGTCAAGTGCACGAAAGGAGCCTGTTTGAGGCGCACTTAAAATCCTTTCACCACATTGGTTCGAGAGAAACAGTGACACGAATAGAAGAAGTAGACTTCTACTACTAGTGGAGTCTAGTTCTACAAAAAGTGCGCCTAAAAGAGGCTCCTCTCTACACTACAGACTTATATAATATGATATTTTATATATCTTATAACAAAGTGACAGGCCATGGAGTTTTATCATTTATAGATTTTACACTTCTAAGTTATTCTTAACATAAATTAAACGTTCGGTTAGGCAGCTTGGAAGCATTTTTCCCACTACAGCTTTGCATTTATATGTAAAACAAGAGGACTACAGATTTGAATAAAACAGACCTCATTAGCAAAAACATTTTAATAATTAAAAAGAGATCATTGATGTTAAAGAAAAACAAAAATTAGGCCCAGAATTAATTATGACTCCAGTCGCAATGCGTTGCGTCTATCCACCCCGAGACGGGGATGTTACATCTCATGCGCCTGCAATTTCACCGGCACCCACTCCCTTCCACCGGAACACAGCAACACGAGTGCACGAGTGCTTGGCGGCAGATTACCAGGTGTGAGTGGCAGTACTTCTCTGGGTGAACCAGTAGCCTCCAGTAGAATTTGTGCTAAAGTTCTACTGATACTTGGATTACTTTGGGTTGCTCCGTTTGCACCACCCGGGGAACACGTGTAGGGATTCAGTGGGTTATCACCTACAGACGCGAGCAACGTGGGCCCCCAAATCACTCCAGCAGGTATCGTATCGTGAGTGTTAGGTGACGAGCTTAAATTATTTGCCAGTGTAATGTAGTTAATTAATTACAACTTGGTTTAGAATGGATTTATTGCTGTCTGTACGAAAGCAACTACCTACTTATATTAGCGTTACACTAAATTTTGTGATTGTAGGTACTCAGGTTGGTAAATCTGTGAGATTTATTAACTATATTGATTAAGAGACGTGGAAACTTCAGGGCGATTCGGTGACTGAACGCGTCTCTTTAGTTTCACAATCTTCTTGTATTCTATGTATGATAGTTGCCCATCTTCGTTTCTGTAAAAAGCGTAAAATATATATTTAAAATCGAAGAATGGGAGTATTTTTTTATGTGATACAGTTACGGCACGAGCCGACGGCCCACCTGGTGTTAAGTGGTAACCTCTACCCATAACAACCGATGCGACTTGGGCCTTCCCCTACTAGGTACGACAAGACCCAAGTCGCATCGTATCCATCCGTTACGGTGAGACGTGAAGGTGGAATGTCTCATGTGCCTGTAATTTCACCGGCAAGCCTGTAATTTCACCGGCAACCACACCTTTCAAACCGGAACACAGTAACGCGAATGCGTTACTGCTTGGCGGCATAAATGCGCATGGTGGCAGTAATTCCCCGGTGAATTTGGCGTGAGTTCTACTGCTCTTAAATAGAAATAGATTGACATATTATAACATATATGTGATATACGACATATTGTATATGAAACGGCCTACGTGAGGATAAACTTTGGTGGCAACAGACATGCAGTGGCCTACTGTTTAGGAGCGAGATCAACCTACTTACTAGCTACTAATCGTGTCACTACCTCTCTTTTACAAGTGTGGTGAAAAGATTAAATTGCGCCTTAACTTGAACTTGATACAAGTGTTCTAATTTTTGGTTCTAGGACATGTCGGTCTCCTCACGAAGATTTCCTTCACCGTTTTGAGAATATGGTATAGTGCTCATAATTTTGATTTGAAATAGTGATCTCCGGATTTAATCTCGTTGTCTGTACCACTGCGCTCTCATCCTACTGACATGATGATTTATTAAAAATTGAGATTAACATTTGTCAACAGTGGACAGTGGCTTTCAGTGATATTCAGAGCCACAGTAGTGCTAATTGTAAGGCAAAAATGTTATACAATTAAATTTTCCCTCTCTGTTTCACTGCTTATCGACTGCTTGACGACATCAGACATTATCAAAATCAAAAAAAGGTAAAGTTTTGAAAAACTCGCCTTTTAGTGAAGGTAAAATAACTTTTCTCAATGGCTTCAGTTTTACGACTTTTTACTTGAACGAATGACATTTTCTTGCTAATTGACAAGGAATCAAGTTGAGCCTTACATTATTGTGATACATTTCATAATAGATTGGCGACGAGAGGTCACCTGGCAAACACCGGTGGATGTGCGGTCTTCTTCGAGTCACCAGTTCTGTTGAACCAGTGTGGTGAAAGGATTGTAAGTGCGCCTCAAAGAGGCTCCTTTCGTGCACTCGACACATGTCTTCGAATTTTTTTTTTTAGTTCTAGGAATAGTCCTAGGATGTGCGGTAAATGATGTTCATACACATAATATTTCATCAGTTCTTTCTTGGATTACTCACTTAATGAAAATTTGATTGTTCATGTTATTAACATCATTATTTTAAAGATAAATACTGTGTTACGTAATTTTTATTTATTATATTTATCGTGTCATCAGCGATGTTTTTCAATTTACTAATTAAAATAAGACAAAGGTGGAGCCAGAAAAAATAGTTAAATAAAACGTTACAAAATTTCAACTATCGTTACCACTCTCTCCAATTAAAACGGAAATCTATATTAATTTATTAATTATTAGATATCTATCTAAATTACATCTGAAAACAATGAAATTCAAACGTTCACTCAATCCAAATTTAAGGTATGGTATTTTATAAGCGAAATCCATTAAGTGATGCCACGTTTTAAAAAGAATGAGAAAGTGAAACTACCAATCTGTGTACAAAAACGGCTTAGCTAGAATCACGATTGGGAGGGTGCGTGTCGCAGGTGTAGTCCGAGCTTTGGGGGCCATTTCGCCTGATTGAAAAAGAAAATGACGGTCAGACAGCACTTTAGGTCACCGTGTAAAATGGTTCTTATTTTCAAAAAACGTGATTGTTGCACAATTCTTGCTGTTCCAACCCTATGTAAAGAGTTTTCATACCATTCCTTATATATGACTCATTCAGATGATATTACCATATTTTGGGCTTAACGTCCTCGTCACCACTATTTCCGGTTTTTTAGTTGATAGATAATACATATTTACTTCATCTAGAATAATTTTTTTTTTTTGTCCTTAAAATAAAAAAACGATTTGTTTACGTAATGGTATAGGTATATAATTTTGAAACGAAAGTATGGACACAAACACCTGCAACCCCGCACTTGACACCTGACAGTGACAGCAGATTCCTCTGACAGGCAGTCAAAATGACATTTCGTTACGAACGAAATCGCTAGCTTCAGTACAATAAGCACGTCACTATCATTTTGGTAGTCCGAAACGTTCCAGTACCTACCGAGAAACCAGCCGCCAAGTGGGAAAGCCATGAAATATTCACAGCTCTGATGATGATGATAATGGGCTTTAACGACGATCGGCGTAGAGGCAGTGTCAGACTAGATATAAAAATGGAAAATATTTTTTACGAGACAATCTGTTGGTAGAAATTTGCAAGCATTGGATCGAAACTCGCTTCATTCTGGCAGCGATTGTTAAAGCGAATCAATTCGCATCAGAATGATTTGAGAAGAGGCGCTGTCATGTGTGATCCCAACATAAGCCATGTAACATGCGGTAATAGATAGATTGATAACACATTTATTCCAGCACATAGAACACAAATACACAAAGGAGCAATGAACTAATACAAAACAAGAAAAAAATAACAGTATTTACTTGTGCGTTCAGTGCCGAAAAAAGGGTAATCTGAATATGAACACAATTCAAATCTCATTTATTCGGGTTTGCCGAAACTTTATCAACACACAAAACGAATAACCAAGTTAACTCTTTACGAGTGTTCTATCATCAGTATCGGCTGTTAGCTACAGGGACGCTAGATAAATATAGCCCTACAAGTATATATTTTCTTTAATTATAACATTGTAATTTACTTTAAAATGCAACGTGAATACGTTCAAAGGACTCCTGGCACGACAAACATTCCAAGTGAAGTGGTTAGCAAGGTATAATCAACGGAAACAGAGCTCGGCCTTGAGTAAGATTAATTAAACCAATGGAGCATCAATCATTGAGCCAGCATCCAGGCGAATTCACGAACTCACTTTAGGGGTTATTTAGTGGGAGGCTCTATATTTTTAACGCACTGGTACAATATACCGTCGCGTGTTGGACATATAGTAAATTTATTTTTGGTATTTCACGTCAGATTTATCTTCAGGTTCGCCGTCCACGGGTCATTCGATAGCCCCAAAATGTAAACACCGAGCTACTGACTGCAGCAATCGTACATTTTTAATGAAATGGCTGCATACGGGTGTCCTTTGTGGTCGTAAGAGATAGAAGCGTACGCCATGAGTCGCTAATCGCGGCATAATGCTGAGGCTTCGCCCATTTGACCGTTATAACGAAATAGGTAGGTAGGTATTTGTAATTACATATTTGATGTCCATATTATTATTATTATTATTATTATTACAACAGTACCATATGAATGTTTTCGTCTTAACTGCTTTTGTTAAATGTTTTTTTTGGCGTGTCAAATAAATGTTTTTCTTTCATCTTACAGCCATTATCAGCCACAGAAGGTCAACCGAATGGAAGTTTTCTCAAAACCTCGACTACCTTAACCTATGTGGTCTGAACATCAGTTCTATAGCACTCGGCCACCGCGCTGACTGAATCAAAAATTAACGATAGATATTCTCCTGCTCAGTGCGTGTGGGAGTTAATCAAGTAAGGAATTCGATTTTGTGACCGCGCTGAGAAACAGTTGCGGTTTTGGCTAGCCAAAAATATTGTAGACGTTTATTTCGATTTTAAATACATTATGGAAACAGTTGATTGATGTCATCGGTATATTCCTACTAATATTATAAACGTTTAGGTTTAACGTTTTTAAAGTTTGTATGGATTACTCTTTCACGCTCAAATGGCTGGATGGATTTGGATGAAATTTGTTACCAAGATAGCTTATATCCTGGATTAACACATAGACTACTTTTATTCCAGAAAAGTGCAGTGTTCCCGTGTTATTACTTATTTACCGCGGGATGCAGCTAGTATTATTATAATTTTGAGGGTCTATATATACTATATATATATATATAATATATAGACGTTATATTTAACTGTTAGTTAAGTAGTAGGAGATTTTATGCCAATTTCATCCAGGGAAGTACTGCCACCATAACCATTTCTGCCGCCAAGCAGTGATGCATTCGCGTTACTCTGTTTAAGTTTGAGAGGTGTGTCTGCCGGTGAAATTACAGGCCACGAGACATTCAACCAGAAGTCAGAGTTACAGGCGCATACGATGCGGCTTGGGTCTTGTAGTACCTAAGTAGGGGAGGATTTAAGTCGTTTGCTTGTTACGGCTACCTACAGAGGTTACCATTTATCACCAGGTGGGCTATCTGCTAGTTACGTAACTTAATTAAATAAAAAAATCGATACTGGGACACTCAGTCGTCTAATAGGAACAGTAAACAATTTATATTAACTATTGCTATTCATGTCTGTCTTGTTAGCTGAGTTATTTGTCGGAGAACATTGACGGCAATTAGCCCCTACTTGATATTCTTTTTTACTTAATACGTCCCCAGTTGTGTATCTCACATTGTGAATAGTGTCAAACTGAGCCACTGCCTACCCTTTCGAGTAAAGAAGCGTGAATAATCATAGTGATCGGCTCAAAAGTCCTTGACACACTCCCGTAGAAATATTTGAGGCTCATTAGCGACCCGTCAAAACATGCGAAGGTAAAATCAAGGAGATCTGAGGCTCAAGGCGCAATCAATCACTGGCGATGATCCGACGTCACACGCCTTGATGCGCCACATCATCAATCAAAACAAAATAACAGAACAGTTGTTCCCTGGATGTGACTAGAGCGTAGTTAAAAAACTGACATTAATACTCATTTTTATGTTATTAAAAGTAACTTAAAACTTAAACCAAAAGAGTTTACTAGACATTGACAGGCCTCACAGCTCAGTTGGTAGTAACTCTGCCATCTGCGCTGCAGGTCGTGGGTTCTATTCCCACCCAGGACAAACATTTGTGTAACGTACTTTGTTCTGTGTCTGTTTGATTTAATGACGGAAATAGCTGACTGCCCACCTGATGTTAAGATATGGCCGCTGCCCATAGACAACAGCCATACGACTCCAAGACCTATCGACCAGAATATGAGATGACTCAAGTCGCATTGCGTTGCGTCCATCACCCTGAGATGGTAATATTACGTTTCATTCGCCTGCAATTCCACCGGCAACCGATCCCTTCCACCGGAACACAGCAATTCGAGTGAATTACGGCTTGGCAGCAGAATACCCGGTGTGGTGCCAGTACTTTTACGGGCAAATTCTACTGCTACTTTGGGTTGCTCCTTTCGCACCACGTATAAGAAAGAAGAAAGAAAGAAGGAAATATATTTATTGATACGCACATTAAACATAGTAAGTACAAACTAAATCGTTAAAACTAAAACATTATAACATAAAATGGGTACCGCTTAAAAATGAATCTTTTGCAAATAGGTCGCTGCCTCAGCATAATGCCGTTCTCTCAGCTCAGCGCTGGTTTATAGGACGTATAGGGATATAGCGTATAGTGATTTAATAGGTAATCCTACCTACGGACAAGAGCAACATGGGTTTATTGAATACCTACAACTATATTTGTGTTAAACCACTCCAGAAATATTAGTTTAGGTTTATAATGCCAGCTTGGGTTCACTTCCAGAAATATTATCACACGAACATAGTCTTAGGTATTCCATGTTCGCGTTGCAGGATCTGTGTAAGCTGCAGACAAGCGATGGGTGTCACAACACATTACGGTGTAATTAACAAAGTGACGTCACGCTTGCGGGTGACGTCACGGGAATTACTGTACCGTGTTTCATTACGAGCAGATTTCGATTGTGGTTTGTTTAACGTGGTTTTATAAAGTTACTAGCTGCGCCCAGCGGTGTTACCCGCGGTGAATGAGTAATCCCACGGGAACACTGCTCTTTTCCGGGTTCAAAGTAGCATATGTGTTAATCCAGGGTATAAGCTATCTTGGTACCAAATTTCATCCAAATCCATTCAGCCGTTTGAGCGTGAAAGAGTAACAACCATCCATACAAACTTTCACGTTTATTATATTAGTAGGATTTAATATGTTCGTAATTTATTATAATTTGTACATGTTTTTCTTTTATTTATTACATTATAAAACGTTTTTGGAAAATCATTGAACCAAAAATTAGGAGACTTTTTGAGGTGCACTTTATTCCGTTTTACACCATTGGTTCGATATATCCAGACATGAGTATTTATCCATCTATATTTTCTTAATAAAACCTTAATTGTATATATGGTATTAATAAGTAAGTACTATTAAATACGCTTTCTATCCCAAGGTTGTCTGGAAGAGATCGCTTCATAGCGAAAGGACCGCCCATTGTACCTCTAAGTTCTAAGTTTTATTAAATTGTTATGTATAATGTTTTCTAGTGTACAATAAAGTATTATTATTCTTATTATTATTATTACTATAGTTCTTTGCTGTTCCAATATAATATCAGTAAATACTTGTTATTATGTAAATACTTGTAATTATGTATATACTAACTTATTATTATTACTTATTATTATTATACTCATTTGGGTTGTTGCATTCTCCGAGAAATGAATCAATCACTCAATGTACGGAGGAAACTTGCTAACGATCAAAATGTGAACAGTTGCGCGTTTTGCTTTTGCCTTCAGCGTACCGAAAAGCAGCTGTCATCGCTCTCTGCTGAAACTGTCGCGTCTACTTAAGCTCTAAGAAGATACGCGGATTTCAAAACGTGTGCTGTAAAGCAAAGCTGCTTTCCGAATTCGCGACGCTTCTTAGGATAACACAATAGGATAAGGCGGGGTGGGATAAGCTTTTATCTCAAATAAACTATATCTCGAAAATAATGTACGATAAATTATATTTGGTTTGGATAGTTATATCAATATTTAATGTAACAGGTCGAGTCTAATTTGAAGGTATGTACCTAATAAAATAAAAATGAAAGATGTTTTAGATTACATGTTTTTAGATACTCATTTTTGAAATCAAATCAAAAATTAGTAAATACGTATCACCCCGACACAGAACACACATTTGTTTTCGTTACATCAACGTTTGTCCTAGGTGGAAATCGAACCCGTTGCCCACAGCTCAAATTATTACCAACTAACCTGTGAGGCCACTCAAACGAACCTAAAATTTGCTGATTCGGTGACATTTTCAATTAAGGTTCAATATTCAAAGCTGTCAGTTACAAACGTGCTAATTATACCAACAATTTGGTATTAATAGGCCCTAACGCCGAGTGTTTGAACTGATTGACCACAGCCGTTTGTGAATTTAACACATTTTAATCCAAGTCACCGAGAGAGTAGATACCAATATAATGTGGCAGAGTTTCTATGGCTAAGACACAAACATCTAATAAACTAATTACTAGAAGAAAACGTAAGATATTCATAAAATTTTGGTCGCTGTTAGCTCTCAACTTATTGCATCTAGGTAGTTAAGTGAAATTAATTGAATGGACTCAATGTTGGGTTTTCTGAAAATGCAATTTGAAAGCTTATTTAAAAGCAAACAAGACACTTTTAGTTATTATTCAATAATCAATAAAACAGTATGTAAAATGATACAACATACCAGATATAACATAGATGTAACTGCTATTTTATGGATGTATTACGCGAAAACCTTTGTTTTGATAAATCTGCCAAACGAAATACGTAATTCACAAAATCAATATTTTTGCAAAGCCTCGCTTACAGTATAAAAATGTGGCTTATTTTTCAGCAAAACAGAGTTCACAAAATATGAGTTAATAAGGAAAATTCCATATTTTCTTAGGGTGATCAATGAATCATGGGAAAAATTGGACCAGCACGTCCTATACACTGGATGGAGATTTGATTTATTCCTATGACTAAAATATTGATGAATCTATACATATAATAAAATTGTAGAAAAGTGGTGTCTGTACAATGGAAATATATAAAAAAAAAGTAGCAGGGGTTGTTATTATATCGATGCCGAACCCGAAATTGTAATTAATTATTTTTTTGTCTGTTTGTCTGTGTGTTTGTGCACGCTAATATCAGAAACGGCTTATTCGATTTAGATACGGTTTTCACTAATATATTGTAGTAAGCTTCACTTAACATTTAGTGTTTATTTCATGTCAATCGGTTCATAAATAAAAAAGTTTTGTCAATTTAAAGAATCACGGCGAACATTTTTACGACGGTATATGTAATTCAAAATATGCTGCCCGAAAAGTCACTATTCCAGGCGAACGAAGTCGCGGGCACAGCTAGTTTATAATAAATGGCCATAAGTAGCTACACATTTAAACAAAGTTAGCGATTGATTATATGGCCCTCTGAAATCTCGTAAAAACAAACCAAGAATAAGTTAAATAATTGTTAAAAACCTTTCTTATTGTATGGACTATTGAGAATGGAGTAAAAATGTTATTCCAAACATGACTATATTTTATTTGTCCAAACGCCGTCAAAATAGTCGGAATAAGCATAACATATTTTTTTTTATAATTAATACATACACGAATACGTTATATAATATTCGTATATTATATACGAATATTATTTTTGCAGTATAAAATAAATAATAATTATATAAAAAAATAAAAAATATATATAGTTGTATATATAATATGATTTTATTAACAAATATTATTATTTATAGTTACATATAATATTAATAATAATATTAATATTGGATTACTGGCTTGATGTACCTATTAGTATTATTATTATTATTAAAACAACATACCTATGTATATTTTTGTTAATTATTTAATTATTTTTTTTGGGCGTGTCAAATAAATGTTTTTCTTTCTTTCTTTCTTTCTTCCTATATAAACGGAAATTATTAAATATAATAATTTGCGATAAAATTTGATATGGTACGCTTTCTTATCTCGTAGTAACGAACTCTTTTGACTTGCAAAAGCCAATCTATAAAAATATCTAAAATTAAAATATTTAAGTAAAAATAAATTAAAAGAAAAATTAATTAAAGTAGCGAAGCCACGGGCACAACTAGTTTACACATACTACCGACATTTTTAATTTTGCTTTTAATCTGAATGTTATTTTCTTATTATGCTCCATGACACGACCAAGCTTAAGGTTAATTAATATGTAATAAAAAACTATATCTTATACTTAAAACTGACTTTAAAAAAACCTAATACTTAAGCACCACATGAAGCTTCTTTGGATATTATTCTATTACATATTTACGTCCACTTATTTCCTATCATCTATGCAACATTATGTAATTCAGTTTCCGGTAAAAAATCGAAGCCTATCTGTATGTTTGAATACCACTCTTAAATCAGCCACCCAAAGTATGTTTTTCGTTCTCTTTCATCCTCAGTGTAAGTTTCAGGACAAGCTTTCATAATGTAGGAGGTTGTGAACCAAATGAAGGGGTATAGCATACCCATAAAATAGCAGTTACATCTACGTTATATCTGAGTTTACGATCCAAAACGAAGGTGTTTCATCCATTAACGGCTCATAAAGCATTTAAGATGTGAAACTGGAGAACTTGACTTGCATTGTATGACAAAGAAGCGGAAAATTCAATTCATATAAAAAAAGACGTGTGGCACTCGGAGACTGCCGCGGTAAAGCTATTGCGCGTGATATTTCAAAAAGTCATTAAAAGTTCTGGTATTTATCGATAGATGGAACTAAAAAGTATCACCGCTGTGCCGGTCGGAGTGGGGGGTGTTAGGATTTTTCGTTACGGAATTTCTGGATTCGGTCTCCACGCTCAAGGCCCGCGATAGAAGCTATGCAATAGCTTAATAATATATAATAAATAATATAATAATAATATAATAAATCCTAACGCCTGGACTTGTTAGTCATTTTGTTGGGTTAACATTTTTCAACATTGGGTTTTATAGTTCTAAGGAAATAAAGATGCAGGTATGGAGTTCCACTCTTTGGCTGTTCACACTATGAAAGAAGAAAAAAGATTCTTCGTACAGCTATAAATATATTACGTCATCATTAACGGTATCTGGCAGCAATGAGCTTGCCATAAGTGGAGTGTAACTCCTGATATCATTTTAATGCACAGCGACGCAAATTATTTTAATAATGGATGTTCACTCGATGTATTTATCTTTTTTGTGAATTGAAACTAGAATATAAGAAAAAGTTAGAAGTATCGTTGTTTGAGAGCTTCGTGGCCCAGTGGTACCGATTCCGAGTTTCAATCCAGAACACAAAAAAAAAACTTCAATCAAGGAATTAGTTCACTTAACCAATTAATGTTACCACGTTCCCAAAGCGGTGAAGGATAACATTGTGAGAGGTTTATCTATAAAACAGGGAAACAATAATAATCACAGTTAATTTTCCCCAAAACTAGTACGAGTAAACAGTTTAATCCTATTACGATAGCCCCAGCACTTCCCTGTAAGTGTTCTCAAGCGGGTCGTTAGGATGCGTGAGGGAAGTTAAAAGTTTTGTTGACTGAGAGCTTGTCAGGTTACAGCCATTACTTATAATTGGCTGCCTGAAAATGATTTACGTTTGTACGAATTTTACTGTGGCTACTATGATCTCACTTGTTACTTCTACATTCCCACGTTAGTCACACTAACTTGGGAATGTAATCATTTTATTTTCCACGTATAAATTAGCTTTAATACTTTCCTTCAGCATGTAATTACCAATACGGTCGATACCAGTGCGTTTTTTTAAGTGGTAACCTCGGCCCATAACTACCGTTACGACTTGGATTCTCCCCTACTAGGTACTAGAAGACCCAAGTGGCATCGTATGCACCCGTAACTCTGAGATGTATAGGTGGAATGTTTCATGTGCCTGTAATTTCACCGGCAACCACACCTTTCAAACCGGAACACAGTAACGCGAATGCATGGCTTGGCGGCAGAAATGGGCATCAATGTAGTAATAATTCTCGGGACGAACTTGGCTTGAGTTCTACTGCTGCTGAATTCTATACATGCCTAATTACACCTAATGTGAATTATCTATCAAACCTTGATATTATATAAATGTATTAAATTATTTATTGATATTAAATCTATTCGGACTGTTAAAAGTTTCCTAGCCGAAAAATAGATTAATGACTTTCCTTTTTTTTCATCGGTTTGTTTAGCCTATTTTCACACTGCCACCAAGTCTTACCCGAAATCACCTTTCCTAGGTATAGTTCTTCTTTTATTTTTCCAGCTCTGTTTGAGCATTCAGTAAATCCGTTCAGTTTCCGTACCAGTAGCTACAAAAAAATTCATTAAATCAATGGGAAACTTTATGCCAATATTCCGATTCATTATTCAATTCTATGATGTGCTTTTAATTGGTTTCTGAAACCAATATGCTGCACATTTTATCAACCATTTTTAAACACCAAAAAAAATAGTTGACACAGAATGTTCGGGTTTGAGTAGGTTAGTAGTAGCTTTTCAATAATAAAACCAAATACTGAGTCAAAAAAAGAAACAGCAGCTAAAAACTCTACCTGCATTTTTAACAGGGACGGATAACATATTATATTTTTGAAAGAACATGGTCCTCATTAGCACGTGTTAGTTCAAAAACAGGTACGTTCAAAAAGGAGCACTTTCACGTCGCCTCAAGGCTTAATTTCGCATAAAGGTTGAAGGTGGTACCATAAGCTAGGACCTGACAGATACTAACGGTGGAAAATGGTGTGGACTTGAAAAGCTTTCACTGATATTCTGTAGACGTGCAATGGACTCTTTATTAAGAGTTTACGATCTGGTACTACGTGACACGCCTTGTATTTGTTATATCCTCGGAGGGATAGGACTTGGGGTGATCGGCATACGTTTGAAACAGAACGTTGTGTTAAGGGTGTTTTTTGTATAAACCAATAATATACCGGTATTTAAAGCCGAGCTTGAGCTTCTGTATTTGAACCCGCTATCTCCGGATTGAAACTCTGGCCCTCTATCATAGAGTCACAAAGCTCTTGTTTCTTTCTATTCCTCACTGTGTATATATAATATCTACATAAGCAAAACGTGAATTCGAAGTTCGGTCAAACGCGTAATTGGAAACCTCAGAAACTTTAGTTTAAACGTTTATGTGACCCTTGCAAGAAGGGTGTGAACAATCCAACCAATAACCAATTAGAGGATAGTTAGCAAACCACAAAACGATGTGTTTAGTAGTGATAATATTGTTTGATACCTCGATTTGGTACCTATTAAACGCTATTTATTTCACAGTTCACATTATAACAAAAATGCGAAAATATATTCATTTGTATTAATGGATGGGTGGGTGGATAAATGGAAAGATTCGATGGATGGATGGGTTCGATGGAAAGATGAATGGATAGGGGTTTATTTGGTTATTTATCGCACCAAAACGACTGAAGCATTTTGGCTGAAATTTTGAACATAAGCAAATTGTGACATGGAATAACGTAGGTTGCTTTTTATACGAATACCACGCGGCCGAAACCAATAACAAGTAATATATATAATATATATATGAAATATATTCTAAATGCCTTTATATATATATATAGTAATATATATATGAAGGCACCTTTTGCTTTATAAATTTGAATAAAATTTATTGCATTTTCATATTTGCTGTCATATTCGTCAGGTGATCAGGTCAAATACAAATACAAAACACAATACAATGTGTACAATATTGTGTATAATATAGGTCTTATAGATAATTTGGTACTTAAGACTTAGTTGCCTTTATCAGGAATTGCAAATTTATATTGGCGCTCCACTGTACTACAACTAAAACTAGTTAACATTGAAAATCACACAATAAAAATACAAAATAAACAATAAAATCAAAATTTTGGAACAAAGTAGATATATTCAAAACTTTTTTCTCAAGGGATAGGCAAAGCTACATTAGGTCACCTTGTGGATTAACTATCGTGAGTAGGTAGATTACTAAAGTTATGCTAAAGTTTTATCTCGAAAAACACAGTTAACATTTTCTGCCAAGAACTTCCCTTTACCTAATAATCTCAAAGGCAGGACTAGTTTTATAGTAGCAATCATCACTACATTAAGGACCATAACAACACTAACATGCAGTCAGATACCCTGTGTCGCATGTGGCATGGAAATAGCCAGTACTTAACACAGTACAGCCTGATGAAATTATTACTGTCTGCCTAAAAATCTGGTCTTTGTGTTTCCTCTTTAAATATTTGAGTCTAGTACATTGTACGAACTTATACAAATTCAATTTTTACAAGCTTTTATTTAGCCTCTAGCCTTAGCCTCTAGCTTTGGTCAATGTTGTAAATCAAAATTTGCAACTCAATTTTCATCCTGTTTTCGTAGTCTGAAAAGGCTGAAATTTAGTGTTCATGCATATACCTGATGACTATGCAAAAATATAGTGAGCTGGAGCTGATGCTGCCGACCACACAACTCCTAAGTAGCTTACAGCAGCCATATGGTGTTAAGGCTGGTTAGATTTGTCTTGACAAGTCAAGGGGATCCAGGAACTATTCTTCTATTCGAGTCACTGATTCTCTCGAACCAGTGTTGTGAAAGGATTTTAAGTGCACCTCAAAGAGGCTGGAGGAGGGCAAATGCCCAAAAGGAGAAAAAAATAAATAATAAATTTAAGACATAAATTGTGTCCAATGACACAATATGTCTTAATTTTTTTAGTTCTAGGACATGTCGGTTTCCTCACGATTATGAATATATAAAAAAAATGTTATTTTATGAATAATGTGTACTTAATTTAATTATTATATAATTTAAATGATCACAATTTTTCATCAAGTGAAACGTAGCTATGAAATCTAACCATATTGTGTTTCCATTTTACCGAACACCCAAGCAACATAGAGTCGGTACAAAACTATTTTTCTCAGAATATTGGATCCCTGAATATATTATGCAAAGTGTGAACCGCCATCCACTCATACTTAATGTAATATTTCTTTTTACACGAATCTACTTCGTTAGTTCAAAGTTCTTTGAAAATAATATGATAAAATTACCTTCGTCGAAACTTAGGGAAACTAGACGAGGTTAGTAACTGACTTTCGTGTAATAACCACATTATGTTAACTATGTAGTTTGAATACGAGTAGAATCATTTTATTGCACTTTTAAAGAAGAATCAATTTTTTTTTAAAGTTTCTGCGGAACAAGCTACAAGGCGTCATCACTTTGTCGCGTTGTCAGCTTAGTTGGTAGTGATATCGGCTTGTGATCTGTAGGTCATGGGTTCCACTATAAGTTAGAACTAATGTGAAGGAAAATATTTTGAAAAGCGTAGGGGGGTAGTCTAAGTCCAAGTCGAATGCCCGTCTTGCTAACTACCAGCCACAAGTTCAAAATCTGCCGCCAATCACCTGATCAGTGATGTGTAGTTGGTATAACGGTGGTTTATTCAGAATTGTGTCTGAATAAACCACCGTTATACCAACCATATGCGCCTATACGATGCGACTTGGGTCTTGTCGTACCTAGAAGGGGAGGACCCAAGTCGCATCGGTTGTAATGGGGCATAGGTTACCACTTAACACCAGATGGGGCATCAGCTCGTTCCAAAACATTGCCTAATAAAAAAATTCACACATCTTAGCGGTCACAGTATGGCGAAGTGGAATTATTCACAAAAATAAAAATCTCATCAAATATTATTCGTGAGCGCGCCACGGGCATGTCTCCGCGGCGACATCGTCGGGAAACTTTCCAAAGTTGTGGAAAGTTCTCGAAAGGCTTATGAGTTTGGGTTTGCGCGTGTCGAGAATTAAAACTGAACGTTGTTCACGGCATATCAAGTGCGTAACTATTTGTGAAGTGACTAGTTCAGAATACGGTGTGATATAATCATAGACTAACAACTTTATAACAGTTGGGGAAATCTTCTGTTTACTAGAGAATCCTACTAATATTACAAACGTGAATTTTGTATGTATGTTTGTTACTCTTTAAAGCTCAAACGGCTGAATGGATTCGGATGAAATTTGGTATCAAGACAGCTTATATCCTGGCTTAACACCTATGCTACTTGGATCCCAGAAAAGTGCAGTGTTCTCGTGGGTTGACTTACTCACCGCGAGGAATACCGCGGGGCGCAGCTAGTAATTTATACTTAACCGGCTGCCGAGAGAAAGAAGGGTTATGTATTTCAGTTGTACTGTATGTTTGCGTGTGACTTTGGGACATCGTGAAGCTCTAACTCCTTGTTAGATTGTGATGAATCATGTGTCACTGATGTATTTTTTCACAGGCATTTTTTGTCGTAAGCGCGAGTGAAATATATTTCTACTCGTGCTTTCTAATTTCTATTCGGTGTTTGTACCACTCGGGCACATACTCTCTTCTACGAAACTCCCAACGTCAATTAGTAATTAACCACAGTAAAAAGACAGAACTGTAGAAATCAAATCCATTTCTAACCCATTAAAAAGCGGCCATCGAAACCTCTTACTCCATTAGGCACGCCACGCCGGGAAAACGAGAAAGTAGGTAAGTACCTACCTAACTGAATTTATAGTCCAGATGTAGGTGGCTGTTGCAGGATATACGAAAAGCGTAACAAATGCCTTTTTTCTTTAACTTTTATTTATTGTTAAGAGTTATTTTCCCATTGGCATAAATACTAAACTTATGTTGTTATTTTTGACAAAATTATAAATTAAAACATTAAAATATAATATTAATAATTAATAAAACAACTGACTTTAGTAAAAATATATATATTCAAAATGTAATTGCAAAACATATATATATGCTATCTAATAACTTCCTACATAGAATTTTAGAAAACCTCGGCATTGCAATACCTTCACAAGGGTTCATAATGTGAAACTTATCATGTACTTACCTAAACAAAACCTGTACAACCATTATGTGGCGCAATAAATGAATTGAGTATTGAGTATGTATAACTTCACAGTTGAATTCGAAAATAATAATTAATAATAATAATAATTAGCTCGCATATAAAATAATTTGACTTTCCCGTTGTGATTTTCTTATGAATAATTTTAATATTTATATAACTACCTTGTAAATGTGTGCAGCTTTTATTTGATTATTTACTCCATAAAACTTATTTTCCCCGTTACGAAAATTTTATGGTTAGTAAAATCAAACGTTAACAAAAAGAGTTATAGTAAACTCCAGTCTCGCGGAACTGACATGCACAATTTTGTTATAGTTTTTTAAGCGTTAAGCGAAATGTTTACAGGCTAGAGAATATGTGCCAAATTTATGTGGGGAAGAACTGCCCAATACCCATTTCTGCCTTCAGGATGTAATGTATTTGCATTACCGTGTTCCAGTTTGAACGGTGTAATTACAGGCACTTGCGACATTCCACCTTAACGTCTCAGAGTTATGTTCACGTACGATGCGACTTGGATCTTGTTGTACCTAAGTATGGGAGGACCCAAGTCGCAATGCTTTGTAAATAGGTTACTTAACTCCAACCAACTCGTAAGCCATCTGCTCGTTCGTAATTTTTTCCACATAAAAAAAGATGTTGTGACGAACATACTTACAAAGACTCACGCCTGTATCCATTCAGGGGTAGGCAGAGTTCAGTGGGCCACTTCATCAAGGGGTTTAAACTATTGTGGGAACGTAGTATTAGTTATATTACCAGCGTAAACAAAAAGTGTCCTTAATGCATTTAATACTAAAATTGAATTTCAATAAACAATATGGAGGAAAAACAAAACCTACTCCTAATAGTCCTCTAAATGTATAAAATATTTTATTGTGTATATTCTTATAAATAACTTAATAATGTAAAAACTCAATTTCACCAAAACAGTATTATAATTTGGCCTACATTGCAAATTAAAAATCAGTCAGTAGAATGTACCATAGACAATTTATTCCTTGTTGATGTTTATTTATATTGATATTGTCCTGTGTATACGAATCCACAATATTCAAATATTGAAAGAAAACAACCGGAAACGAAATATATTCGAACCCTATTTTTACTAACCAACTAAAGTTATTCCGAATCAGGTCTCTCCTTCGTATTTAAATTGCGAACGAAATAGAAAACGAGTAAAGAAAGCTAGAGAATCCCTGAAGGAAGCATTCGTTTTGCTTCAGATCGATTCAAAAATCCAGTCCATTTGGCCCCTATCCATGTCGTTTAGGGTTCGTGATTTATTATTATAGGATCCATTTGTTTCAACACTAGCTTTTATTCATGTACCTATAAATTTATATTTACCTACACGCAATAAGTACCCGTGTGTTATATTAGGAAAATTACTTATTGAAGTTTTCAAGCCATACCTTTAGGTATGGCTTCTATTGAAATATAGATTTTGACTTATACCCGAAAAAGCAGATATTGCTTCTTATGCAAAGATTTTCGCTTAATCGTTCAAGTCTTTTTAGTCAGTTTCTCACCTTTTTTCTCTTCATCAAATCTTTTTAAAACTGCCACATTGGATCAGGACTGTTTTTTAATCCATAACCTTTGACTTCGGCTCATTTGAAAGAGTGGCCGAAACAGGCTTAGTGCTAGTCGCGTGAAGACGGAGCGGGCCGTTAGTCTACAGTAATGTAAGTCCAAAACACTTTTATATAAGCATTAATATGTTTCTATAAAAAATTTTTAATATACAAAAAAAGACAAAATTGCAGTTATGAGAAAAACAACGTATTGCAGTCTTTTTTCACAGAAAGGTCAAGTGAAGGAAAGATAAAACCGGTTGACACGTTGACTCGAATGACTGCTGTTTTTGTAAAATTAAGCCACTCTTCAGTAAATAGCGAAAGTCGGGCTTTCCACTAGTCCATCAGGACTTGCTTGCATTCTGTGAAATAAATATGAAGCAATCCGTAAAAGACAGTTACAAAAAATAAATGATAAATTTTAAAAATTCAACGTGTTAAACTACTTTAGTAAAAAAAGAATCTTCTAACTTACTTATAATGAGTACCTACTTAGTCTCCACTGTCCACAGATAAATGCAAAGAATTTAAGCAACTTTCGCCTCTTTGGTAATTTGCTATTCAAAAAGGGAAGAAAAATTATAGCTTTTCGCTCCAGACGTCTTCATTTTGTCAAAGTATAAACTCACACAATCGACAAGCGACGTTTAATGGCTAAATCGCTAAGCTCATTTTAAAGAAATTGAAAAAGTACAGGTTTTAAAAAAACATTGCACTAAAATTTGAACCTGCATCCAATGAATTGAAGGACAACATCGTGAAGAAACCGGCATATTAGCGAATCAAAAATCCAAGGACTCATTGCTCTGTGAACCAAGGTTACTAAGTTTACACTAAGCACGTCTCCTAAATTACATTCAAAAATATATTTAAACTGGCCTCACAGCTCTGTTCGTAGGAGCACTGCCTTCTGCGCTGTAGGTCTTGGGTTTGATTCGCACTTAGGACATACATTTATGTGACGAACATTGATGTTTGTTTTGTATCTGGGTATTAATATGTATTAAATGTATGTTTTTTACAAAAAAGTATATAAGTATTATATCAAGTGTCTGGTTCCCATGATACAAGCTACGCTTAGCTTACTTTGGGGCTAGATGGCGCGGTGTGAAATATCCACCAGTATTTATTATTATTATGACAGAATTGTAGAGATATCGAGACAATTATACATTATAATACGCGTTTCTGTACACATTGTTCAACGGGATAAGCTCGTAAGTAGGACGATGTAACCTTTCCACTCTTTGGTCAAATATTTCTATGGAACCTATGCATATTACTAATTATTAACTTTGGTTGAAACTAATAATATTAACCAAATAATACTGCTATCATTAATAGCACAAATAAATGTCGTTCAACAGGTGCGCAGGCTTTTTAGTAGTAAACTGACGTCTGCGTTAATAAATATCTGCTTAACTTTTTGTCGTTACATTTTTTAGCCCAGTTACCTGCATGATGTCCCTCATTTGAATTTACATGACAAACGATGGAGTTAAGGAGTGAGAAATAAAAAAATTGCAGCTATCATAGAGATAATCTTCATACTAATAAAATGTTTATAGAACTAAACATGGTTTTTTAAAAATACATATTTTGTACTCGCCCTTCAATGAATATACAGATTACCAGATACCAGATTACCAGGTATGGTGGCAGTACTTCTCCGGGTGAACTTAGCACAAGTTCTATTTCTACAGCTACTTTGGTGTTCTCCTTTCGCAACACCCGTGGAACAAGTGTCGGGATTCAAAAGATAATCACCTACGGACGCCAGCAATTTGGGTCCCCGAAAAGGTTATAAAGTAGTGTATAAAGTGTTATAAAGTAATTTTCTTCCCTCATGGTGTATTTTTTATTTGTTATTGAGTTACGGATTTACTTCTTCGTTACACTATGAAAATGTTGAAAAAAAATTTAGATAATTTTATAATGAAAAATCTGCCATTTCTGCAACTAATGACTGCCATTACTCAATGAGATCTTCGAGAAATAAGAGGCCATATTTCAGTATTTTTATTTTAAAAATTATAAATAAGCTTTACATTATGTCAATCACAGATGAAAGAATAGTGCAAATTGAAATGCATGAATATATATATAAAATGAGTTGTCTGTTTTATACCAGACAACAGACAACTCACAATATCAGCTATGTATAGGTATATGTACACGCTCTCCCAAAACTCGAATGGTAGCTGCAAGTGTAAAAACATCGGCAAAATTATTATGTACCTATATATATTTTATGATTCATTTTGGGGAAACATAAAACACTGAAAAGTTCAAATTTTCATCGTATAAAATAAATTAAAAACAAGGCATAATATTGTCCCAACACCTCGTATGTTTGTTATTTGTTGTTTACTTTTTCGCCAACGCAAATGAGAAAAATTATGAGGATTTACCTACAGCAACCGAGGAGGTCACAAAACTGTGCCTTCCAAACCGATATATATTTCAGCGTACACATTTATGACTGACTGAGAGACCACAGCAAATATTATACAATTTCATAGATTGAAAATTCACGAGTTAAATTCAAGATGTATCTATTGTAGTTGTAGTAATGGACTCTTTGGATTACTGAAGAGTTATATTTTTGAATCCCAAATTATTTTTTTCCAACATTGATTTCCAACTGGAAAGTCTAAGAATTTAAAAACTCTAAGAAAAAAAAAACTCTAAGAATTTTCAGTGTCACCCTTAAAACTAACACTAGAACTTGATAATTGCCTTCAAGGCGAGGAATCCCAGGTTCGATCGTGTTCGGAAGTAGCATAAAAAATGTTTTTGGGTCTAAGATATTGTGTAGCATCTACAAAACTCTCTGTTTTAAGCTTAAAGAAGATGAAAAATGTGTATTTTCTTTTAACTTGCGTAAACAGTTTTTATAAATGTGTCTTTGAGAAAAATAATTGGTCATTACACTTACCGTGTATTTTTTATTTAATTTAATATGCTATGCCTTAACACGCACCAGTGGGATACATGAAAAATGATAAACATCGAGAGATTCCTCCAATAAAGAGCGAGACGATATGTAATTTCTTTATTCTAACATGTATTAATGCGCCTAGTGGAAATTGACATCTCTTCTCACTCCTTTAAATTAAATAAAGACTCTTCTTTCCAGATTTTTTGTCTCCGTGGATGGACTAACTGCTACTACTACTAACATCTGGAACCAACAAACTCGGAAGAACAAACCTTATCACCTTCTATCCTGCGTCACCTTTTTTGTAGCACTGAAGTGAAGAACGAACAATAAAGTTTCATAAAAATCGTAAAGTGAAATTCATAGTGCGTATTTTTACAGTGATAAAATGCATTACACGATTAATATAATTTTATTCTTACTTAATAAGTATGATAGATTTTACACAAAGTGTGACAAATGTGTGACAAATATTAATTTCGAGGATAGTTTTTTTTATACAATAATGTAAAGTTTAATTACATTGAGACCAGCGAAAATTTACAAACATTTATATTTGGTTGGTGCTTAAGAATTTTTTTTAGTTATATTTTACTGCTGAATTGTGCTGCACAACTAAAATATTATTCAAGATTAGTTTTCTTTAAAACTGAACTTACTTAAAATACGTTAACGATATAATATAACATTTTTGACTGAGCTCACTCTGCTTATAATTTAATCTATGCCTGTAAAGTTTCAAATTTGTTGATCACGACCACATTTTGAAGTATTTAAATATTTTAAAAGTATCGTCTCCCAATTTAGTACACCCTTTGGGACAGCCGGAAAGTCAATTTAAACTTTAATGATTGCCAGTTAGTGTTTCGGGGTTCTTAATAAAAAAATAATATCGTCTATAATGCCGTAACTTTATCGTTAAATATTTAGCTGCGTGACCTGACGACGCCAAAGAAGAAATACAGATAAGCCCTATGCTTTCACCAGACGGCTAGACATGTTTTTTTAAGCATGGTGTCAAGTTTATTTATTGAGCTAATTTTAATTGATAAAAATATCTGAGAGCTTATAGCACTTTTCCAATTACATATGTTTTCCATTACGGCTCGCGTTTAAAATAAAATACTTTTGTAGTATGCAAAATAACCTTGACACCATTTTTTATGCCCTTGCATTTAATTAGGATGATTTATTAGCGAAATAGGTGCATTGAAATCAAAATTTCTCAACTACGCCAACCAAGTGCCTTACTCGACATAGTGTCCCCTTTACTATTTAATATTGTATAACACATCGTTTGCTATAATGCAACACACCGCGAATAGCTTAAAGCATTTGACAGTTCGAAACTTGAGCTTCTTTTGCACAGTTAGAAACAATAAGTCCTGGAAACATCGTCACTACTTTCATGTCAGCCATAGTAGAACTGAGAAGTAGAATACGCCCCTAAGCTTTTAGGGCTAGTCATCAGCTCAGGTTCTGGTTCGTCTTTACTCCTACTTCTGGTGAAACCTAGTTCCCTCTGAGGCACATAGTCTGCGGTTCCGTACATCCTTGCGCCCGCGCAAGGGTAAATAGTGGATAAAGGCTTCATAGCCCGCAGTGTATTTCTAGTGCCGTCGGCATCGCGATAAAGAATCATATCGGGATGGACTGGATCGTAGAACGTTCCAGAAATGTGGCTCACGTCTACGTCGTTGTCCATCTCTGATGCAGCGTCGCTGAAAACGTTGGGAGCTTCGATGGTAAACATGTCTCCGTTTTTCGCGTTTTCTTTCTCCCTGTGGGTGAAGTAGCAGCAGATTCCGAAGGTTATCAGACTAAGTGCCAGGATTGCGATGACTCCGGCCCCGATGTATATGTAGGTTTTGAAGTTACCTGAAAACAATTTTGTCGTCATTACATGGTATAAAACAAAGTCGCTTCCCGCCGTCTGTCGGTACAACAACGTAAACTCGACTCCAGCGGCCATTCAGCGCTACACAATTTCAGATATAACGCTTTCATCAAATAGTGAATGATCGTCGGAGTATGCTCGGTCTTCGTGATAGAGCACTCACTAAACATCATTAATAACGAATTTATCAATAACTCAGTTCGCCGACACGTAACGCAACGCGATAACGGAAGCATTTATAGTCTATAACGATAGAGTTTCCGCGTTGCAGTCTTTGTATGTCTCTGGCTTGTCGAGTGATGCAACTGCGATAGCAAAGCTGGTTATCTACGGGCGAGTGCGGATTGGCTTTTCAAAACTGGCATACAAATATCCCATTTCGCAAGTGAGATCGGTATAATGCTGAGGCATCGACGCATTTTACCGCTATACCGAAATAGGTATGTAAGTACTTATAATTACTAAGTATTGCCGTTGTATATGGGCGGCGGTTACCACTTAACATCAGGTGCGCCGTCAGCTCGTTCTATTTCCTACATTATATAAAAATAATAATAACACGAGCACTGGACAAAATTACGTATGGTAGCATTTCACTGGATAACATTACATCATTGCTAGAACTCCAGTTTGTTTTGCTAGTATTTGATATTCGTACAATTCAATACAAACAATGAAAAATCACGAGTAGATTCACGCGCCATTGCCCGCGGCGCTGAATCCGCGCCAGGTCCGCTCAAGCTTGCCTTCAGATCCTTATTTAGTGTACGTGACTGTATAGCTAAGTTTTGAACCGTATTCAGTGGTAATAGAGGTAGCAGGTAATAAATAATAAATAAATAAATAAATATTGGTGGACATTTCACACAGCGCCATCTAGTCTCAAAGTAAGCTAAGCATAGCTTTTATTTTGACTGGACAATTTGCTTTTGGCCGCAGATGGCCTTGACAGCGTTTATACGGGCTTTTGGTGAGAGCAGACGGCTCTCAACTGATAAAGGGAACCAGACAACTGATATAATACTTATATACTTTTTGTAAATACATACTTAACAATATACACAGAGATTAACAGCACATACATCCAATAGCCGAGTACAAATTCTACGCCTATCAGATGAATGTTTTCCCTAACTGGGGATCAAACCAGTGACCTGTTCACTGTTGTTCCTACCAACTTAGCTAGATAACCTGTCACTAGTAATTGAACTACTGGTTTTTCGTAGCAAAATTAATACTTACACAAGAACATTATTTAACATAACATTATTTAATTATTATTTACCGTTCGACTTTGTATCAATTCAGCGTTTATCTGTATTAAAACTTAATATCTAAGAATGTTTCTTTCTCTAGTTATTTTCCGGAAAAGCAATACAAATGCTACAATATTTTAACATTTAATTTTAAATTAGATATTCTACGACGAATAGTATGCTCTATTATTTTTTCGAACAAGATCTATAGAACATGACTACAAAGGCACAGATAACAAATAGGAGCAATCATGTATCGGTGCATTGGGACACTCGAAATAGGCTAGTGCGTACGCGAATAAATGGCCAGCCAATAACTCAATATTGCGATATATAACGCAATGCGATAATGATTATGGATTGGAGTTTCCAACTATTTATGTGGTGTACGTGAATATAGAGCTAAGTTCCGTATTCACTGGTCATATAAACAGTTCTTATTTAACTTATTTAACAAGGCGACAGAAAGCTTTCGAGATATTTTAGAAGAATTGTCGCGTCTGCCTTCAAGGTAAATAATAAGTGTACGTGAAATTGTGTCTAAAAGTTTCCAGGAGTAGATATTTTTTTTTTTGAATGTTAGTAAAACTTACAGCTGAGTTTACAAAACAGGTGTTTGAATAAATACGCAACTATAAATGCTACATATAGGAAGGCCAATTAAAAGTTTCGACACATAAGTAATATGATAGGTGAAACAAAAACAGTAAGGTAGAAAAAGTAGTAAATAGAAAGACTAGTAGAAATAAAAATAGCACACACACAACATATATTATGTCATCAGTTAGGTGCTTAATCTACGATTTAAATAAATAACCTATCACTATGTAAGCATTTAACTAACTAGTTTACTGCATTTAATAAATATACTGTCCTACAACTTTCGAACTATATTTTAATTAGTATAAAATATATTCAAAAGTTCTAGCATACAGGATGTTTATTAATTTTACTCCCGGAAACATTTTAGACACAATTTCACGTAGGTACACTTATACCGTACATCAACTGAAATTCGCTTATTACCAAAGTAAATTTCATTTCTCTCTTCTCTCGGAATTTTATTAGTATCAGCCCTGATGTACGAAATATTTTATTTTATGAACTGTAGAGCCCTTGCTATAAATTTAATACAAGTTTTATCATGATAATATTGTCAAAAGTGACAAAGGAAAATATTCATCAATGTCTAAAATGAATTCAATGACGGATTTAAATTCATCTTTGAGTAAAAACTATTCACTGCTAACTAGTTATCTTATTTTAATTTTTTTAGAACTATTAAGCGAAACACACAAAAATAAATATAAAAACAAAAAATAATAAAATTATGCCTACCTTTTTCACTGTCCTTACTCAAAGTAGTTTCGTACATAGGCTTGGTTGTTGGAACAGCTGTGAAGGTTTCAGCTGGGGATTGTAACGCTGGATCTGCTACTGGGGGTACAGGAATCGGTTCTCTCCACTTCTCAGCACCATCTGATAAAACAGTATTTAATATTAAGCTGGTTGTTAATTAGATCACTTGAGCTATTAATCGAAGGTCGGAACAAATTTTCAAGTGTGGTGGCCAAGTGGTACGGACTCTGTACTTTCAATCTAAATGTAGCTGGTACAAATCCTGGCCAGAAAAAATATGACAGAATCGGTATGTTGATCGATATGTATGAACATAGAGGTCTACGAGATGTGCCAAGTGAGCAAAAGGAGCCTCTTTGTGGCGTACCTAGATAATTTCACTACATTGATTCTAGGACATGTCCGTTACCTCACGATGTTTTCCTTCACGCTTATTAGGACGGGGTATACATTTTCCAAGTGTAAAAACTCATCGGTGCATTTCGGGATTCAAACCTTCGACCTCTGGATTGAAATTTAAGATCCACAATTGGCGCACCACGCTCTCGATGGTTCTAATTTGAGCCACATAGGTAGATAGATCTACTATTTATTTACACCAAAGAAAAAATACAAAAAAGACCTTATAAAATTAGATAGGTGCACAATAGACGGCATTATCACTAGAAGTGATCTCTTCCATGCAAACAAGGAACAGTCCATGCCACAACACATGCGAATGAAGACTTTCGTAAAAAATAAAATAATGTGTGTTCAGAAATGTTATACCTGATTCATCATAGGGGTTCCCATTAGCGACAATGCCATCTAATTCGTCATTTTCAGCAGAGCTCTCGTAGCGTTCTGTCAGGACTCCTAAAGGCACTGTGGAAAAATGATAGTTTAGAAAATATGCAGAAACACATTTAAATTACACAAAGGTTCTTTCTTACTTTAAAAAAGATATTCTACATCGGAATTCTACGTATAGACTACTGTAAGATCTGTTCTATTGAAGGATTTGACAAATGACTGTCGCATCGTATGCGCCTGTAACTTTGAGACGTGATTGTGGACTGTCTCATGTGTCGGTAATTTTGGACTTGATGTCACTCGAATTCTTGTAATATATTAAGCATTCCAGTGTTATGTAGTAGCCAAAGTAATAAATTATGATTTGCTTGATTATTAACTAGGTGTGAGTACTGAAATTGTTACAGGGACCGTGCTTGCAAAACAAGGAATTCCTCCTTCCTGTCTCTTTCTTCGAAGGTCGGATAGGGTTTTAACAGGCAATTAACAATAAGTACGCGTGACCTTATGTTTTTTATATTACTTATTGAAGTTTCCAAGCCATTTGTTTATGAATTCTATACAAATGCTTTTTTTTTACTTTCTCATCCCAGCTCAAACTTTTTGTTCGACTCTGACCTGAGTCAATAAATGTGAGAACAATGGATTGAATAATTAAAAAATACGCTATACATATATTTGTACACTTTGTAAGTACACAGTCTAACAATACAGAATTTCATTAGTTAAAATTTTCTCGCAAGAAGAGTCTTGATTAGGTGTCAATAAAACTAGCTAATTTGTCTTGCAATGTCACCTTGGCCTGTTATCCATTAATCAGGATAGGTCATTTACTCTTTATGTATCACGGACCATTAATTATTACCATTAATCCTAGAACAAAAGAGACTAATACATATGTATTTTTTGCTTGATTGAGCATTTGTATCATAGTAAAGTGTGATAAAATAGCAACAGATTCACCGTTTTCGACAGGGTAATCACAGTGATGGACTATGATGTTTTGTAATAAAATTAGGAGATATTTAATTAATTAATTTTATTTTTTATTTTTATTACATGTAGTTACGAAACGAGCCGATGCAACGGCCCACCTGGTGTTAAGTGGTAACCTCGGCCCATAACAACCGATGCGACTTGGATCCTCCCCTACTACGTACGACAAGACCCAAGTTGCATCGTATGCGCCCGTAACTATGAGACGTGTAGGTGGAATGTCTCTTGTGCTTGTAATTTCACCGGCAACCACACCTTTCCAACCGGAATACAGTAACGCGAACGCTTTACTGCTTGGCGGCAGAAATGGGCATGGTGGCAGTACTAGTAAATTGTTAGAAATACTCAGACTGCGCTTGTCTCTTAAACTAGGAAATAAGGAACTTATATCCTCTAAAAAAAATCATCCTCATATTCTTCGGATGACTGAGTAAAATTGATTTATAGTGGAAAATGCCTATTAATTACCTGAAATTGCCTCTAAGCGGGACTATAAATTATTCGTTTGATGGCGCGTGCGAAATGCTGTGGTCAGCCGCTGAACTACTGACCGCCGATACATTATAGTTACCGCCATTTTTGGACCCAAATTATGGCGATTTGGGAAATTGAGGGTTCTATTGAATTGATGATGTATGGCATGGAGTAAGATTTTAAAAAGAAATGAACAATATTGATAAATTCCGCGAAATATCTATGTTTAAAATAAATCATAAAACAAGTATAGATTGTAGCTATTAGCGTTACTTACCTCTAATAGATTCTAATAGGCGTTACTTATGTGAACCTGTAAACATTTAAGTAACAACGCCCAACATTCGTGAACTTAGATGATTAAATAAAACGACGTGATATAAACTCGAACGTATGCGTAACGCAGAACTTTCAATATTATTTCTAAGTAATGAACGAAAATTATCTTTACCGTTATGTTATTCACATTTACAAATTAAAGAAAATATTCATTCTTAATGGCTTTCCTTTTCTAGAAAAACTGTGTGTACTTTTAATAGATGGAAAAAACATGGGGTTACCTGTGTTGCAGATGACAAGAAACTAGGATATAATTCTGCCAGTGAATCTTGGCAACCTTGGAATTAGCTTTAAAGATCTCAAATATATTTTTAAGCTATTGCATAGCTTCTATCGCGGGCCTTGAGCGTGGAGACCGAATCCAGAAATTCCGTAACGAAAAAAACCTAACACCCCCCTCTCCGACCGGCACAGCGGTGATACTTTTTAGTTTTTCCATCTATCGATAAATACCAGAACTTTTAATGACTTTTTGAAATATCACGCGCAATAGCTTTACCGCGGCAGTCTCCGAGTGCCACACATTTTTTTTTTCTACTATATCTCCTGCATGGATATAGACAAAACGTCTTACAGCAATATTTAAAGTTTTATAATTTTTAAATCATTAATTATAATATAATAATATATATTAATATTAATAATAATTATATCAATTAATTATCAGTTCTCTGGTTCCCATGATACGAGCTATGTTTAGCTTACTTTGGGGCTAGATGGCGCTGTGTGAAAGGTACACCAATATTATTTATTTCTCACAATATTGTTATGCGGGCACTGTTACAGGGTCTTGAAGGTCAATTGCAAAACATTCATTTTACTGAAGCGATAATAATATAAATTGTGCTGATGCGACTTGAAACCGCAACCGTGGTTTGACGTACCCGCGATGACATTTGGATCGCCAGACAGTCAGCGTCATGTGTGAATTTTGGGATATCCTCACTGAGAACTGTAATGGATCTTGTTCCCTTGCCAGATCTAGGGCCCTATTCCATGTTATATATGTGACTTAATAATTTTCCTGCAAACCAGAAAGACACACGTAAAATTAAAAACATGATTAATCACTCGAAGAGGTCTTAAGTTTATTTCCTTATTTTTGAAAAGCTTTTTTCCGCTGTGGGTTTTTTTTTTTTTTTTTATGTAATACAGTTTCGGAACGAGCCGACGGCCCACCTGGTGTTAAGTGGTAACCTCGGCCCATAACAACTGATGCGACTTCGGTCCTCCCCTACTAGGTACGACAAGACCCAAGTCGCATCGTATGCGTCCGCAACTCTAAGACGTGAAGGCGGAATGTCTCATGTGCCTGTAATTTCACCGGAAACCACACCTTTCAAACCGGAACACAGTAATGCGAATGCTTCACTGCTTGGCGGCAGAAATGGGCATGGTGGCAGTACTTCCCCGGACGAACTTGGCGAGAGTTCTACTGCTCTTTAAAATTTATCATTTTTAAATGTATCATCTCACATCCAGCGAGAATAGGGCCTAGGAATTGTGTATCTTAAAATTTCATGATAATATCGTAATAGAGATACGTGGAAGACAAAATGAATGGAATAAAAAGTACTTCAAACGGAATATTTACATTAGATCCGCGTAAACAAAATGGACGCATTACGCAGAAAATCAAAACAAGCATTTTTCCTTTGACATTGAAATGCTGAAACTGAATCTGGCATAATTATCTTGATATAATGATATTCTCGAATAAAATTTTTGATTACATTTTCCTCCTTATGTACGTTATTTTGTTAATTGCATACTCCCACTGAAATTCTTGACATAAAAATGGAAATCCATCGGGATTACATCACATAGACTACAATCAAGCTTATTCCCCTAAGGAGTAGGCTAACCACATTGAGCTATGTTTCACCACAGGCTATCTTGAGATATTGACGTGATAAGTAGTGAACTTATCAACGCCCTTGTTTACTCATGCCTATCTTAGCTAAGGATATCTTACAGTAAAACTAATACTGAAATAAACATACATCTAAGTCATATTTTATAAGTACATATTACTAAAATTTATAAGATCACGTCCTCATTAGTTAAATATAATTGATAATTTCAATTCACGAACTCACCTACCTATATTGAAGGATCTCTCATAAGTGATCTGTGCCCTTAGGTGAGTGGAAGCTTACTTTATTTTTGATTGAAAATGGACAGTGGGTATCAATAAATAAGCTCGTGTTTAATATGATACTGGGCACAGTTAATAAAACCGGCTTCATTAACTGTATGTAACTTTCAATATTTTAAATAAACTAATACATGAACGGCGACAGAAGCACACAAGGTACGCGAAGTACCGACACTGCATACCTCTTCGTGGAAAAAGCGAGAACGTAAGTTTGGGTGGGAAAAATCCAACATTTTGCGAAATATATTTTATCTTCGCTTATAAAATGCCAGATCTGATTTATAAGTAGAATAACTTAAGCAAGGTGGTGTCTAAAATAATGATGAGTTTTAAATTTAATTTTCGTCACGTCCTTCCCGGAATGTTTTAATGATACTGATGGTGCTTTTATTAGCTCGAACCTGTCATAAGAATATAATTAAGACCGACTTAAGCTTGATAATTGATTATCCGTAACAAAGTCTTTAAATTACGGATAATCGGGGATAAAGTGAAAAGTTTGATCTTGTAAACCGCAGAACCTTTGCCAAACCTTTTACTTCTTGAAGATTTCAACAGAAACATGTCAAAGGTTAAATATTACTAGCACTAGCAGCAAATGAACACGTCTCATAACATGCTACATACTGCTACAGAAATTCTATAATCGCTAGCAATTTCGCCGCGAATGGAATTAAGCGTCTTAGATAAGACGTAAGACTCCATAGTCTTACGTCGGCGTCGCTCTGCTCCACGACACGGAAAATGTGTTGTAGTATCCGTAGGATTCCGAATGTAATTAAAGTGTATTATGAATGGGCAAGGCAAATAGTAAAATCTAAGAAAGATTATTTCTTCAAGAAAAAAGACTGAACTCGCGAAAAGAAAAAAAAAATCCTAAAGAGTATTTTGTTTGTTTCTCTCCCTTGAAAAGTTTCACCCAAACGCATGACCATGTAATTTTAACTGGCGTTCCCAAGTCATTTTTTTAGAAATCCAAAGGAAATATTGTTTGTTTTACTGTCTATTGCAAATTATTCTAGCCGCGAGAACTTAATGTGCTGGTAAAGCAGCATTTAGCGAACCAGTCCATATGTTATGAATTAAGTGATTCATCGTACATGATACGGAATGCCCGGGCAACGTGAATAATTACCAATATGAGGCCAATCTGATAATAACTTAGACTCAGACAGGCCTCTTAACTCAGCTGACATTTTTTCTTTGACGTGGTGCCACCATTGGGTACAAATCGCTCACATGAGAATAGGCCATCAGACCTGAGATTTAGTTTAACATCCTTTAATAAGTATTTCCGTAGTTGTAACTTACCGCACGCGTAGATAACCTTGATGTAGGGCCGAGAATAAGGCTTGCAAGACACGTCGAATGTTTCTCTATTGGCCGTGAAGTGACATCTTCGCTTCCCGTGGCATATTCTCATCACCGTCTCCACTTCGCGCGATGCTGAACATGCTGTTGAACATAATAAATATTATAAATAAAAACTGCTGGAAATTCACATAGCGTCATTTAACCCAAAACTAGACGATACTTGTACATGGGAATCAGTTAACCAAAATACTTATGAACCGTTGTCTTAATACTTAACTATGATACAAATTTGTTTGTCCTGAGTGGGAATCGAACCACAACCAACAACTCAGAAAATGATTTTTCTGCCAACTTAACTGTGAGGCCAGTGAAAAGCATGAAAAACTATAGGTAGGAAAGGTGATAAACCATTCAGTGTTGCAATATATAGTTTACTTTATATGGTTGTTTTGTTTGGCTAGGTTTTAGATGGAAGTTAATTTATGTTTTAATATAATTTATGATACTAAGGTAAAATTTATGTAATAAAAAAAAATTGTGTAATTTATGATTCTTATGTGTGAGGAGCTTTCACACGTAAAAATAAAATTAAAAATATTTTTTTAAAATAAATAAGTTTTCTTCATTACTTGCTGTGATATTAAGGTTTATGGTTACGATGTCCTTTGGCGCTGATTACTTTGTGATTGTTTTAGTATTAAAAAGGTGATCAGTTTTGTGCAACGCCTGATGCGAAAGCATATTTTTTTTATATGATACAGTTACGGAATGAGCCGAAGGGCCACCTGGTGTTAAGTGGTAAGCTCGGCCCATAACAACCGATATGACTTGGGTCCGCCCCTACAAGGTATGGCAAGACCAAAGTCGCACCGTATGCGCCCGTAACTCTGAGTTTGTTTCTGCCTATAAGATTACATTACATACATACGTACATACATTACATTTGAAAGGTGAAATGTGAAAACCACCTTTCATTCGAATCGGAACACAGTAACGCGAATGTGTTACTGCTTGGCGGCAGAAATGGCGTGGTGGCAGTACTACCCGGACGAACTTAAAAAAAGCATGAAACTCATAGCCTGATTAGTTTTCCTGTATACGAAAGAGCTTTAAATCCATGAGATGAGTGATGAGTATCTCTCTCTCCTTCAGCGTTTTCATGTTATGGATATCATAAAAATGAATGTAAGAGCTTAAGATCGTACCAAGCCATTAGACGGTCAAAATGTTAATACATTTATTTTATTTAATATTTTTGATATTTTAATCCTACAAAATATTGTTATTTCTGACGGTAACTCCTATGCTACCTAATTGTTAGTAAGCCTACTTTTGATAGAATAGGTCACAGATTGGTAAGGTGAAAAAAAAATGTGCTATATTTTGTCTTGGTGTCTTGAATGTCAGATTGTCCGAGTCTCTATAGTCAAAAACTCAATAATATCTCGATCAATTCATTATTTCACATTTTGTTATTGATTTTGAGGAGTTTTTCAGGTGTGTCTCCGATTTCAAGGTCCAAGACCAGTGAAATTAATATGGAACCATTTTGAAAATATACCGCACCCAATGCAAATAAACTTTGAAATCGTTTCACAAATGACTGAATACCGGTGCACATACATAAAAAACACATACAATCAAACATTAAGCCTCCTTCTTTTTGAAGTCGGTTAAAGTCAAAGTCAAAGTCAAAAACTTTATTTCCATAAAATTCATAAAGAAATGGCTTGGAAACGTCAATATTCAAAACATAAGGTCACGCGTACTTATCGATAAGTTTGATGCCTGTTCAAACCCTATCCTTAATATGAATACTAGCTGATTTGGCTACTGACTGCCCGTATGGACTCAATAAACAAATGTGTGACAGAGTACTTAGTTAATTGCGTATTAGTAGGTCCCAGAAACTAAATAACAAGCTGGCAACAATATTCTAACGGCCGCTTCGGTTACGATCCTAAGATTGGTCAGCACCCAGAAAACTCTCCTATTCTTTAGTTTTCTGTTTGAACCAAAAATATTAAATCTAAAAACATACCATTCACCATTTTACGATTTTATAACAAGTGTTACATACAAACCTTCCTCGTTTATCACTCTTTTAATTAGTGAAAACCGTACAAGAATCCATTCCAGAAGAAGTAGGTAAGCGGAGTAACAGAGCATATAGCGACTTTGTTTTAAACTATTTAAAGATAAATGTCCATCTTGATGAATATGAATATCTGTCACACCGGGTCATCAAGAGTTAAAGTCATCGTCCATTTAAAAAATTTCAACCTACTTGTAACCTTGGTCTAAATAATTACCAAACATACACCCAAAAATACATACCTTTGAATGTACGATATGAATGTAATTTTGTTTCAAAAGCTAACAACACACGACAGGACATTAACCTTCCCAGCGGTCTGATGAAAAAGAACATCCCTTAATTTGGACTGGAAACCGACATTAACTTGTCTACAGCCTGTCGCCCGGAAGCAATAAACTCGCTAAAAAATAAGCAGTCACGTTTAGGACGTTCGCATACTCGGCATCCTTAATGCCTATGTAACAAACACGCTAGTAATGTACTCTTAAAAGACCGTTTAACATCCGTTATTGCGCCGCAATAACGGTAAGGTATGTTAACACATAACAAAGGAATGATAACGAATAATTTTTATTTATGAACAAATACTTAAATAATTCATAATTAAATAAAAAAACAATACTATAGTTTAATCTAGAACTTATTTAATTATATAATATTTGAGTTCATCAGTACCTATTTCAATAGTTTATCAAAATTACACAACGTAATAAGAGTTTAAAAAAATGATTGTATATACTATCACTACTCTGATATCACAAAAATAATTTGTCAGTTTCAATAAATGGATCGAAGCCCGGATGGAAGTTTTGTACGTAGGATGGAAGTTTAGTGTAATCGATTGATGACCTGGAGTAAAATTTTATCCCGGCGAAGCCAGAGGACGAAGCTAGTAACATAATAGACGTGTGTGTACAAAGGCCTTAATAACAGAACTACTGTGTCACTGTCCCCAAATAGGTTTGCGGCCAGGGTGGCAAATGGAGCCGTGACGTAGACGTTTCACTCCGAAACACGCTGAAATTACGGGTGGATTCATTTTGAAATAATCTCTGTGTTGTCAGAAATGGTGGACCCTGTGGTTGGGTTCTACGGATTACCTGAACCGTACAACACAATCACATCCTTGTTTTTGTATTAGAAATTCGACGCAATCTTCTATATCTAGGAGTATATCTTATTGAAGTTACCTCTCAGTAGGTAATTTCTTATCGTATTAAAATAGCTTACTCATTTTTATGTGAATATGTTAGGGTACAAGCATGCTCATTTAAACCATAAATCAAAGTAACTTGGGTGGTTTCCTGTTTAGGTGGGAAAACCTTAATCGTAATTACGTCATGCATTATTTGCACTCGTAGCTTTGAAACATGAAGGTGGAATGTTTCATATGCCTGTAACTTCCGGAAGAAGGTGATGTATGTTCGTTACTGCTTGGTGGTAGTTATAATTTTTCGGAAAATCTTGTAAGTTTTACGGCCTGAAAGTAATTTATTGTTGTTTAAAAATGTCTATTAACCCTATATTAAATACATTCGTCAAATTTACTATGTGGATTCTGAAAAAAGGCTATAAGTTATACGTGTGCCGTACATAATGTCAGCTCCCGCCTAATATCTGTCAACCCATTGTCTTCGCGATAGATGGTAATAATTTCAGCGAGAGAGGACTGTGTACGCTGTTCCAGCAACCTTGGTGAAGAATGTTAAAAAATATGTTGTTTTGTATTTTTTCTAGATATACAAATAAAAAACATGTTTATTATCTATGGAATCTCAAATCAATTGAAGTAAAAACTATAGGAAACTATTAAAATCGTTTTAATACAATGACAGTTTGAAATAAGCGTTAAAAAAATAAGGGTAGTGATCTTGGGGTAAGTAATATAGTACCTATGTAGTACCACAAAGTAACGTTGACGAATTGTATATAATTCCAAGTATCTTCAATATAAATAGCATGCTTTTGCAAGTAAGGCATTTCCCACGTAGACCAAGTAATAAAAAGATATAGCCTTATTATACTCAAGGTAACGTAACTTTCCATTAGTGACAGAATTAATGTTTACTGCAGTTCCACGTATTACCTACCAACACATAGGAAATTATGACATTTTACTTTATTAGTAATTAAAAATTATTTTATCTACAAGTGAATCAGTCTATCTATTATTGAAAACCGTATCAAAATCTATACAGAACTTTATACCGACAGAAAGTACGGCAGAAACTTACTTATTACTTACTTACGTATACTTACTTACGGCAAACTTGAGTTTATTATTATATAGTAATGATAAGTACTTACTTTCGTCAGGTACCCCCTGGGGCTGAGGGCACAAGTCGGACTCGTAAGCCGTCCGGCCATACCGCACGTCATAGATAGCGATCCTGGAGTGGGGGTTGCATTGAATCTTCACCACCTGGTCGTCGCAACTGTTCAGACTTCGGAACTCATCTGAAAATAACACTTTGTTGCTACTACTTGTACTTATAGTTTATTACAAGAACATTGTTTTAACCAAAGTCAAAGTCAATAACTTTATTTCCATAGAATTCTTAAAAAAATGGCTTGAAAACTCAATAATGATCAAAACATAAGGTCACGCGTACTTATTGCTAAGTTAGACGCCTGTTCAAACCCTATCAGACCCTCCATGGGGAAGAGAATCTTCTTATTCTTCATTCAAATTAAAAGCAAACGCGGTTCTTCTGCACGGCCACAGTATTCGCAAATATTTAGACAATATATTCATCACGATCTGAAGAAAGCCAAAACTAGATACTAATGGCGAAATTCTTTGTACTTATGGTACACAAAAACTAAATATTCAAGATGGACTTTTGGAAACTGCTGCTTCAGCATGTTTTAGCAGAGTTTAAGTAAGTAAAGCCACGGCAAGGCTGGATCAAAATTCACATTTATTTTGTTTTCAATCTTATTTCATTTAATAATTTTAATTTTCTAATTTAATCGTCTTTTCAGAGAAACTATACCAATAAGGAAGCGTAATAAATTCCACGGCAAAAATCACAGGGATAATGAAGTTGTATCTGTCATCAAGAAAACTTTCTGGTACAGCTTATAGCTTTATAGTCGTATTTGGAATCAAATTTAACATTTACCTATATTTTATTATTATTTTATACTATTATATTATTTTTATCTATATATATTATTTGACTGGCCTCATAGCTCAGTTGGTTAGTAACCCTACCTTCTGCACTGTAGGTCGTGGGTTCGATCCCCAATCAGGACAAACATTTATGTGACTTTTGTAACATTGATGTTTGTTCTATGTCTGGGTGTTAATATGTACCTATTATATGTATGTATTTACAAAAGAAAAAGTATATAAGTATTATATCAGTTGCCTGGTTCCCATGATACAAGCTATGCTTAGCTTACTTTGGGGCTAGATGGCGCTGTGTGAAATGTCCACCATTTTTTTTTTTATCTCATCCCCTGATTTGTTTGAAGTCTTGGAAGAAAGAGATGAAACGAAAATCCGATTTCAATTCCGATTCTATTCCGCTAAGAGTAGTTAACAAGATGTTCCAGATTTAAGTGCTGCCACAGATCACACATAGACAGGCCTCACAGCTCAGTTGGTAGAAACCCTGCTGTAGTAACCATTCTGCGCTGTAGGTCGTGGGTTCGATTCCCACCCAGGAAAAACATTGGTGTGGCAAAAATAGATGCTTATTCTGTGTCTGGGTGTTGATCTGTATGTAAAACAAAGGTAAATAATAAGTATATAAGTATTACATCATTTGTCTCGTTCTCATGGTACAAGCTTACTTTGGGGCTAAATATACCCCCAATATACAAATACAAAAATATACATATACTTTATAAATATCAGATATTTACCGTAACATTATTTGTTTATTGAATCTAGATGTTTTGAATGCTGGAAACCATTTTTAAACTGTTAAGCCGATTCTAGCTGTGGTAAAGTTGAACGCAAAAAACGATTGCGTAAGAGGTTAGTTTACATCTGCCAATGATGTTTCCAACCAACCCGCAAAGACTTCGGTTTACGTGATCATGTAGCGTAGAACGACGCAGTTACATTTATTTGCCATGATCTATATTTCAACAAAACAAAACAAAATTCTTAGTAATGTGTCTTTCATCCTCAAAACAATACGTAGCCGACAAGTTTATCAAAAAATGAGTTAAAACAACCAAAAGAAATACAAATTGAGTGTGTACGTTTCATTGAAATTTCCAAAGAAAACGTTATCTAGTCCTAGATAAACAACAACCCTTTGTTTCCAAACCAAACACAATGAAACCGGAATACGAACCCTTCCTTCACAGAATACTGTATTGCGACTCGAGTCCATTAGTAATATGAAACCAATACGGTAAGAGGGCATCAATTAATATGTATGTTCATTTTTAATAGGTGCTTAACGAGTGAGACATTTCTTCACAAAAGATGATGGCACATTTGGGCAGCGCAAAATGATATGAAATAAATGTTATTATTCTGTTTTTGTGCCTTCTCAAACAGAGTTAACAGTAGGAGTTTTTTTTTAATTTCATAAATATAGTTTACCTATGTTTTTTCGAATTAATGTGGCGAACAATGAATTACAATAATATGAAAACAAGACACCATAGCTGGGCTTAATTGAATGCACGCGGAATAAGTAATTATTATCATCCACATCAACTTTTTTTTATTTATTTAATATATATATCATCATTACAATATATGCACCTGTTGTCGGATTTGAATAAAACAAAACGCTTTAGCAAAAAGCACTAAACACGCAGTATTATATCAGTTGTCTGGTTCCCATGACACAAGCTATGCTTAGCTTACTTTAGGGCTAGATGGCGCTGTGTGAAATGACTACCAATATCATTATTATTATTATTATTTTCTTCCCGCGTTGACCTCATCTTTTTATATTCTGCATGCTTGTATTATTTTCTCTAGACGTTGCGTTCACACAGCTCGTTCGCTAACGGTCGATTACTATTTGACACGCTTCATCGCTCGTGCATGTTGCCACACCCAAGAGACTTAAACCACTTATTGGAAACCGACCTTTTTATGAATTCGGTCAGGTCCTAGTTTACTATTTACACAAAGGATTATTTTTGATCGAAATATTATTTATTTATTTATTCAATAATAATAATAATAATAAACCAATGGGCGTGCTTGTGGCGAGCATCGGCACACAAAAGTAGCTTCTATGTGCTGATTATAGCCATATAAAATACATATTGTATAACATATAAAATATGATTATAACTGAATGTATCCACTAATGCCTACCAAAGGACCGGGCTAAACCCGAGAATCTAAATTTATGGGAGAAATAAAAATAATATTAACAAAATATTTTCTCCACTTGATCCAAAAAAGATCTATTACACAGAATTCCTCAATGAGTTGACTTTCTTAGATTGGTTAACTTAAGTATTTTACTGAAATATTTGAAATCTATTTATTGTGTAGTTTTAAATAAATATACCTAATAAATACTTACAGTTATAATAAAAGTACCTAGCATTAATTATTTGACACTCCATACTTCAATTCTTAACTTATACGTGTAAAAACAAAAATACTTTGTCATTAGTAAAACGCATTTGTGACTGAATCATAAAAGGATATTCATCTTTAATTCAAAAACTATAACTTAACTTAAACTTAACTTAACTTAAACTAAAATTAAATTAAATTAAAATGTATTTTGTATTACAACGTAACTAGGTTTAGCGGAGGTATTTTCGCTGCACAGTATGCTCTCGACGGATTACTACTGGTCACGCTCCGCCGCTCCTGCACATCCTAGCCGCACCCAGGGCGGCGACCTCAGGAATTTATTAACACCGCATAAATCACTTCAATATACCATACCCTCGTAAAAACCGCTACGTCACGCGATCGAAAAATTTGTTTCGTCTCCTTTTGTTTCAATAAATAAAAAAATTGCTTGCCAGTTACCTTACCGAATTTTGAAGGAGGTTTATTTTTATAACTTGTGTTTTGGAAAGTATATCAGGTTTTTTGTAATTAAAGTTGGTAGAGGTTGTATATCGTTTTATTTTCCAGTAGTAAACCATGGATTTTTGCAATTACGTGCCCATTTTCTATTTCTAACTCCTCTGTTTGTTTAGCATGTAGAAAAGTGTGGTTTTTAAATTTTTGATTAATTTTTCCGTCAATGTTATTAATTTTTAGACAGCAGTGAATATGATATCCAAAATATAGAACAAACTTTATGCTTCCTTCGTAAATTTTGTATGATGAGCCTACAATTAGCATTGGGGCGGGGAATCAACCCCCTCGTTTTGCAGACTTACTACCGACTCAGCCTAGGAGGAGCCACCGATATTGGTTTTATAATTAATTATTTTTAATATTACAGTAAATAACAATAGACGTTATTCAGTAAATATATTAGGTGCTTATGAATTGGTGTACTTTAATAAACAATTTTCTTCTAACTTCTGGCATTTATAGAGTCGGCGAAATCTCTCAAATATTTAAATGGCTTAGTTTAACAATGCGAGGGGGCAGTAACTTCACAATAATGGTGGTAACTAAGCTTTGGGAATGGTGAATATTACACAGTTATTCAATTTATCGTTAGGATGGTCTTAAATGTTGTGAATAAAATGTATTTGTACAATGATTTATTTGGTACAATTATTTCTATTAGACAGGAATAAATTAAATTAAATTAAATCATTTATTTCAGGTGACAATGGACCCATACACACACATACTTATTCTAAATAAACAAAACCAAATAATACTAAACAAAATTTAAATTAGATCAGATTAGATCATACAGAATAACACACTTTTTCGTGAATAATGCTAAGCTATCATAAGCTTCCTTTTTTGGACATTTCACACAACGCCGTCTAGTCCCAGACTAAGCATAGCTTGTACTATGGGAACCAGGCAACTGATAGAATACTGAAATATTCTTGTTCTGTTTATTATGCATTATAAACATCCAAACACAGTATAAACATCAATGTTAGTCACAAAACTGTTTGTCCAGGGTGGGATTCGACCCCACGACATAAAGTGCAGAAGGAAAATTAACTACCAACTGAGCTGTGAGGCCAGTCAGTTTTTTGGCAGAAATATCAACGTGCTTATGCTTAGTAATAAGTGGTAGGTACCCGTTTACTCGTTAGTATTAGAAGAAACTTAGTAGTGTCTTAAGTAAAACTACTGCCTAGGTAACTCGATCACCATTTCAAATCGTCACTAAACACTTGCCGTAGCCATTCACACGATTTGCCAAGCGACAAGTGTTTAGTAAATTTTTGTTTTTTTATCGCTTTGCTGCCTATACTTAGGACTGTCTTGTATTTCCTCGCAATGGCAGTTTCTCTGTTGCTTGTCTGTAAGATAATGCACAGCCGAATGAGTGAAAAACACAATGGTTAACGTTTGGGTTTGAACCAGAGAACTTCGGAATGAATCTCGGAGTCTGTACCGCTGGGCCATCATGTTTACAATTTTAAATTAAAATTAGAAAAAACATGTAAATGCAAAACGATAAACTACTCTCTTCACTTTGTTTGGTTTTGACGGTGCTGTCTTATCACAATATCAAATTTCTCTCACTCGTATTTTACAGTCTATTCGTATTATTTTCTTGGAAATGTTTTCGAAAATGACATGACAACACCTCTGTCTCTCTCCTCTATTGGTCTTCTTTACCGTTCTCTATAAAAATAACTATGTAACTAGTTTAAATAACATAAATAGATCCAATTATATTCGATACTTAGGAAAATGCCTCATTTTCCTCAGACCTGTTTTTGTCAATTAAGACACCAACTGTTTTGAAATCAAATTTTTTTTTTTTGCAAAATTTATTTCGTTTATGAAAACGAATGTCTTATTTTAAATGACGCTAGAAGCTTTCGATATAAGAAATAAGATTTCTTTTCCACATGATAAGCCAACAGCATCCATGCTAATGGTCTCAAACGTTCAATATTTCAAGTCTTGAATTACCACACTCTTTACTCAAAGCACTCCGCCCTCCCCGGAGTGTACCCATTAAGGTAAAAGTAACCCCGAGTCTCGGTGCTTCAACATTTTAGAGTTAAACATAAAACATACTTACACGGACGACGTTTATACGCATCTGGACGAACTTTCTAAGGACAGTTGGTCGGAATATGAACGTTAGTTTTGATTATATTCTTCTTTGTTTTATGTTATTATTATTATGTAATTTTTTTCTGTAGCTACTGCTAATCATGTGATACTAGCTCTTTCGAACCAGTGCAGTGAAAGGATAAAATGCGCCTCAAACAGGCCCCTTTCGTGCACTTCACACATAAAAAATAAAAAATAAAAGCTGGACATTTCACACAGCGCCATCTAGCCCCAAAGTAAGCTAAGCATAGCTTGTATCATGGGAACCAGACAACTGATATAATACTTTTTTTTTGTAAATACATACATATTGTCTGTTTCTTACTTATGTTTTGTAAGAGCGAGGCCTCTTAGCACACGTATTTTATACTTAAAAAGAGGTCTGAAACACATATAAAAATATTGTATTAAGTTGATGAAATATTATTATTATTACTTACATGGGCGGCATTTATAAGCCACTTGGACAAATTTTTTAGAAGTCGGGCAAGGGTCGCCTGGCCCCGGGTTGATGCTGAAGACACAGCTGGGCTTCTTCTGGCAAGCTTCGACGACTCGCTGTAGGAGCCTGTACTGCAACAAGTATTAAATAACTCAATACACATGTAGAACCAGTAGGACCTGTGCTATAATCGTCTGGGCAGAACTGCAATATCACTCTTTACTCAACTACTTTACTATTTCTGCCGCCAAGCAGTAGCTTGGCGGCAGAAATAGTAAAGTAGTTATGATCTCCGGTGAAATTACAGGCACTGGGGACATTCTACTTCATGTCTCAGACTTACAATATAAAAGGTCATTAAGAGTTGGGTCTTACCATACCTAAGTGGGGAGGATCCAAGACGTATTGCTTTTGTCGTTGGCAGACTTAGGTACCGCTTAACACATCAGTTCCGAACTTATTTACAAGAAAAACTGCTAGTAATAGTACTGCTAAAAAGTAATATTACATTACTCGGATCAGCAATTGGAGAGAAAAATTATTAAAGTGCGCCTTTAAAAGGCTCCTTTCTTTTCACCACACTGGTTTCGAGAGAACTTGTGACTCGAATAGATAGACAGATAGGTTAACAACATCACAGGGGCATGAAAGTGCAAGCTTTAAGCTCATCCTCTGAAGTCTCCTCTATACAAAATTGATAATTTGTTTGACCAATACAATCGATCGATAAGACAAACGTCCTCAGAACTATTGCACTGCGTAAGTATTTTATATATGCCGGTATTGGCATATATCATTTATGAAGTTATTCAGGTATGCGTCACGATCCGAATGAGATCTGAAGCTCGATAATAATCTATAGCTATTATGCTTGAACTCATCACATGAACACTAAGAGCTACGTGAAACTAGCAACGGACAGTTCATAAGAATAACCAATAGTCACAGCGTCACTGCATTTGAAACCGCTGCTCCTGCGTATTTTGCCGAAATTTGAGGCAAGCTGTATCAAATAATGGTGTAAAATCCACTGTGTTTATGTTTTGTTTTATTTCATTAAGGTAACGGAACGAGCTAACGGCCCACCTGATGTTAAGTGGTAACCGCCGCCCATAGACAACAGCAATACCAATCTAGTCCGAGAGTAGTACGAGATGACTCAAGTCGCACTGCGTTGCGTCCATCACCCCGAGACGGGGATGTTACGTCTCATGCGCCTGCAATTTCACCGGCATGATTGAGGAACAATGTACTTACTTGCATCTTATTCGGCAGTTTACACATTTTATCCGCAGCAACTGCACAGCTGTGCTCTTTCGGCGGTTCTCCTCCGTACTGCGCCACCAGGATGCTGACCGAAGTGCCAGTGGGACATGACAGTGATACAACTTCGTCTTCACATACCGTCTTCACTACTGGCTTTAGAGTGTCTAGTAGGAGCGCTGAAACAATTGAAAAAATATATGTACATTTTTATTCTCGCTCCCAACTTCTTCCGCGTGTAATATGGTATAAAAAACGAGATATATAAAATTCGTTTTTTTTTCACTACACATTTTGTTATGCAGTTTTTTTTTTCTCCGGTTACAAAATAAAGCGCTGAGCAAATAGTTAGTATTTCCGCTCCCAACTTCTTCCGCAAGGAATATTATTTATATTTTAATTATTTTTTTTCATTTCAAATTTTGTCATGCAGTTAACCTTTTTTTTATTGTTTGGTTTGAAAATTAAGCGCTGAGCAAACATTTTCAATAGAAAACTCTAAATTGTTCGCAATTAATTCCAACCTTAAATATAGAATTCGAGCCCATCACTCAAATATGCCACGAGGCTCACATGCCATAACCCAATATTCAGAAAACGTAAAACATAAACGGCTTATCCATAAACAAAACTCAGCCATCCACAAAAACACGTCCATCTTCATTCCAATAACAAGATAACATCATCTAATACAGATAAAATGCGACAGCGACGGGCGTCACTCCGATACAAATGACGCCATCAGGGAAATCGTGTGAAACAATAGCCGGACAGATAATGCGTGTGAAATGTGTTCGCTCGTGAGATATTGCGTTTTTATAACCGGCGACAAGATTTAATAGGCCCACTAGACCGTCGACGTCGGCATACATCAAAATACAACATCTGCCTCATTACCACTTAGTATTGAATGCGATTGAGGCTCAGGGATGTTAATGAGATAAGATTTTTATTATTATCATTATTATTATTGTTAACTTTGTTTATCAGACTGACATTCATTTGTGTGAGTAATAATATTTCGATGACCATGTTAGGAAATTAAGAAAATCAGCTTGATAAAGATTTGATGTCAATGAGAGAGAACATTAATAAACAAAAATAAATTATTTAAATGTTAAAAAGAATAAAAAATAAAAAAATTATAATTTACAAAATAATTACTTAAAACAGATAATAATTAATTAAGAAAGAAAGAAAGAAAACTTTATTTGTAACTATAAAAAAAAACAAGAATGAACACTGCAGATACTTAAATAAAAAAATTAAGAATTACGGACACATGGACGCTTGAAAGATTATTTCCTGTTTTCTATTACCTTTTTGCATATGAAGTTTAAAGAAACATTCCTTGACTTTACAAAACTATTATGGCGAAAGATTAGAATAGAATTGATAACTCTTTATTGTACACCACAAAAAAAATATAACCGAGTTAAAAAAAATATTTTATTACATACTGTATCGTATCGTACAATATAAATACCAACCAAAGAGCGATTGGTTGTAGTTGGCGGCGGCAGTACAAAAACAAAATATATCATTCGGGCCTAATGTAATGTTTTTTAGATGTTTATTTTTTTCAAATATTATAAATAGTATTCGCTTATTAATGCATGGATATGCAGCACAAACTATAATATTAAATCTTAAAACTATATGTCTACACATCCATGTCCACGCAATAAAGAAAGGATTTTCTATTCATTCCGTTTATAACATTTTTTCAAATAAGACCTGAATCTAGTTAGCCAAGGGGATTGTTTTTTATGTAGCTCTATCGATATTCACTTTTGTCTCGATCCCGAAATGTTCTTTAAATCACTGGTGATATAATCAAAAATTTATTGAATTAAATTCAAAGACAGAGAACGAATTCATTAGCTTATATAGCAATGGATATTATTTCGCGCCATCTTGTTTTATTGAGCTTTGCAATATATTTAGCCTTAGCTCCAATACAACAAAACAAAACAAGATTTTAGTACTTAAATTGTTACATGGATCGTGCACATGAAAAAGTAATCCCTCCTTTTAGGGTTTCCTGTGTGTTCTTCCCCATAGAGGTCAGATAGGGTTTGGACAGGCGTAACTCTTAGATATAAGTAGTGACCTTATGTTCTGGACAACACTTAACTTCTTATGGACGTTTCCCAATTCATTGTGAATTTTGTGGAATTATGTTTTTGACTTTGACTTTCGTTATATGACAATAAGAATTGAACTTTTCCTTCTTATTTTTCTTGTTTTATTCTTTTTCTATCCTTAATATTTATTGAGTTATAACGGTTTTGCTCGCTGAAGCTCCTCCGACTCGATTCGCAAGCACCGCCATTCCGCTATTAGCTGTTACATCTATAAAGATATACCTTTAAAGCACCGCAGGTTTTAAATTTCAAGGATTAAAGAAAAGCCAAACGCTAATTTACCTAAGAGCCCCCCTAATCAGTTTGAAATGGGTGTTATTATGTATTATATGTATGTATTTACAAAAGAAAAGTATAATAAGTATTATATCATTTGTCTGGTTCCCATGATATAAGCTATGCTTAGCTTACTTTGGGGCTAGATGGTGCTGTGTGAAATGCCCATCAATATTTATTTATTTTATTTTAAATTCTTGTAGGTCTGTAAGCACGTAAATATTAGTTTTTAACAAACCGCTGGATCGTTTATGATGTGTTTTCTGAAAACGAAACAAATACCTTTTTTCAAACAGATACGAAACACATAATACGAATTTATGAACAGTCGAATAACTGTACAAAAGTATCATATAGGTAAAAAAGGGATGAAAAAGTAAATAAAACAGACAACGCTCGAACGTAATCAAACTGTCAGGTCCCAAATTTACTTGTCGGGTCAGATGGCCGAAATATTTTTAGTTGAAGGCTGCGAAGTAGCGGACAGTTGTTATGAGGCTATGTAAACAATATGTAACACCCTTGATATAAACGCTTTGAAGCCAGTATATTATTTGAATATCATATTTTACCTTTCATAACTTTAGATTTTCATTACTGCTAACTACCACTCGCGTCAATGGCTCCTTTGAACTAGTGGAACCTGTGTACTTAAAGAGTACAGTTGACACATTTTTTTTTTGTGATAGAGTTACGGAACGAGCCGACGGTCACCTGGTGTTATGTGGTAACCTTGGCTCATAACAACCGATGCAACTTAGATCCTCCCCTACTAGGTACGACAAGAGCCAAGTCGCATGGTATTTAGACATTCAATATATTCGCTATTTTATCCACCAGTTTGAGACCGTGGTAATGTGCACATAATTTTTTCTCAAACTAGACAGCATTGGTGCTTGTCGAGTTGGACTAGTACCATCCGGATTGGTATTAGAGTCTGTACCACTAAGCACCCACAGCTCAGTTTAATTCAGTGTCACGTCTTTAGTTGCTAGCGGTGCGATCCATCTTTAAATAAGATAAGCGCCGGTTGCTGTCCCCCTCCATATGAGCCAATTTTATCGATTTATGGACTGAACGTTGAATGGGTTAATAGCATTTTTAGATTCCTTGTCTCGTAAGAGTGTCTTTACTTACTTGTTTTGAAAGCTGAATCAAAAGCGGAATACCTTAGCAACAAACACGCATATATGAACTTTATGAAATACATGAAAATTCTGCCCAAATATTCCTCTGTCACCTTTGTTATCGAAGCCCTAAATACTAAAAACTACACAGAACGTGACAATAACAAAGGGGACTGTTGGTTATGAAGTTCTGAAATATATATGAACGACCCGGAACCTAACGTTAAGCCACTGCAATCCCTTATTTTTTCTATCCTATTGTGCTGAGAATGAAAATATTGTACCAGAAAAACACAGTTTAAAAATTGACATACTTTAATGCACCTTACAACTGCAAACTTTTCCAAACTATTGACTATCACTGGCTCTCTCAAACCAACGTGGAGGAACGTGAAGATTAAAGCACGCCTCGAAGAGGCTTTGTTCATCCACTTGACACATTTTCGAATGTTTGGTTCTAGGATATTTCAGTTTCAACATATCAATACATTACCCTTGTTTATAACACTCCGCAACGGACTCTAAATGTCTCTCTAAATGTGTTAAATGTTGGCATCTACCGTTTACAATTTAAAGTATTAATTATCGTAGAGGTAGATACATATATCATTCATTACTATTATCACCAACATACCTACCTCAAACTGTTAGTTGAGTACAAATGTTAGATTATATACGTAATCAGTCTCTTCCTAAACAAGTGAAGAATTTGCAACTGAATAGGTAAATTTACCTATATTACCTAAGCAAATTCAAGATTTTTTTTTTTTTTTTTTTTTTTTTTTTTTTTTTTTTTTTTTTATTTATTAAGAAAACCAACAGCATGCATAATAATTATGAAATAATATTAACCTAGTATAAATATCTAATAATAAATAATCTAATAATAAAAAAATCTAATAATATCTAATAATTTTATTACTTTGTTATGGCGGTCATTTTTTTTATGTAATAAGAGCCTGGTGGCTCAGTGGTACATACCCCGAGGTTTCATGGCGGTCGTTGTTGTCTAAGCCCGAAAATATGTAGCCGTGTCCAGCACACGAAAGGAGCCTCTTTGAAGCTCACTTTAATCCTCCCACTACATTGGTTTGCCAGAGCTAATTAGGTACACGATTATAATAAATACTTTTTCATTATCTGTATAACAAAAGCAGCTCTTACACCCAAGCGCATAATATCCAAACGTTTAATAAATATATCACAGAGTTACTATTTTCCTGTTGAATAATCTCGCGATATTGCTTCACAGATATCTTCCGTTTTCCGGCTAAGGGTAAGTAACTAAATATCGCAATCATGTCGACTACGGTTATATCCCGCTACAAACTTATTTCAACGAGAATGTAAGATATTCTTATTCGGGGAGCTGAGTAAAATCGACTGCAAAGCTCAAGTTGTAGTCAAAATAATAAAATATTATGTGCTCTACGTTCCAATACCGATATGCTGTTTAGCGCCAGAGACACAGGATTTCCTAGTTCAGGCATAGTGTAATTATTACCTATTATTAGATACTAACTCACTATGTTAATCTTAGCACGAAGACAATAAATAAAGATTTATTATTATTATTTATATTACTGTATTTTGAATCCAAATCCTTAGGTAGTACTCCTATATCGCATTAGGTTCTCCGAAGGGGTCGAATCAGGGCACCTGAAAGCGATAAATTCTATGGAATAAAACTGATTTTTAGAATGCACGAGTAGTACGTCAGGTCAAAGAATCGAACCCGGTTCTGACGTGTGCTGCAAAGCTTAATTCAGTACTCAATTTTGCAATAATGCTTCACAGAAATTGAAACCGTCCATATAATCCAACCTAAGGTACCAACTCTGACACAATCATCCTGTACCTATAGTTTCATCCCAAGCTTCAAAGGAAATCTCAACAAGATTGTGAGATTTTCCTATGTATTGGAACTAAATCCTGAAAGCGATACCGTGGAATTATATGGATGAGTATGTGGTATTGGTTTTTGGTGATAAATAAAATTTTGGTATTTGTTTACGCGTGGCCTTTCAAGTTTTTTTGGATAAATCGTTTCATATGTAAATTTACTGTTTCAATATTTCAGATTATTTTATGTGAGCATTTCTATTCCTATACTGGTGCAATATACGAGAAGTAGCTTCACAAACTGATCGTAAATGATCCTCTATTTAATTTGACTCGCGCCTTATAACATGCATCACCACCAAATGGACTCAACCTTAGCGCCACCAGACGCAGCATAGTCACTGTACATCAGGTGATATATATAATCAAACGCAACCCGCAAACGCTAAAAATAATAATAATAATAATAATATAATATTGGTAACAATTCACGCAGCGCCACCTAGACCCAAACTAAGCATAGCTTGCACTTTGGGAACCAGACAACTGATAGAATACATACATAGTTTTTTTGTAAATACAAACCTATAATACACATTAACACCCAGACACAGAACAAACGTCTATATTCGAAAATACTGAAGAATATCTAAGAAGTTGAAAGGACGATATTAATGCATCATTATTGATAGAATTTTGAGCTATCGAAAGGGTATATAACGATTTGTAAATTGAACTGATATGCACAATTATCAATAAATCTTAGAAGCATATTTGTGAGTGCTTTTGGCACTGCGCCATTCACGTCAGCCCAAGACATGAAAATGAAACATTTCATGTACCTGTCATTTAGGTAGGAGTTCCTTAGTGCGTATGCCGCATAAGTAAGGAATGTACCACATTTAAATTTAAATAGTTCAACATCTGCTTTTCTACTTTGCACCAAAACGTACTCCACGTTAGCACCATATTCGTCACCTTGCAAAAAGAACACAATGTATTTTTCATACTATGTAGATATATTTATTCTCAATACAACTTGTAAAAATACAAGAAAAAAAAAGCTAACATATTTTTTACAGTTCACAAACTAATATTGAAAAGGGTGGGCAAAATCTATTTTGAATATTTATATTCGCGACAAATAACCCAAGGGCTGGATTTTGCACAAGTTGAGCATTTCTATAGACCCCGAACTATGAACAGTCTTTATCTTAGGATCCCTGTAACATTTTGCAACTGGCAAATTGTATTTTAACTTCAAATTTCAACTAGTCCTGTAGTTTTCCTGGTATCGTCAAATCTAAAAACACTCTCTATATTCACAGAGAACCATCTTTCACGATAAAAAATTGAGTGACACAGCATCAAAAAATTGAAACCCGTTTATTTTCCCGAAACATTACCGGGATCCATGCTTTTAACGAAATTGCAAAGATTTCGTCGTAGCGTTTGAAGAGGGATGTCAAGAAATGAGAGTATCTAATAAATTTTGTTTTATTTAATGCTAATGGATAGCGAGGTCCTCAGTCTTGCTTCCTGAGATTAGCATTAAAATTAGCTTTAGCTTTACATTTCGGACCTATTAAATTTTCAAAGTAAGACCCTTGCTATTGGTTCGTGGAAATGATAATACTATTAAATTTTATAAGGGTTTTGGGGTGAAATTCTGTTTCGTGTTACAAATCATGCTACTTAACCAGTACCATAACTTCAAACAGATTTTAACCTCTAATGTCTAGGTGCAGGGTCTACTTTTGAAAATCAAGAGTGGTAAAGGCAACCCGGAGCCCAATTCCACCGCTATCACCACACTGTAGTTTTAATATTTCAAACCGACCTCAAAATAGTCATAAACTTGTTAATTGCGCCCGCTCATTGTGTGTCTAATTCTCCAAACTACGCCTCGTTCCAAACATTATTAACATTTAAATCCACGAAAATTTCACCGCTGTGCTATTGTTCCGCTGCTTGACTCACGACATGAAAAGGGCCAAATTCGCGGTTGTCACGTTTTTAATTAATATACGAGGGGTGAGGCGGCCTCTTTACGCCGGCTTAGGTATGTGAAATTCATCAATTTACGCTTTAGTGCTGTGACCAACATGCATACGTCGTCCGCAGCCCAAACAAAACTTCCGCGTCGATGACGTCAAAATTTCGTTGGGAGCTACGCAAAATTTTGCATTAAATTATGCATGTATAGGCTGATAGTAGAAATACACAATTACTCTTATGAAACTTTGCTAAACATCCAACTTTATAAATAACATAAACTAGCTGTTGCCTGCGACTTCGTCCGCGTGGAATTCAGTTATATCATGCACCCCTACTTTACCCCTCAGAAAGGTAGCCTAATTTACTCCTTAGAACATCAGCTATCTGCCGGTGAAAGTCCCGTCAAAATCGTTCTAACTGTTTCGGAGATTAGGTGTAATCGGTCGAGATCGGTTGAGATAATCCTTATAAATGATAAACAGCGCCATTGATTAACAACTATACAGAACGACTAACTTTTCTGTTTATGTAAGTGCGGCGCTAGTTTCCTTAAAATCTGTTAATTTTGTATTAAGTTTACTTAATAAAGTGAGATCTGGGCAATATTAGTTTAAAATCTGTCAGCATAAGATATTTTCCTACAGTCAAATGGAGCCTATATTTTAAGTTAGACCTCGCAATACATCGGTGAAAACTGCATTCAATTCCGTGCAGTAGTTTTTGCGTGATACATGTACAAACATACAGACAAAAATTCTTAAAACAGTTGTTTTGGTTTCTGTTGCTCTAATTAAGACCCCCATATTAGTTTTTCTCAATATCTATATAGATATATAGAATAGACATCGACCTGTTACAGTTTTATTATATGAATAAATTACTGCTTTATACCGCATTGTATTCAATGAATGCGTGTATTTAGATAACCACCACACCAAGTTTGACGGCCGATGAAATTACACACATGTGCTACCTTTTATCGTGATGCTTTTACACATGCTTTTCAGTCCGTAAAACAACTCACGGTGCAGTGTAGCTCGCGGTAATGTGACAGTTGAAAACGATTCACGAGTCATAAATGTTTAGTACCAGTATTCCGTATGTATATATTATTTATTTAAAATATTTCATATATAAATGTTAATATTTGCAGCAAGAGAGCCAAACCAATTCTTTAGTTACGATTGGTTTAAAGCTGCACCTCATTTTCGCAGTATACTTTATGACGCCGTTACGTCGTCGCCAAATATCTGATGAAGGCTTAAACTTTGGTTATCTCACTGTCAAATAAAAATAGGTGCCAGAGAGTGTATCCTTTTAGAAGAAAAATTCAGTTATACGAGTTTTTTTAAATAGATAAATAACTGATATAATACTTAACGAAAGCGCATGAGACGCAACATTCCCGTCTCAAGGTGATGGACGCAACGCAATGCGACTTAAGTTATCTCGTACTTTGGTGGAGAGGACTCGAGTCGTATTGCTGTTGCCTATGGGCGGCGGTTACCACTTAACATCAGATGGGCCGTCAGCTCGTTCTGTCACTAAAATGACATAAGAAAAACTTATGTACTTCAGTGTTATTGCAACATACCTACCCAGTTTGTGATTTTGACTGACTTACTCACTGTATTCTTACAGTGCGCAAGTCAGTACGTACATCTGTACGTAGTACTAAGGAAGGATTTTTAGAAGCGTGCATTGATAATGGAGTTTTAGTGGAATACAAAAATAATAATCACTATTATATGATAAAATAAATGTGTCTTTCTTGTCTTTTTATTATAAATTATTTACCTATTTTAATTTAAACCCTATTTTAATTTTATACTTTAATTACCTATTTTAAACTTTTTAACGCAGTTAGGGTTTTACTGAGCCTATGGGTACTTAAATAAAGTAGTATTGGGGAAATTTGACTTCAAAACCGGGAAAGTCGATTTTATTGTCGTTTCAAAAGGTCTAACAAATATTATTACACAGTGTTTTATATGACAAGTACTATTATTTTAAAGATTTACCCGACTTAGCCCTTAATTTTAAGACGGAACCTCATAACAGAGAAAGCGTATTCACTTATAGCTACTAACTTTCCAGTGATATTCAAATGAAACAGAACTCGCATTAACACAGTTAATGTAGAACATCTTTTCAAGTTGTTTTTAATCCAAGCTTACGTTTGGACATCGTCTTATGCTAAACTGTTTTTTATAGTCTAGCTGTTGCAAAATGTAGAGCAAAGCCACATTACAGCTCTTGCACCCGAAGATTAAGGCAGTACGTTGCATTACCATGCAAATGAAGATAGCCACAATAGGTCTGCAGTTCTCCAGGCCATCAACTCACTAGGGTCAGCCTGCTAATGCGCTGGAACGAGTTTTAATACCAACTATTTTAAAATATGGTAAGTGGTTAGATATAGCAATTATTTCACTTACCTACTACCACGTGTTAATCTCGTGTCACTTGTTCTCTTGAACTAGTGAAGTAGTTAAATAGACTAAAGTGTGCCTCAAAGAGGCTCCTTTCGTGCACTTGATACATTGCAAGTTGAAAAACAAATATAACTATACAAAACACAGTTTTACAGTAGGTACGGCTGTATAAAATTATTGTTACTTTTATGAGAATTTGACTATAAATTTAAATAGATGTGATGAATGAAGATAGTCATCACAGGTCATCACAAGATAAAAGTGAAGATAGACCTCATGTTTTTTTTTTAATAGTAATTGTGTCATTATTCTTTCCAAGTTTGATTGTTTTTATCAATTTCACTAGAGCTGACATGGATTGGTGCTCTAAGAATGTCATTCAGTGTTCAGTTTGGAATATATCATAATTACTGCCGTCTTAAGATAAAAACCCCAAACTAAAGGACAAATAAGAATAATCTGATAAGTGAAGAGACAGATATCTCTGAAATTGATGAAAGAATTTCAGCAAGCTGAGTTTTTTCAACCAACTGCCGGTTGATTTATTACTCTATCGTTAAAAAAGGCCCGCTGCGGTGTCAGCGAAACGCCAAGATCATCAAATTACGCAATAAATAGCGAACAGTCATAATTTCTGGACCTAATATAACTTTTTTTAATGAAAATTAATAAAATAATTGTACCAAATGCCCTATGTTCCTTACATTAACCTGTAATCCTCCTGTGGCCTTTACTTGACTTGTATTCGACATTGTTTTAATCAATTCAATTCATTAGTCTACAGTATTCTCATATTTCGAGTATGATTAGGTTGTCAGTTGGTGTGGACATTTGTGTAGTATTATAAGTCGTTCACCTTTGTTAAATTAAACGTTTTCTTTCTTTTTAATTCTGTGACGGTAACATGGGCGTGTCTTCGAGCCCTATGTGAATTGTCACCATGAGTGACAAATTATAGATGACTTCAAGATAGGAGTGAATACATACTTGAATTAATTTTTTTTCATACAAACAATGCCAATCTTAATGTCACTTGTTTGAGCCAATAAAATTCAGACCAAAATAATACATGCAAAAATGTTATAGGTATTGCCCTATTCTGGAAAAAAAAAAAACCTTTTTTGTATTTGGTACGAACCTCCATTTCAAAAATGAAAGCGTTGTTAAAAATCTTTAACACGTGCCCATTTCACGGATTGAAGCGAGCAACATCAGGAAGCTTTTGTGAGGTACAGTTGTTATTACCGCGCCTAAGGGTCGAATTAGCCTCTCTTTAATACCTAATTGAGACATTGATATTTAATTTTACAACCACGACCCCTCTTTTGAACGATTATGGTAAGACGTTCCCGGAGAACCAGCCGCTTTTTTATGTTCCCGGATAAATTTTGATGACAATTTATTCCGCTTTTCGTGAAATTAGTCTGCTTTTTAAAACGAGAAATATGGTCCTGGTTATTACCATTTTTTCCCAGTTAGCGCCAGGCTAAAGTCATAATTATACTTTGCATGGTTTCTGTTACATTTTACGCTTCGTTTGAGCTTTGGTGTATTTCTCCTGACATTGCCTGCACTTGAAAACCGAGAGTGTATGGGTAAAATAAGCGTACTATATTTTTTATGTCATGTAGGTGACAGAATGAGCTGACGGCCCACCTGATGTTAAGTGGTAACCGCCGCCCATGGACAACAGCAATACGACTCAAGTCCTCTCCACCAAAGTGACAAGATGACTCAAGTCGCATTGCGTTGCGTCCATCACGGGACGGGGATGTTACTTCTCATGCGCCTGAACTTTTTAACTACTATACCATAGTTGTACCATACCTGTACCACAGTTTTACCATAGTAGCACAAAAGTTGTATCATTATTGGACTATGTTGTAGCATTCTGAATTTGTACTCGAAACTATAAAGATTCAAATTCAGGAGGGCGCATCTCTCGGTTGCCTCGATTGCTAACCCGATATTTGACTCACAAAGTCGGAATTTTCCCCAACAGTAATTTGGTTCAACAAGGAAAGGCAAAATGCGGCCACCTGTGGCGTACAGGCTTACTCAATGCCAACACATATTTGGGTGACAGCATGTTCTTAATGAAACCTAGCTTCTTACTGGATATAGATGTTAAGCTGAAGAGATAAAATTAACTTATATAACATAACTGTAACTGTCTCAGGCTTAGGAATAGATATGTTGCTGGCGAGATAACGGCCCTTTTTTAAACCAACTTCAGAAAAAGGGGCAGATTATCATTTTTTTTTTAATGTTTGTTACTTCACATCTCGGTCATTTAAAGCGATTTAGAAAATTATTTTTTTATTTGATTGGATATACTTTCAGATTGCTCCCATGAAAAATTTCAATAAAATCATTCAGTAGTTTGGTTCTTAAATCAAACGAATTCGAAAAAAAAAACATTTAAGTACGAGATAACGAGGAATCAATCTCGTTCATTGGCGATGAAGTCGGTTTCTTCGTTATGCTGCACAAAGTAATCATTTTAAATTACAACTTCATCTAATTGGACTCTAAGCTAAACCCAAAAAAAGGAACACTAATAACACTAAAGCGAACTTAAAATAATTTTGACACGTTAATTTCTTTAGTAGATAGTCAGCTTAAATAAAATAAAAAACAACAACTCGCATCATATTGTGATCGGTCCGTGGGGAACTGCTGAGTTGGTGTCACGAAAATTAAAGTGACGAACATGTTTCGTTTATTTCCGTGAAGTCGAGGCAGGAAACATAAATAAGGGGCAGATACACGTCCCAGTCAGGGCCGTCAGTATTCCGGCAGAGACGGATAAGGAAATTGTATGAACTCGTTCACACAGTTCCGTGTTGGGCACCCGGGCTGTCAGTGTCTTAGCACTGATGTGCGCACGCTCCTTCAGCCCGGACCGCTCGGAGCCGGAAAGTTGCTCACCTGGATAGTCAAGAGCACTCCAAGTCAGCAGGTCTTGTAGTTCGCAATCGCTTGCGACTAGGATAGAATAATTAATAATTACTATAATAATAATAATATCATTATTCTGATTTACACTATGGTACTTATGGTGAGAGACTTAAATATGCATCTGGATGGATGTATGAGTAAATGAGTAATAGAGTAAATAAATGAGATGGAGGGATAAAAAAATATTTTTCATTTGAATTTTTCATATTACCTCCTCATGTTTTTAAGAGTTAACCTAGTTTATGCTACCAAATTTGAAAGTTAGGGGATAACTGCTGTTATTGTGATGGTTCCGCTCATTTTTGAATCCGACAGTTATAATTATAACGATAGTTATGTCAATAACGCTGAGTTCCCTTTAAAATCAAATACTTAAGCGGAATCGCGAAGAAAAACAATAGTCTCGATTTATGTATATCTCTATCTCTTTTTGTCTATCAGAAACGTCATTTATAACGAGAAATACACGGCCACGGAATGGCTCGCCGACGCCGTGAGTTAGGGTGCTCCCGGGCAATGTTTATTGTTCTTTTCTAAGCGATAGAGAGGCATAGATGTATGCAAAATTTGGAGCCAGGCGGTCAGATGATCATAAAAATACAATAACTCCTTATACTCCACCATTTCCTCAGTACGTAAGATACAATTTGCGACCCGTTTCCGCTTCGAAACTCAAAGAGTAAATATGAATCTTGAGAAACCTTGTATCATAATAACACAAATTATGCTCCCGCAATACCGAGTCCTAGGAAATTCCATTTAAAACCGAAATGAGAAATAAACATGATGCAACAAACTGTATAAAATTGAAAGATTTCATATAATAATCAATGTATTTCTGTTGGAAATTAAAGAAAGTTGAAAGAGAAGCGACTACGCGGTCGATGTGTTTGCGCAAGCGTCATTTATGATTCAATCATGCGGCATATATTATAATTTATTTCTCCTGTCGGGGTCGCATTTTACTACATTTGATATACTCATTTGGCGTGAAGCAACTTTGTAGACGATGGCCCCATGTCACACATCGATGGGGAGATGCTGTTATGTTTACATAGAAATAGAAATTTAAAACAAATAGCATTAATGCTATTTGTTTTAAATTTCCGTTGATATTAGTCGTAGAATTTGTTTGAACTTCTACATTCAAGATTTAAAAGAAATAGTTTTTATGTGTTCAGTACAACAACTAATAGACGCCCTTCTCTTTTTATTTGTTGATGCTTTTATATATTTTGGTTGATTAAGATGCATGGGCCCTCCCTATATCGCATTTTCTTGTTGAAAGTTTCTGAAAAAACTGGTCACAATGACTTATCTGTACAGCAATAATTATTTGTATCAACTAATGAGTTCCGTTGAGTGCTCCATCTCTAAATATTCTGCGAAAAGCGTTCAAACGAAATCACGTTTCAACATATCGATATTATTGTGACGACGCAAGCAATAATCATAAGAGGGTCGTCGAAACTTTACCTTACCTTATGAGGAAAAAAATATATATTTGATACAATAATACAGAAGCAAAATCAGGCATCGCACGCGTATCACATCCACTTGATCGCTCTTTATCTAACACAACTAAACTAAATCAGGTAAACGGAGTAAACTCTGAGATAACATAAACACAGAACTTCCTAGAATCCACAGTTCAGCAGATATATATTTGTCATTATCCATACTTAATTTGCATAATAGAAGAAAACTTTAATTGAGTTCGAAACTCGAATACAATTCAAGTTAATAGAACCAAGCGTTATGCGCAAACTTGGATCAATTGAGTCCGGACGAAGTTCAAAGATGGGAGTAGACTAGATTAAGGAATGCATTTCCAACGAATTCTCAAACGAAATACGCTTCCCTGTTACTAGAATTTCATTCCACGCCTCAAGTAGACTGTCTCTCTACGCTTTTCCATAGTTAATAAATATATATATTATTTTGTTTTCATTAAAATAAAAAAAAATAAAAAAACATGTCTTCTTGATTAGCATTTTTTGACTGGATTGACAGGCCTCATGTCTTAGTTAGTAGGCAATAGTAACGCTGCCTTCTGCGCTGTAGGTCGTAGGTTCGATTCCCACCCTGGACAAACATTTGTGTGATGAACATAGATATTTTTCTATGTCTGGGTGTTCAAATGTATTATATGTATGTATTTACAAAAAAAAAGTATTTAAGTATTATATCAGTTGTCTGGTTCCCGTGATACAAGCTATGCTTAGCTTACTTTGGGGCTAGATGGCGCTGTGTGAAATGTCCACCAATATTATACTATTATTATTATTATAAGCAGACAGAGTAAAGCACATTCTGGTAAAGACACATTGTCTAATTCGGTAATAATAACTCTAAATTCATACATCACTTGGAAATCATTACAATAGCAGTATCAATAAAATCTCATATCAACATCCAAGTCACAAATATTCACCGTAGCACTAAGCAAATATTCGTAGCCCGACTAGTCCTTTACAACCACCGAAGTTCGTAGTTCGTAGCAACGTAGCAGTTCGTAACTGATGTAGCGAATGCATTGTGCTATTCGTAGTGACAACTCAATGGATCCGCTGCGAGATGGTACCCGATACGAAAGGTAAACATTTTAACTGAAAGGTTGGAGACTAAATTGAATGGGAACGACTACATAAAAGGTTATCTGAGCTGAAGTCATTTTATCATGCCATTGCAGTCTGTTAAGTAATTTAATGCGTTTCTGCATTTTTAGCAGTAATTATGTATATAAAATTATAGCTGGTTTGCAAGCAAAATATTTTATATTAATATTAAAATAAATGACCAAACTTTGAAACGAAAGGACGCGTAATTGATGATTACCTTAACAGAACTGCAAAGTTACTTAATAAACTAACAAATCTCATAAATACGTAAATAAATCAAAACTAACGCACTACAAAATCAAATTTATCATACCAAACAACTAACAAAACAGGTCTACGAATTAATACCAACGGATCTCAAACGCACTGTCAACTAAGTGTTGTTAAGTTAAACCCATTAGCGTTACCCCATTTAATTATGTTAGTAATAAATCTCACACCGACCTAAATTATCTGAGTTGGTGCAGGAAGGACCCACGAGCAGGAAGCCGACGAGGACCGCAAATGATCTACACATATTTGCACGTTACATTTGAATTTAGAGTGTCTTAATTAATGTACCGGAGCGGGTGAGACGTGTGTAAACAATACCACGTGACACGTGGCCGCGTGTCAAACTATGTCCACGATTTACAGGCGTGTGGCCACAGTGGGTACGGTCGCGCAACTGGCGCGGTTACGATACAAACTCGCGACTATTGGTCACGACTCACGGCAAGCCCATCTATTTCGCGTGACGTTCAAACGAACCCTTCCTTCTTTCCCTTGAGTGAAATTAGGGTTCCCCTACCCTATAATTAAAAAACGTGTATCGATTTCAACCCTAATATCAGTTTGATGGAAACTTTAACGCGGATGGTATTACGTAAGTTTTACGATTCCCATGTGAATTATCTTGTCGGAAAATTGAATTTATTTTCATAATAGTGAAATACTGGCTTATTATATTATAAAATAATAATCATCTGTACTACTTATCCGCCGTGATTTTAAGTTAGCAGAGATGTGATAGGTATTTGAAGAGTGTGTGACGAGTGGTCAGCTCAATGCCTCAATTGCCAAACCACGAATGACTTAGGTAGATCTAATATTTTGATCTACATTCCGTACAGTTGTGACAAATATTAACTTGGTCATATTAATAAAAATCAAGTCTAATTTGAAATTTACTATGAGTATGTCATAGCATTTTTTGTGTTATACATTACTTCAAACTCCCTACTTTTCTAAAGGTCACTGGGTATTTTGGATCTAATGAGTGGTTCATTACCATTATAAAACGTATGAAATTAAAATTCATTAGACACCGTCCAAAGGTTACCTTGAAGGGAGCTAGCTCTCGTAGCTAAGGGCCGCTCACTCTACTATAGTAAACTTGTTATATTTAAATGTGCTTTTTATGAATACATTATTACAGCGGCCATATAAATATCTACGTAAATCTTTGCGGATAAAGGCGTAATCTATATACGAATGTATGTGTAAATATGACTTGTGTTCCCAAAAACTCCAAAAAATGTCCTAATAATGCTGACAGCTATGAATGTAATTAAGCCCTTTGGTTATTCAGCTCGTTTACTCTCACATGTTGATAGTGCGCAGAAATAATAATCAAAGTTTGTCCATAGGTAAGCGCATCTACGGGAAACGGTAGCACGGATTTAGCATTTTTGATGATATAGTCCGAATAAAGTATGCATTGGAAAATTAGCCCAGAAAATATGTTAATAGGAAAAATATGAGATTGCTCCTTTCAGTGGGATTTTTACTTGAAATTTATAAAATCACAATATAATGGTCAAGAAAAATTAATTTGTAATTTGGTTAGGCTATTCTGTTGGGTCAGGTAGCTATCAAATAAAGAAAAAGTGGCATTTACGAGTATTATTTTTTCGTTGCTATCTTCACTGGAGAATTTCAACAGTATCCAATAACAAGTTTTTGATAAATTGAAACACAATTTGAAACGAAGTTAAAAATTATAACTTAAGGTAAGAAGACGACATAAAATAGCTAAAACAAAATAAAGTTACCAGCGTAATACAACACGACTTTGATGAAAGCCAAATACGCTTCGAGAGAGCTTAGCGGGATCGGCGAGGAGATTTCGTTGTCTATTTTCATGTGCAGAAAAATATTTACAATCCTCGTTATTTTCACGCATCTTTTACGCTGTAAAGTATTTATTCAGGACATACCTTCTCTCATACTAATTTAGTAAAAGGTAACTAATATTAAAATCTGGATCTAAACATAAATTTCAGGTTCAATTAATTACTTGTTCCTATATTTGGGAAGACACTGCTTCCTGTAACACAGTTTCTGTTAACTAAAACAGGGGGCAAAGCTTCAAAAGTTATTTGTACCCTTACTCTGTTAACAAATATTTTTGTATTTTGTTTTTGTATTTGCACGTTGTACACATACGTGGTTCGTCCGAGCGGGATGAGGCTGGTCGGCTGCTCGAGTTACGCTGAGGAGACCAAGTTGAAAAGGACCTTCGCAACTTCAGGCCGTCGACGGGTCGAATGCGGCGATGGAGCGACAAACCTGCCAGACTGTGTCGGAGGCCTAGATCCACTTCGGGTCGCTGCGCCACGACAGCAGTATTAAGGGTAAAATATTCTTTAGTGTACACTGCCGTCTAATATTTGTTAACTGTCCTATCCCTCCAAAGGATGCATGGAAGAGATTAATCTAAGTGATAATTCCGCCCATTGTGCCCATTTTTAATATAGTGGTAATATTGTAATTATTATTCTTTGTTTTGTGTGTACTATAAAGAGTTTATCTATCTATAAATTTTATTTGCTAATCGTCACAAGAAAAATTTTACTATTTGAAAATAATCAGTAGTCTACGAAATAACTACTAGGTTTTTTCCTAATTAAATATAGAAGACCCATTCGCAAATAAAATTACTTATTCTGGTTTCGAAGTGTGCAATAAAACTTTTGAGTTTCTTTTGATATTTACAGTGAATTATTTGTGTTTTGTGTATCGCATTTTACAAACAGTTGCATGTCATGATTATGGCAAAAACTCCTTTTTCCTTCCCTAACTTCTAAAATAAAATCCATAAGACCGCGGAAGTTTAAACAAATATGTTTACTACGAATATCTTCTGCCCGTGGAGGATTCAAATTAAATTGTCTTCGAATGTTTATTCTTGGACATATCGGTTTCCTCACAATGTTTTCGTGTACCGTTTTGAGAACGTGCATACCTTTATTTTCAGGGAAAACTAATTGTTATCTGTATTTAACTGTACTAAACCAGAATGTGTAACCAACACGAAGAAAATCACAATAATTTTGCTTTCGTTTCTTTCTCTGAAAGGGACAGGATGAGCATTTGGCTATCGTGTTTAAACGTATCCCATATATTTAACGGATACAAAAATTACAAAACGAACTTGCTACGTAAAATTCGATCACAACCATGAGAATAATTTATTTCAACGTGATTTTTAGAGTGTTCATATTGTATTAGCGTTCCCACGAACGAAATCTTCTATAAGAATGTTTAGTCTTCTTTTAACAAACAGCTGTAGTACTGTTCTGATCTATCTCCTGTACTAACTACGGACTATCGAATATTTACTATTTATTCTTATTGTATCCTAAGTTTACGTCGCTATATAAATTTTTACATTTACGAATGGTTATAACAGTTGCAAATTTCTGTTTCGTATTATAAAGCAGTGCTTGTATCAAGAATGGTTAGTTCCCAGTATCTGTATTTAAACAAATTATCTGCGGTACTATGGCAACGGTGTGAAAGGTGAAGGATAAGATATATTGCGTCATGCTTGTATAAACATAACAGATAACTGTGAAGCAGACTATCAAATAATAAACAGTCGCACTAAATAAAAATAATTGGACAATGCATTTCATGAAATACAATCCAAATTACAATTACTATGCAAAACGAAATATATCAAAATCAGGTAAATATAAAGAAAATCGACTTAGAAGAGTGGACGATAAAAATTACAATCTCTTCATCAAGTAGTTATATAATTTTACGCCATTTCATATATCTGGCCTATTGCGCTTTTTTGCAGTAAATGCAGCAAAAGTCTATAACCTTCTAGAGTTCTTCATAATATATAATAGAGAATGCTTCATTCATTATGAAACAAGTTATTAATAAATATGCATGAGTTTTAACACATTTAGCATAACACATTTTAAGTAAGTTTTACTGTCTGGAGTAAACTAAAGAAAGCTTGAATAAAATGGAATAGCTGGCATTACTGCAGACTTATTCTCGCTTTTAAAAGTTCTAATTAGGTCGGAGTAATTTAAATAACCACTTCAATTAGTGTACCGAGGAAGTCCAACATTATCTTGCAATGTTCTCACAAAAGCTGCTGATTTATAAAAATGTTACGTTATGCCCATTACACATTCAGTACAACTGGTGCCGACTTCTTTCGGGGAAGTACCCACACCATACCCATTTCTACCGCTAAGTACTAACACATTCGTATACTGCGTTTTGTTTGGTAAGACATTTCACCTTTACGAGCTACGGGCGTTATATGATGCAAATTGGGTCTTCCGGAAGACTCTTCACATACTAGTAGAGGAAGAAAATGTCGTAGACCCAAGATCCGACAACAACGATTTTCTTCGATATTTATCAGTTTAAAACCTCTTCGTGCATAAGGCTTTGCTACTCATTGACTTTTCTAACGAAACGAAACTGCATTACACTGCTTCCCAGAGATCAGGCAGAACATCTTGGAGTTTTTCTTAATGTCTTTGGTAGGAGGGGGAAAATATAATAAATTTCGACTGGCCTCACAGCTCAGTTGGTAGTAATCCTGCCTTCCATGCTGTAGGTCGCGGGTTCGATTCCCACCCACGACAAACAAGCATTTGTATGACGAATATAGACGTTTGTTCTGTGGCTGGGCATAATATGTATTATATGTATGTATTTACAAAAAAACCTTATTAGTATTATATCAGTTGTCTGGTTCCCATGATACAAGAAATGCTTAGCTTATAGGGCTAGAAGGCGCTGTGTGAAATGTCCGCCAATATTTCTTATTTATTTTTAGTATTATTAATAAAGTCCAGAAACACGAAGACTGATATATACAAGAGGGAAATCTGGTTAAAACGACTATCGCCATTGAGGCTTATGTAGGCTTTTGTATGAAGGGGCTTAAGATTCACGTGTCGCTCAGTATAAACTCTTATAATATCAACCTTAAGCTGTATGCAAATTATATCTTGATACACGTAGTTCTCTCGTACGTCACTCTCTGAAGTATAGCCAACAACTATATGTAATAATTCACTCCAGTATTACATTACAGTACATTATGTAAATATCTTACGATTTGAATTTGGAAATGATACACGTAACGTTCCATTTATCAGTATATTATACTAAACGAGGCACAGTGTTCCGGTTTGAAGGGTGTATAGTGGAAATCGCAATACCAAATGGTGTCACATATTATTTCGCCCGCCACTCTGAGACGTTATAATATACCGTTATACCGTTACCGTTACCAAATATACCGTTAATGACTACAAAGTAGTGCGTTGCTTGGATGCTCCTTTCGTGCAACTAATTCTTGCCTGCAATGTTATTTGGGTTTCCCAAATGTAAAGCAAGGAGATTAAGCCGGTTCTTATGGATTTCTGTTGGTATAAGATAAAATTTTCAAAATATAGCATGAGCTCCTTCCATCACTTTCAAATAAAATTGCTAAAATTACTCATAATAATAGCTGCAACCAGGCAGTAATAAATTTCGTGTTCCAGTGTTTAGTACTTAATGGCCCAGTAGTACAGAACTCAACTTTAATTTCAGAGATCACTACTTCAAATTCAGACGTGTAGTAAAACCACTACGGTGAATTTTTTTTATTGTGTCAAGTGTACGAACGGAGTCCCTTTGAGGCGCATTTTAATACTTTAAACACACTTATAACTCTCTCGTTAGCGGCACGAGTAGTAGCATTACTGCTAACTTTACTACATTGCTAAAGATGATAAATTGGCGATTAGGGTGATAGTGAAGCTTCTTTATGGAGTAATAGTATTATTTGGTACTGTGTTCCAGATTGAAAGGCTTTGAAATTGGCATATTCTCATCATTCAGTTCAAAATTAAATTATAAAAAAGCCATGGATTTAAACTCAAGACTACAAGTTTACCGGCATCTTACTATGTAAGCTTCGACGGCTTCGTTCCATGTCATCACTTTAACATAATAAATCACGCTACTCTCAAATATTTTAGCAGGAAAATATCAAAAATAATCTTATGTGTATAGAATGTTGTGACAGACGAATTTGAAGGGAAAAACTTGTAACAGGGCACATCAGCTTCGTGACAAAGGTATTCGCGATACGATCACAATTCAATAAAGTTGCGTTCATGAAAAAGTTAGCTTTGGGTACATCGAGGGGAATGAATGTAGTGAGGGGTTAAATTGTTTCTTAAAGAAACTAAGCATTCCGGATAAGGTTAAAAAGTTGATTAAATACACCATATGCAAGTAATATATAAACCATAAGTATTTCACGAATAAATTACTGTTTTAGCACATGTATAAAATGCGAGGTAACGTCGAAATTGTGAATGATTCTACAAGTGTTTCTAAACTACATTCAAATTTCATGTTTTTCAAAAATAAAAATTAACTACTGGGTTACAGAGTATAAATAAGTATTATAATATAATCGAATATAAATAAGTCAATTCCATTACCTTTTTTTAAAATTGTAACGTTCTAGTATATTTGTTATACATTTGGTGGTTGGTTATTAGTACAATAGTAGCGCCAGAGTAATCTGTAATTTATCTTGATTATATAATCTACAAATTTATTTCTGTATCAAGTTTATTGCAACAAATTCTAAATTTGTTCTATTAAACTTTCACAAACCAACTCTCTATTTCTCCGTATTACACAGAGTAATATATTTAGATTCCGTTTGTTTAGCCTAAAGTGAAAATTATTTCATAAAGTCGATTAAATTTATTATTTATTAGTGCACGTGGAATAAACAATATTAGGTATGAATAAATTGTATTTGGAATTGATTTAAAGAGCAATTTTATTCAGTGATATAATTTTTTGTGATTCAAATAATATTCAGAGTCAAATTATTCAGTCATGTACGTAATGTTACAAACTTGATTATAGCAACAGCGTATACCTATCAACGGTTGGATAGTTGAAGCTTATATAGTTTATTGAATTGTAACCTTACTAAGATTCAAAGTCTTAAACTTATTCCTTAGTCCATAAGTTGTAATAAATTCACGCGTATTTATTGCTAATTTAAACGCCTATTCAAACCCTACTATATATATATATACACACACACTATACATATACTACTATAATACATATTAACACCCAGACAGTAGTTTAGAGCAGTAGAACTCTCGCCAAGTTCGTCCGGGGAAGTACTGCCACCATGCCCATTTCTGCCGCCAAGCAGTAATGCATCCGCGTTACTGTCTTCCGGTTTGAAAGGTGTGGTTGCCGGTGAAATTACAGGCACATGAGACATTCCATCTACACGTCTCAGAGTTACGGGCGCATACGATGCGACTTGCGTCTTGTCGTACCTAGTAGGGGAGGCCCCAAATTGCATCGGTTGTTATGGGCCGAGGTTACCACTTAACACCAGGTGGGCCGTCGGCACGTTCCGTAACTGATTTACATAAAAAAAAACAAAGACAAACATCTATGTTTCTCACACAAATGTTTGTCCTGGGTGGGAATCGAACCCACGACCTACAGCGCAGAAGGTAGGGTTACTAACCAACTAAGCTGCGAAGCCAGTCAGTATGTATTCTATCAGTCGTCTGATTCCCATAGTAAAGCTTAGCTTAGTTTGGGGCTAGATGGCGCTGTGTGAATTGTCCACCAATATTATTAGTAAGAGCTGGTTGAAATTGTAGCGTTAGAATAGCAATTTCTATAAATGCTACACGAAAATTTTAGTTGCTTACAGATAATATAATGCATGTTTGCAACTGTACCATTAGTTATACGGTTGTTTCCGTCCTACTTCAACCAGTCAGCCGATATCACAGTAACCAATTATCATTTGGCATCAAACGTACGTAACGTGCGCCCAATTAGCAACAAAGTCACCTACGCAGCAACAAAGTTACCTACGCAGCAACAAAGTTACCTACGCAGCAACAAAGTCAATTTGGATTGGCATTCGGCACCGATAAACTAGCAACGACTACACATTTCGAGGTTTAATGATTCTTCCGCTTATTAGATTGTGTATCTCTCATCCTGAAAATACTGGTCATGCCTATTCATAATTTTGACAGTCCTCAGCTCAGTTGGTAGTCTCTGCCTTATGCGTTGTAGGTCGTGGGTTAAATTTCCACCCAAGACAAAAAAAATTGTGACGAATATAGATGTTTGTTTTGTGTCTGGGTGTTATACTTACGTAATTACAAAAAAAATATGTATTCTATCAGTTGTCTAGTTCCCATAGTACAAGCTATGCTTAGTTTGGGTCTCGATGGCGCTGTGTGAAGTGCCCACCACATATGATATTATTATGGTATAATGCAAGTTTATGGGACCCGGAGAAAATCTCCATGGCTTCTCAGGTTTTTTTACCATATCGACGAGATTTTTTTGTTGCAAGTTATCCAATCTAATTGAAGAATAACAAAGTGGGGAAGCCGGCACTTACTAAAACGGAATCTTCGAAGACGTGTCTCAAGTTCACTGAAAAAGATTTTGCAAAGCGCGCCTTAATTCGTCACCACACTGGTTCAACTAAGCCAATGTCGATTTGATTTCAATTTCAAATCTAATCACAGTAACCCATCTGGGGTAACTCTTGACAAAATTAGAATTGGACCTCGTCAACGGTAATTCACCTGGGGTTATTCCAAGAGTCCATCGGCAAACTAAGTATAAAATAAGTATCTTATAAGTTAAAGAAATATTTGTTTGAAAATGTTAACAGACGATTTTACCGCGATAGAAACTTTTGTGTCCGGATGGGGAAACCAAATTTAACACAATATTTACATGCGAGCAGCAGACAGGGAATAATACGTCGATACAATCTCAAATTATGGTATATTTTGTGTTTAAGTGAAACGCACATCTAAACAAAATCGTTTGTTTTTGTAACCCTGACCTCTGCGCTGTGGGTCGCGGAGTCGATTCCCATCCAGGACAAGTATTTGTGTGGCGAATATAGATATTTGTTCTGTGCCTGGGAGGTAAATATGTATTATATGCATGTATTTACAAAGAGTATATAATAATTCTATCAGTTGTCTGATTCTCATAGTACGAACAATGCTTTTTTGGGGCTAGATATCACTGTGTGAAATGTCCACAGATATTTATTTTTAAATGTTACTTATTGGTGCAACGAATGAGGCTAATGGATCACACCACTAATTGAAATTTGATATATCAATATGTAACGTGCCTTAGAATCTATATTTGATCATATTACATGCGTATAAATATACTTTGACGTGACCATTTCGTAGGTTTCTGAGTGTAAATAAATTGAATTTATTACTACTGCATTAAAAAAACGAAGTTCTAACATTACAAATTTTTTATCGATTGGCAAAACCGAAATTTATAATTAGATTAAGCCTTCCAAAAGGCTATGCATCCAAATTTTTTTTTTTTTTACTTTTTCGATTTGCGATAGCTCAGACAAACTACTTGCGAGCGCTCAGAGCCCTCAATTTCGTTCAGCGACACACAATAATCCATCTCTGTCGCGTGCGGTAAAGATATAACCAAACACGACAATATTATCTTCAACGTTATATAGAAACCTCTTTCGATCTAAAACGATTAAATTTGTTCTATTTTCGGAACTGTCATATTAAACCTTCATAAATATTTTTCCAAATAAATCATTGAAGTACTGCATGCATAATTTTTTCCATCGGTGTTTTGAAAATGTGTTGTTGCGAACGACATCTATGTTCGATATACAAATGTTTGTCCTGGGTGGGAATCAAACCTACAGGCAGGCCCAACTGAGTTGTGAGCTGGTTATTTAATTCGCTGTGTATATTTTGTACTTGAGGATAAAACATTTTCTTTGTTATATTTTTACATCGTTTTCACAGTATTCTTGTTTCCTACATAATTAGTAAAGTATCTTTCACTTCGTATATTATATAACAATAACATATGAGACACAATATTAAGTTAAAAAATGGTATCGTGTCGAATCGAACCTGCAATTTGCATTCTGTTGTAGGACACAACATTCGCTGATCATAAACTAAATCTAGAAATAATGACCTATGTAATAAGTTTGCTTTGAATTTGACCTGACCCGCCCACTCCACATTCATTCACTCCATGAAAAGAATTCATAGCAAAAACGCTAACATACATTATACTAAGTAACAGGACACGCGAGCCAACGCCTCGCACCACAAAAATCCATTATTTAATATAATTTAACATGACATTAGTTCCCCCATTAGTTCACATTATAGACATGCGATGGTGCAAGTATTTCAGTGTAAGGGTACGGATATGAAGGTGCCTCATTGACTTTCTTCGCGGTCGCCTTTTAGCTCACTACATCATTTTTTTTATGTGACTAGTGGTAAATACGGGACGAGCAGATGGCCCACCTGGTATTAAATGATAACCTCTGCCCATAACAAGCAATGACACTTGGGTTCTCCCCTATTTAGTTACAACACCACCCCAGTCACATCACATGCGCCCGTAACTCTGAGACGTGAAGCTGGAATATCTCACGTGCCTGTCATTTCACTGGCAACCACACCTCTCAAACCGCAATACCGTAACGCGAATGCATTACTGCTTGGCGGCAGAAATGGGCACGGTGGCAGTACTTGACGATACGGATAACTCTGGATAGGCGGCTGTTGTATTTTGACTGGCGTCACAGCTCAGTTGGTAGTAACCTTGCCTTCTGCTCTGTAGGTTGTGGGTTCGATTCCCGCCCAGGACAAACATTTGTATGATGAACAGTTAAATTGTTCTGTGTTCATATGTTTGCCTCACTACCCATGTAGAAATCATGAGTATCAACTTCGAGGTATCGAAATAGCAAGCCGCAAGGCATTTTCGGCATGTTCGTACCCTAAGGGAATTTCATCGACCATTCTTGATGCATATCTTATTAGGAATTTCATTTACCTTTATAGATAGCACTGATAGCTGAGAGACTATTTGTGCAGAATCCGAGGAAATTGAGTAATATATGCTTGAATAAGAATAATGATAATGATAACATACTAAGAACTTCTAAGATTCTCTGTATTACAAGCATAGACAAACTCTTACAGAACAGAACAACCATGACTCAAACAGAACACTGCTTACTGCGTAACTTGACAGGTCATTCTTATCAATTAAATTAGGAAAAGCAAAGTTCACGGTGGTTACTTTTTGTTGGTTTTACTACTTTCAGGGTTGTGTTCGACTACAAAACACCTAACTGAAATATGACCGTTGACTGGTCTCACAGCTCAGTTGGTAGTAACTCTGCCTTCTGCGCTGTAGGTCGTGGGTTCGAGTCCCACCCAGGATAAACATTTGTGAGACGAACACTGATGTTTGTTCTGTATTTGGGTGTTAATTAATATTATAATATATGTATGTACAATAAAGAATACAAGTATTAAATAAGATGTCGGATTCCCAGGACACAAGCTACGCTTACTTTGGGGCTAGATGGCGTTGTTTGAGATTTCCACCAAAATCTACTTATAAATAAAATGAACGCAAAACATACATGTTGATAAAATTATGATTGATGGAACGAATTCCCTCACCCTATAAATACAATACGAATACACTTAACTCATAATGCGTTTTGAACAAGGTTTTTGATGCAAGTGTGTGTATTCGCTTTAGATAAACTGATATTTTACTGCACTACATGAATTCAAAATTTGTTACGCAAATTAATAGGTGCTCGAAAAATAATAATAATTAAAAAGAACAATATTAGTTTATTTATTATATTTATTAGTGATCTGATACATAGTCTTCTAGCCCCAAAGTAAGTTTAGCTTGTACTATAATAAAGGATACAGATAAAGGAAACAGATAATTTATGTACGATATCTATACTATTTTTTTTATAAATTCGTGTAACAAGTTCCGATAGTTTTTCAGGCTTGTGCCGTTTACGTCCCAAGAGGTACTGTCACCATACCTGTTCTTCATATCTAACTAAATGCGGACTCAAGTCGTATTACGTTTGTTACGAGCAGAGGTCCTTTATGAACTTAAGAAATTCAATTGCTTTCCGCGTCTCTCTACTTGTTCTACATCTTTTCTATAGAAAGCATATGAATGCTTTCAATAAAAAAGTTGTAGAAATTAACTAGTACTGTGAGGAATTCGCGAGAATATAAATCTGTATGTTAAGGTCATTTCAAAAATAGATACAATTTGCCTTGACTAGACATGAACTGAATTCCAGTGAAACGACAAGCACAGCTAAGTCAAAAGAGCAAGACTCAGTGACTCAAAAAGACGGAGTCCACCGAACTTAATACGAAACGAAATAAAGAAACCATTATTATTCCGTGTGGATTTTATTAAATCTACTTGTCAAATTGCTTTTAGACAGCTGCTCGTCGATAATCTACTTGAACGTTTTATAAAATTTCATACATTCACATTGAATTCGCAGCTACGTCTGGCTTTGAGGAAATCCGATAAAATAGTGACATCTAAAATGTTCAATACGTTTCAGGTCGTCGCTGCGTGCAATCTTGTGCATTTCTCGTGAATTGCGGACATTGGCGGTGACGTGTGATATCCTATCGGCATGGCTGTCCTTTAGCCAGTGGGACATGTCGAGTGGATATTGGAATGTCGGAACTAGAGAAATGGGGCTAAATTTAACCAATGTTTATTGGCCTTTTAGCTGTCCAATGCAGCCCGACTCCATCTGAGGTAATTAGCTTTCGATCATTAAAATAGTGGATTTTACACCATCCACCACCTTGCTAATACTCAGACATAACACGCAGGACCTGCAGTTCCAAACGTCACTTTGACCATACTGTGTTAATTTTGTGTCTTCTTGGACGTAGCGACTGGCCTCACAGCTCAGTTGGTAGTAACTCTGCCTTCTGCGCTGTAGGTCGTGGGTTCGATTCCCACCCAGGAAATCATTTGTGTGACGAATATAAATGTTTGTTTTGTGAAAAAAAAAAAAAAAAAATGTATTTATTCTATCAGTTATCTGGTCCCCATAGTACAACCTATGCTTAGTTTGGAGCTAGGTGGCGCTGTGTGAATTTTAGACCAATATTATTATTATTATTATTAAACCGAAAGAAAAGTCATTCAAATCAGTCAAAACTGATTATGCCACGCATACTTTGCATATGAATCAGTGAGTTTTGAATCCACAGAATAAATGGCACTACAGTGTACCTACCTACATATAGCTATGTTCTCATCCAATGAAAAAATAGCTTAACTAATATATATGTAGGTATATCACTAAATTTCGATCTTAGCCTTAACTACTAGAAAGATTTTATAAAATAGAATTTCATAAATGACATTTACAACAGCCAATTACAAATGCTCTTATTCACTTGTGTTCATCGAAGTTATTAATCGTGTTTCATAAGCAAATTGTACCTGTTAGCTTCACTGGTTCAGACTCCGTTCTCTCATCGAAGATTTGTTAGGTATTGCAACAAAGTCACAGACGAGAAGGAAAACTTTCGCGCGTCTAACGGTAAGTTCAGAACTGCAAACTCCCCCCTGACAAGTTATCAGATCTAAAGACAACTCTACAACGACCATTATATACAATTATTTACAATGTATTTGCAACGTAAACAAATTGTGCCTAATTTGTAAGAACGTTGCGGAATAGTAATGAGTCGCGTTCTCGTTCCTATTGAATTAACGAACGAATTGTCGTTTAATCAATAGCGTATACGTTAACTGTGCTGTGACAAAGTAACTAATCAGTGAGGAAATATATTTTGGCACCCAGTTTGCTATGATAAATTGGGTAGCGATGAACCACAGAAAAAGTAATTGGTACAATTTCTGTAACAGATGTAAATATATGTATATGGGAAATAAAACTCACAAGGATAGTGCCGCTAGAAGTTATATTAGTAACTAGCTGTTGCCCGCGACTTCGTCCGCGTGGAATTCGGTTTTATCACGCACCCCTATTTTATCCCTTGGAAAAGTAGCCTAAGATACTCCTTCTTACATCAGCTATCTGCCAGTGAAAGTCCCGTCAAAATCGGTCCAGCTGTTTCGGAGATTAGCCGGAATAAACAGACCAACAGACAAAAATTTAAAAAAATGTTGTTTTGGTATATGTACTGTGTATACATCCATATGCACTTAGTAAAAAGCGGTTATTTTAATATTACAAACAGACACTCCAATTTTATTTATTTGTATATACTATTGGCATTAACTGAAAGGATTCAGTCCTATTAGATAGATTTATATCATGAGTGTACTTATTTTTAATATGTCCACCTGATGTTAAGTGGTAACCCGCCACCCATGGACAACAGCAATATCACTCAAGTCCTCTCCATAGTACGAGATGACTCAAGTCGCACTGCGTTGCGTCCATCACCTCGGGACGGGACGTTAGGTCTCATGCGCATACAATTTCACCGGCATCCACTCCCTTCCACCGGAACACAGCATCACGAGTGCATCACTGCTTGGCGGTACATTACCAGGTGTGGTGGCAGTTCTTCTCCGGGCGAACTAAGCACAAGTTCTACTGCTACTTTGGGTTGCTCCTTTCGCACCACCCGGGGGACACGTGTAGGGATTCAACGGGTTATCACATACGGACGCGAGCAACGTGGCCCCCCACTTGGTAGTGATCATTATATTATTATGTGTTATATTCTGCGTCTGCGACACAAAATATTCTTATGGAATAAAATTACAGCATTCCATTATGCTGCCTAGTTTTTTCGTCTTTTTCCCCGTAGTGTTTATAAAGAAGTACATAAAGAACGCGGAGTATTTTCTCGTAGCATCCTTACTGCTTGGTATTTGTATAATGCTCGTGATGTCAATACATTTATTTAGGATAGCTATGGGACCGGTTTAATACCTAACCCGATATTCATGGGGCTCGATGGCATCGTAAACATAACATTCTATTCAATTGTAAAGTAAATTAAAATTAATAATCTATTCTATCTTCAGTGGTTGTAATGGAAAGCAAACTCATATAAGCATTTTGACTGGAACTAGATTATACAATTTCAAATTATTTCTTACGTTCTATAACTCACCACCTTATAAGAGGCGTCCTGTGTCTTACCCTCGATTTTTTCTTTTACCTCCACAATTTTGTTTAAATGTATAATAAATTAAATTAAACACATAAACAAGCTTACTGAAAAGCTTCCAACGTCTCATTTTGCAGGACAAAAAAATTATGTGATGTGATTTAACTATTCTAGAACCAGGTTTAAAATAATGAATAAAATAAGGGCGATTCAAAAGAACCTAGATAAGGAGAGAAGTAGGAGGGGCACAATTTTATACCGCACCTCCCCTCGATTAGAAGACGAGAGCGGTTCCCTGTCCCAAGAGTAAGGAATAAATGGTCCAATAAAATTATAACTTCGGGGTCCCAAGACTATACAAATATTTTAATACAAAATATAAGGTAAAATCGATCACATTAGCAAATTAAACCAGATCTCATAGAATGTTTAAGTAAGTGATCACTTGCTTGATAATAATTAAGCTTGCGTTTCTACTCACATAAATAAAAAAAATTGCTGCATTTTATAAGGACACTTTTGTACTGAAATAACTCGAAAGTATCAGCAAAAAAACGCGCAGTGATAGAGCGATCTAGCATTCGTTACTTTTCAGGGTCGTCATCTGATTTGAACTCTTTCATCTTCTCTACTCAAGTCATAAAAAACACAGGGGTCCAGAGGGTAATAAACGATTCAAAATACAATCTTTAAGGGCGTGTAACAAGAAGAAACTCACACACATTATCTCATACTATATGTACACATACCACAACATAGAACATAAAAACAACACATTACTCTTACATCGCTCATGAAAGTTGGCTTCTCTGTAACCAATTTCTTAGAGACGTGTTATCACCACCGGTGAACTCAGTAATGTGCTACTAAACTGGGAAATATTGCACTGAAATTTTCAACAAAATATAGAGTATTTGCCACCATACCAAGAGACATTATAAGCAAAAATAGAACTTTAGTTGACAAGGCTTTAAATAGTCTGTTAACATATTGACAACACTGTTCAGCTTGCTCCCAATAATATACATATATATTTTCGTTCTTTTTCTGATAATCTACTACAACTATGATTATATTCACAATTCTCTATATTCTCCGTTCTATCCATTCTAACAGATAACCACATCCCTGGCTGAACTAATCCTATCGGAAGGCCTCGCTGAAGATGATGCCGCAAGACGCGTTGCAAAAATCTCGTGTTTTTCAGGACTAACATGGATCATGGACCGGGGCATACAAGACAAATGATCTGTGACTTTGTCCCAGTAAATTTGGTATTTTGTTATCTTCTTCTAGTAGGGGGCGAAAGCAGAGACGGAAGCAGGACGGACTGTGTCGACCATGTGTCACTTGCCACGTTTGAAATTTCGTTTCTTCAAAACATTTGAAAAAAATAATGTTTTTTTCTTCACTTAAAAAACGATTTAATATGGCAACTCCCAAAAAAGAGAAGGTCGGTAGTTCAAATACCACTTCGTTTTTATAGACAATATACGCTTTATAACTAATGTTTAATTTTATGACAAACTCAAAATATTTCGCAAAACAAATACTTATTATGGTGCAATGCGAAATACATATCAATAATACAAAGATTGTGAAATTATTTCATATTTGTCTTGTGCCGTCAACCCTTTGAATTCGTCCCAGCATTTTGACATGTTATGATAATGATGAATAATTCTATTTTTATTGTATTTCTGGTATAAATTTCTCATTCGGCTTACATCCTTTCGACGAATGCGATATATCGTATGTGATGTACGGCCGGAAATCATGAGAATGCGGCTTACTATTCCTGCCGCCAGTCGCCAAGAAGTTGTAGTTTCAGCATAAATATTATTATTGTAATCTTTACCATTTTTATCTTAGAAACAGCATTTTAATACCATTAACATATTTGCACTTTGCATGCATATGTTCTTTTTAATAATACATTGTTAAAAATTGTTGTACAGACATTGTATGCTAAATGAACTAAGATTACATTTAGAAGTATTTTAGGCACAACTGATATGTGCATTCGGTTATTGGAAAGCTGGTTTCCGTGTGTTTGTAAAAATTAAATAATCAAATATTTTTTCTTTTCCTATTGATAACAAAATTCGTGATCTGCCAACATTAATTCAATGTTTTAAATGTGTGTTAATTTGCTGACGCTACAAAATTTAATAGTTAATTATATTATATTAAAATTGTTGTTTTTTATGGTTCATGTTACACTGATTTTATTCCATTCTTTTCCAATCCTTTCCATCCGATCCGATCTGTTTTATTCTATTTTACTCTATGTGCATGTATAACATTTACACACTCATACTCTTGCAAAAGATTTCCCGTACGACAGACCTAATGGGTAAACGACACGATAATCCAAGACCCCAGATTTTTTATTCTTACCACACAAAAACTGTCTTGGCTGGGAATCGAACCGGGACTCTCACCGAGACCCTCACTTTGCAGGTTGTGTTACGAACGACAGCCACGGGCACATCTAACAGCCAACTGGGGTAGTAAGCTCAATATCCTGCCAAAAAAACTTCATCGATTTGATTGCAGTCAGCATTTGAAATGGTTCTCCAAGATTATGTGGACCGTTAGAATGTGGACGCAACGTTATTAGTCTCAGCCTAAATTTACTCAAGTGAAGCCACACATGCAAACTAAATTACGGTGTAAATTCCATCAAACACGCTTACTGAGTAAAGATTTTGTCCATTTTTCCCTGAACTGTATAACTTAACCCTTTTCCATCTCGTTGAATACGTGATTAGCATGTAAATAGAGTTTATCCCACCTCTGACCCTGTACCTTCATCGTGAACCCTGTACAGCCACCACCAGAAGTTACGTGAATATTTTTAGACCGTTAAAAAGAAACATGGTTTCCAAGATAATATTAATAAATTGAGACATTTCAAAGCGGTCGTATTTTAGTTGCATAATCAAAGCATAAAAGTTTTTTATTTTTTTTGATAACAATAATGAAAGTCTGTTTTATGAAACGGATGGCAGTTACCTGAATGTGTATTTTTAATGGCCATTATAAGACCACATTTTGAAATAAGGTTGGTACAAGAATGAGCAAGTAATATTGCAAAATTGTATAAAATGATTTTTTATAACGAGTAAATCAAAGCAGCATACACAATAAGTTGGCTGTGTCAACTCGTTGTAACCAAATATGATTTACACCACCTCTCTCGTAGCCAAGCCGACGTAATATTTTAGTAATAAACAATTAGAAAAAGTGTGAGAATTTATTTATACTTTGTTTTACCTGACTGTACTCTATACCTCAGCAGTGCAGAAGTAAATCTTAATTACGTATTTACCGTCAATGTGATAATGTAGGTCTGTGTTAGGGAAGAGTTATGCCCTAAAAAGGGCTACGATAAACTTGTTTCAAATTCAGTGAGTAGAAAATATTAGGTAGATCTTCGTCGGAGAAAATATGGGCACATTCAAATATGAATAGAGTTTTGCGTTTGATGATTCAAAACTGGTTATGTATATACTTATTATTAATAATAATAATAATAATTTGTTTATTTTTATGAATACACGCGTTGAATAAAGTACTAAATAAATCAACATAGGATTCACTGACTTGAGGTTATATCTATATATTTTTATCCCATAATGAGAATCGAACCTTTGACAAACACATTTCAGTTCATTGTCATACCACTTTGCCACTAAGGTCGTCAAAACTGACTCTAATCCTACTAATATTATAAACGTGAAAGTTTGTATGGATGTTTGTTACTCTTTCACGCTCAAACGGCTGAATGGATTTGTATGAAATTTGGTACAAAGATAGCTTATATCCTGGATTAACAAATAGGCTACTTTGATCCCGAAAAAATAGAGTGTTCCCGTGGGATTACTTATTCACCGCGGGTAACACCGCGGGGCGCAGCTAGTTTCATATAAAGAGAAACTACACGCCAAGTCCTACTACGTACAAGAGTCAATAGTAAATCAGATGATCGATCGTCGTAGCGCGTAAGCCGACGGCTACGGCAGGTAGTTACTAAAAATCTGCTACGGCAAATCGTTTGCTATCACGCGACTATCAGTACCGCTTCTAATACTCTGATATTGGTTCGTGCCGATTCTGTTTGCATCAAACAAACCAAAATCGCTTTCGTCAACTATAAAATGCATACTGGAACTTTCACTCGATACAAAAAAGAGATTGAGGCAGTTTGTTTATTCGTTTCTGGCACCAACAGAATACCATCCCTATTTCTGCTTCCAATTACTATGTTCGGTTTGAATGTTGGTTACTATTGGTAATTGTTTCAATAAATTGGTATTAAGATAAAAACAATCATGAAAATGTTGGCTCCAAAGACCCTTTCCTACCTTTGATTGAAAATCTTGTTAGTTAGGGCCCGATCAAAGAAGATTATCGTTACTCTGTCTGTCTCAGTCTCGTCATCAGTATAAGTAAGTATAAGAACCACAGGATTGTTATATTAATAATGAAATGGAAGATTATGAATTGATTCTAAGCTTAATTCTTAAGACGTTATGCATATCAAATGTCTAGTCTTTTTTACTTACAGTACACAAGTAGTTAAAGCTTTTACAACTTAACCTAAAGCTTCAATAAAAAATGTGGAGATTTTCAATTCAACTATTTTATTTTGACTGGCCTCCTAGCTCAGTTTATAGTAACCCTGCTTTCTTCGCTGTAAGTTGGGGGTTCGATTCCCACCCACTACAAATATTTGTGTGATGAAAATAGGTGTTTGTTCTGTGTCTGGATGTTGATATGTATATGTACGTATTTGCAAAAAAAGTATTTAAGTATTATATCAGTTTACCCGGTTCCCATGATACAAGCTATACTTAGCTTACTTAGGGGCTAGATGGCGCTCTGTGAAATGTCCACCACTATTTATTTATTATTAATTATTTAACTACATATATGTCTTATTTGCAATTGCTTTTTTATAGTATATAAAGATATGGAAAGAGCAGATGGACTGGACTACCTGGTGTTAAGTGGTAACCTCTGCCATAACAATTAATTCGACTTGGATCCTTCCCCACGTAAGACCATGTCGCATCGTATGCGCCTGTATGTCGGAGAAGTAAAGGCGGAATATCATGTGCCAGTAATTTCACCAGCAACAACACCTTTCAAACCGGAACACAGTAACGCTAATGCATCACTGCTTGTCGGCAGAAATGGATATGGTGGCAGTATATACCTGGACGATCTTGCCATAAGTTCCGTTGCTAATATATTAGGTGTCATATCCATTCTCTTGGTGTTTTTAGTATTCTGTGGTCGCTGTTGGCCGTCGATGCCTCGCTGGCAAAACTAACGCTAACGTAAGGCAACCACATTTTGCAGAACCGTGGGTTTGCTTAGGACTAGTTCCTGACTCGCTTTATTGTATGTGACAAACAAAACTCACACAACACAGCAGAGGGTAGGCGCTTAAAATTTTCTGCTGTGCAAACGTTTTACAGTGACTTGGTGAGGGTATAACGCCACAGAGTAAAATATAAATAATCAGTGTGGTGTGAGGATTTCAAGAGGCTTCTTTCGTGCACATGTCTTCGAATTTATTTGCTCCCTAGAAATATCTAAATTCCACGATGTTTTAAAAATAGAAATAAAGAAGGTAGGGTTACTACCAATTGAGCTATGAGGCCAGTCATATTGATAACATTTTTCCATCTCAATTGAAAGTCCTCAACTACTTAAGTATTAAAGATATTTAAAAAATCTACTGTATTCCAACCACAAAACATAGCTAATAACCCACTTTGTCTATAAAGGGATTTAACGCACTATAAACAGGACGTGTACACATTGATTACGCGGTCAAGTGGCCTGAGAGTTGCACGTGTGGACAAACCTTATAATATTTGTAAAGGTCTTGAAAGGTATGCATGCCGCATTATAAGGGTATGAGTATGCTATGCTAATTTGAGGAACGATACAATGACATGATTTTGTTTTACGATGATAAGCTAGGAGTGTGAACGTTAAAGAATATGCAAATAGCGATAAGGCACGGCATGGTTTGAACCGCACTGAAACTGGCATGCTGTCGTTTTTCACACCAATTTACCCTAAAAATATTATTAATCCTTATTTTTAGTAGTAAGTAATGCTCCCGGTGTTGGTGACGTCATAGGCAGGCTGCGGTGACCGCTTAACATTAATTAAGACATTGTTAACGTAAAATGGTGTAAAATAATGCTCTGACAAACCTCAAACGTTTTCCTAGTAGACCAAACAATATCATTACCAATAATAAATTGCACAACTATTTCCATTATTCTATTGTGTGAAAACTATAATATTTATTTTCATTTGATGCAAATATTTTATCTGAATATTATATACAGGCTGTTTACTATAATCATATTTAAGGCACTGAAAATTTATTGCTTAACGATGAAATAAACATCGCCAGAATCGTACCTTTAATACTAAAGCGAGTATTTCTTAAATAGCCCGCTCCTTCACGATATTTTTCTTCAACGTTCTGGGAACGTAGGTAATTCGTTGCGCACATAAATCTTCCAAACGAAAAACTCACTGGTGCACTGTTTAAAAACAATTACTTTCGCATAGTATACATACTACCATGTTTTCGAGAATGATACATTATTACTAATTTTATATTATTCAATTTTTTATACGTCTTGAAAGATTCAGATAACTTAAAATTAATAATCTCTTCCTAAATATTTCAACCTCCACTTTGAAAATAGTGCTTTCTTCAAAATAACCGATTCTCATTCAAACACAAGTATGATAGAGGAAATAATTATAGTAATTAATTTCTTCTGAGCATACAACTGATCAGTAATTCTCTCAGTGTTGCTGACGTCTTTAGGCTGCGGTGAGTGCTTAACAGGTGGGCCATATGCCTGTGTGCCTAAACTTAACACAAGGTAAGAATAACCGTACAAAATGTTCAAAATACCATTTGCGAAACTCCTGCGAAAATCAGTTTGCTACCGCTACTAACTATAGTCCAAAAATCATGAGTAAAATTTACTATTCCGTTTGGCAGTGCACAGCGTATCCACGTACTAACCGGAGTCGGTTGATTTGATTCCAATGAAATTAAATTACTCGATATATTTCGTAGTATCTGGAGCTGGTTTTATCTTCTTTGGCTGTACCTTTACAACCCTTAAACGCAAGTCCACCCCCAAGGTACAATATTACTCTGAATTTAGGGTCAATGTTCACGAGAGGCTTAGCGGATTTACGTCCATCCCGTTTGGTGTTTTCGCCTTAAATATTTGTACTATTTCCAAAATAAATCCGCTTATAAAGGTATTTTGATGTGTGTGAAAAGGTCTTTGGTGGGAAAAAATACATTTTCTGTTTGTTTGGTATGACATATTTCTATTAGAGTATGTCTAGCTTCATGCCTTTTATATTTCCCTCATTACTAAATAAACCTTTGTAGCCAACATTTCTTCCCAGAGTTTGGGCTATACAATTGCTAATACCAGAATTTCATATCTAGAATATAAATTCGCCCAGAGTAATATTATTATAATAATAACTAAAGAACATTACGTAACCTTAACTATACAAATAAAATAAAATTAAAGTGTCTGTTCGTAGTGTCAAAATAGCAGCTTTTTACAAAATGCTACTTATAACAAAATAAACTGTCTGTCTGAGATTAATAAATTATGACTTTACCAGGTTTTTAGGGTTCTGTCATAACTACGTCTTGAAAAACTTGCTAGGTTATTATTATACAACTATTATTTATATTTATACGATAGCAAAATTGTCTGTGTCAATTAACTGATGTTATTTCAAAATATCACTAGTATTATTAGCATAATAGGCGTCATACTTAAGTAGCCTTGTAATTTTAAAGTTGAGTAATTGACGCATACAAACCATTTCTTTTAGAATTTAATGGAATCAAAGTTTGTATAATATCTGTCTATTTTCATACTTTTAAATTCCTGTAGGTAATAAACTGCTTACAATTGAATGAACAAGTTGAATAAATTCTGAACAGTTGTAAAGAACACAAAAATAGGATATGTTGCAATAATTATACAATTGTTGAGCAGATGAATGGCAGATGTAAAGGCCTGTTTTGTGGTGAAACAGGTATTTCATACGCTGAATACCACTTTGATCTTGCAAAGCCATAGTCCCAAAGATACAATAAATAAATAAATATTGATGTACATTTCACACAGCGTCGTCTAGCCCCAAACTAAGCTAAGCATAGCTTGTACTGTGGGAACTAGATGACTGATAGAATACTTATAAACTCTGTGTAAAGCGTACATATAAATACAAAAGACCCAGACACGGAACAAACATCAATGCCTCCACACAAATGTTTGTCCTGGGTGGAAATTGAACCCACGACCACAGCGCAGAAGGCAGAGTTACTTAGACCTGTGAGGTCAGTCAACAATGGTCTCAAGTTTGTACTTTAATCAAAACATACTCCGTTTGCAAACTTAGATTAGTCTCCCTGCCAACATTATGCGCGAGGAAATTACATAACTCTAATGTTGAGGACGTGTGTAGCGAACGAGGCTGTTTTTTTTTATAATCTACATTTAGTATCATCGATAATAAAAAAAAAATGCCGGATTTTGGGTTAAGCTGGGTTGCCTGGTTTAGTAGTTTAGTAGCTGAAATTGAATAGAATTTTGTGTTACAGGAAAAGGTTCTAGGTTTTTCCTATGCTGTGTGACTCCAAGCCAAATACAGTGAATGAGTTAATCTTTCAGCTCGGGAAGATCACGAATTCATTTTTATTACTCGTATATTATTAAAAAAGTTAGTGAAAACAGTAAGTAATAGATCTTAAATAAATATTATAAACTTCAAAGGCAGTACACCTTGTGCAATTTTTGTCCGGGGAAGTACCGCTACCATGCCCATTTCTGCTGCCGAGCATTAACGCACTCGCGTTACTGTGTTGCGGTTTGAAAGGTAATAATAATAATAATAAAAATGCTTTATTGTACACCATAGAACATTACAAATAGTAAAAAAAAAACTTAGACATTAGAAGTACAATGGGCGCTCTTATCGCTATAAAGCGATCTCTTCCAGACAACCTTGGGATGGAACGAGTATTTAATAGCTAAAGAGTGGATGGGAGTGTACTAAAAGCTAACAGTAGATATTAATCAAAAGGAATATAATAATAATAACAATCAAAAAAAAAAAATGTATGGTTGCAGGTGAAATTACAAGCACATGAGACATTCCACCTACATGTCTCTGAGTTACGGGCGCATACGAGGCGACTTGGGTCATGTCGTACCAGTAAGGGAGGACCCAAGTCGCATAGGTTGTTATGGGCAGAGGTTACCATTTAACACCAGGTGGGCTGTCGGCTCGTCGCGTAACTGTATCACATAAAAGAAGGCAGATTATTCCAGTTTAACTCTTAATTTTAATACATAACATACCTACATAACATCAGACTGGCCTCATAGCTCAGTTGTTAGTACCCTGCCTTCTGCGCTGTAGGTTGTGGGTTCGATTCCCACCCAGGACAAACATTTGTGGGACAAACATAGGTTTGTTCTGTGTCTGGGTGTTAATATGTATTATATGTGTGAGTGGAACTCCTTGCCTGCGTCTGTATTTCCCGAGAACTATAATCTGGAGGTCTTCAAGAGGAGAGTGAATAGGTATTTCCTAGGCAAGCATGCTACATCGTAGACCGCATCGTAACTTAACATTAGGTGAGATTGCGGTCAAATGTGAGCCTAGAGTAATTAAAAAAAAAAAAATATGTATGTGTTTAGAAAATAAAAGTATATAAGTATTATATCAGTTGTCTGGTTCCCATGATACAAGCTATGGTTAACTTACTTTGGGGCTAGATGGCGCTATTTGAAATTTCCACCAATATTTATTAATTAAAATTTTATTATAAGTGCGTTCGATCGGTACGTTCCCGTCACGAGTCGCGTTAATACAATACACGGGTCACGGAACCGTTCGCAACATGGGCAGCTGTCAAAATACAAACTCCAGTGCCAGTGTGAAGTTGATCTGGCGACACTCATTGTTTCTACAGGATGTTCAGTAGTTTCCGTTTGCAGTTCACAAGGTTCACTTGTGGTTCGCCGCTTAGACAATACACCGGTACAAACAATGTGAACGGGCGTTATATGGTTTAAGGGATTTATCACGATAAAATCATTTTTTTGAACGACGAGACGATGGTTTGTCATCCGACATTATAAAATATGCCCCTTAATTATGAAAAAACAATAACAAGCAATCATCAGATGAGGTATGATGAGATGAGATGAGGATGACAGCAGATTAGGGCCCCAAGAAGGGCCGCCATATTGAAGGTCAAATGTTTTGTTGAATGGATTATTGATTATTATTTATTGATTCATGTTGGTGCACACTGTTAGTGCAGTATTTGATAATAAATAAAAAAATTAGTCAGCTTTATATACGGGAGTATACTCGTACGTCCTTAGTATACGGGACCTTATTACTAAGACTAGCCGTTTCCCTGTCTGTTTGTCAAGCATCAATGAAATAAATAAAGAGTTAGTTAAGAATTAAGGTAATCGTAAAGTCTTGTTGTTTTGCTGGTGTAGTTAATAATATTTATAATAATACTAGTTGACATTTCACACAGCGCCATCCAACCCCAAAGTAAGCTAAGCATAGCTTGTATCACTGATTTAATACTTATATACATTTTTTGTGAATAAATACATAGAATACATATTAACACCCATACAGAACAAACATCTATGTTCGTCATACAAATATTTGTCGTGGGTGGAAATCGAACCCACGACCTACAGCTTAGAAAGAAGAAAGAAGAATGGTTACTACCAACTGAGCTGTGAGGCCAGTTTTCACAATCATGTGAGAATGAACATTTTACCTCAATTCGGCTCTACATACAACAAATTTTCATACTTTTCTGCACAGCCTGGTTAGCATAATTCATTTTTTTATCAGGATTAATTTACTCAACCCAGCTCACTTGCTCCATGTTTTCTTTCTCGAAACAAATTTGAGATGACTCCAATTACGTTGAAACATCCTAAACAGTCTGTTGGGATAACACTTCTATCCTCTTCATCTAATCTATATTAATCTGCGGCGGAAATTACTTGATCCTAAGATCCTTGCGGTCCAAACTTGTTTCTTTGAGGATTCGAGGTTTTGGTAACAAACGCGCAACTTTATGTTGCCAAAAGTAGTATGAAAGAAAGAAAAATATTTTATTTGCGGCGCTAAGTTTACACAGAACATAAAAACAAAAGACACAAGTTGATAATAAAAGTAAATTTTAAATTTAATAAAGAAAATGGTGATGGACTATGGTGATTTGATTCTTTTATAAAATGAAATATACTATTTTAAGTAATCATTTTCTGTAATCATACAATGTGGGGTAATGGGTTGAACCTACTGGTTAAGGTGTAGGGATTGCCTGTTTAATTATAAAAAAAGTATTTTGGGTGTAGGTATAGGTATATTTTACATACTACTACTATGTTGTAACTGTCTAGATGCTACCTGATGATAAGCGTCTATGTAGCCGATGGCGGCGCGTAATGCTTACAACCAACGCTACCGGAGCAAACCACTAGAGGTTTTGTGAGACTTGGCAGCAGATTCTCAGTGTGAGAGTTCAGTATAAATGAAGTTTCTTGTCACGACTAAAAAATATTCTACGAGTAATTGTGAATAAAAGCGTTGCAAAACGTTGCCCGTTTAAATTAAAGAGAAACTTGTAAACGAGCTCTATTGTGTAAATTCATTCTATTTGTGTTTTATAAGAAGTAAATGTCAGCTTATTACAAGTTTCTTAACGACAAAGGACAAAAAACTTCCAGGTAGTAAATGGAAAACTAGCAATTAAAAATGCTAATATTGTGCTTGCCGTGTTCTTAGAATGAGATGTTTGTACAAGCTGTTATTTAACTTCACGTAATAATAGTTAGAAAACATGCTTGTCGAATGCTGCAAGTAATTAAAAACTTGTTCCCTTCATTCGTTTGAGCTGATATTTTCACACAACATTGGTTTTTAAGTAATTTTTTTCATCTAAATAGCACATTATTTTTTTTTACGGACTGCCAATCGGATGTACTTTCGGTTCAATTATATTAGTATCATGTTGTTTATACGTGATTACTGAAGTCTAAAAACATTTAACGTCATATTAAATTTTATGAGGTTTCTCAATTTTATCAGACGTATAAAATATTTGATGATAACGTAGTTATTCTGAAATCGACAGAACGTCTGTAGTTTAGTGCACCAACGAATACTCGTTGAAGCAATATGCTGTACGACAATACAATTGAAAGGATTGTCGTTCTTCCTTACTAACTTTGTTGCTTATGCCACATAGTTTATAGTTTCAAGGTGCATTTAAGAAAAAACCATATTGGAGGAAAGTGTAGTAATTTGTTTAATAACAAGGACAACACAATTCGAAAACTATATAGTATCACTCTCCCAAACAGTTGCGGTGAAAGAACTAAAATGCGCCTTAAAGAGGCTCATTTTTTGCTCTTGGCAGATATTTTAAATTATTTTGTTAGAACACATGCCTCACCTTTTATTTCCTTCACCGTTTAGGCAGCGGCATAACATTAAAATACATATTTTTTAAGCGGAAAACTCATTATTACATGCCCGAACTTGAAACAGATAGCAGCGGCTAGCTTCCTGATTGAAACTTGAATCTTAGTGCTATTCGAAAGCTGTGCTTATACAAACTCTAGATTATCTTGTCACTCTATCTTGCAGCGGCGGCGTCCGTTTTCATTTAATTCAATAGAAGTTGAAATTACAGTTTTAAATTGCTGAATTCCATCTTCTTCATTATGCATTGGAAAATTTAATTTGTGGCAGAGTTTAGACAAGAGTTATGTGACATTCTTGAAATGTTCAAGTAAGTTGTAGAATTTTCGTGGAATTTGGGCTGTATTGACTGCAAATACAAGTTTGGTTGAATGCTTTACAATTGAAAATTCCAAGAAGTCCACTTAGGAACGACATGTTGAATATAATAGACTTAATACATAATATACCACTATTTGTGAAAATAACTAAATATCGCACTCCTGTTATGAAAATAAATTTTGATTACAAACCCTACTCTATAATTCCTTGACACGTCTTCGCACATACTCCTACCTAAGTTAAATATTTAAGTTACCATTCGTATTTTTTATTTGATTCAAGTGACGGAACGAGTTGTTGGCTCAACTGATGTTAAGTGGTAACCGCCGCTCATAATGACTCAAGTCGCATTGCGTTGTGTCTATCACCTCGAGACGGGGATGTTACGTCTCATGTGCCGTCAATGTCACAAGCACCCACTCTCTTCCACTGGAACACAGCAACACGAGTGCATTACTGTTTGGCGGCAGATTACCAGGTGTGGTGGCAGTACTTCTCCGAGCGAATTTAGCAAAAGTTCTACTGCTACTTTGGGTTGCTCCATTCGCACCCCCCGGGGGATACCTGAAGAGATTCAAACGGTTATCACCATCGCATGCTAGCAACATGCCCCTCCCCCCCCCACACAGAAGTGAGCAACGTTGGCCCCCCAAATCTACGCTATTTAAGTTTTTTTAATAAATGTATGCATATTCTTAACTCTGATAATAAGTGTGGATATCATGGGCGTGTAATTTCACCGACACCCACACCTTTCAAACCGGAACACAGTGACGCAAATGCGAATACTTGGTGGCGTCATAGAGTATCATAGAGTGAAGTACTTCCCTAGACGAATTTGGCATATAAATCGAAAAGTTAATAATTGAATGGATTTGAACCAGCGGCCTCAGACTGTAACTCGGACCCCCTACGCCGCTACGCTTACTACACTCGCATTACTGAAACATCTCTAATTAGAATATTATCAATCAAATTATACAAAGCACTTGTCTTGTTGACCAATTTGATATATGACGGATGTGTCAAGTACTGGACAGAGGCTGGTTGATTGATCTCTGTTATCTCGTGATGAGACAAACAAACTAAGTCATACTTAACCAATACATAACGATGTAAGTAATTCATGGATTCACTTATATATAAATACATACATATTGGTGGAAGTGCCACACAGCGCCATCTAGCCCCAAAGTAAGTGAAGTATAGATTGTATCATGGGAACCAGACAACTGATATAATACATCTATACTTTTTTTTTTTAAATACATACATATAAATACATATTAGCACCCAGACACAGAACAAACACCTATGATCGTCACATAAATGTTTGTCCTGGGTGCGAATTGAACCCACGACCTACAGCTCAGAAGGCAGAGTTACTAACCAACTGAGCTGTGAGGCCATATGGCGATTTGAGATGTAATTAACACACTAGTATTATAAATGCGAAAGATTATTTAGATGTTTGATTCTCCTTCAAGCCGCTACTACTGATTCGACTGAAAACTTCGGACATATTAACGACTAGCTGTGCCCGCGACTTCGTTCGCGTGGAATAGTGACTTTTCGGGCAGCATATTTTGAATAACTGAATCCTTATGGCAGCGCAGCGGCGCGGCTCTCAGCGCGCTTTATATAGCCACGGACGCTCAGGCGCGAGGCGTGTAGTACGTACTCTGTACGTTAAAAATGTTCGCCGTGATTCTTTAAATTGACATAACTTTTTTATTTATGAATCGATTGACATGAAATAAACACTAAATGTTAAGTGAAGCTTACTACAATATATTAGTGAAAACCGTATCTAAATCGAATAAGCCGTTTCTGATATTAGCGTGCACAAACACACAGACAAACAGACAAACAGACAAAAAAAATATTAATTACAATTTCGGGTTCGGCATCGATATAATAACAACCCCTGCTACTTTTTTTTTATATATTTCCATTGTACAGACACCACTTTTCTACAATTTTATTATATGTATAGATGACCGATAACAATATATGGGCTACTTATTCTTTCGGTACGCAGGCAAAGTCTCATGCAGAAGCTATATCACTCATAAATTATAAATGATATCGTTATGATTCGAAAAATGTCTTCTGTGAAAGACTCAAGAAAAGTTAAGTCTAAAATATACTTGTATATATAATAACATATTACAGTCAACTTAGTTTGGGATATATAAAAACTATACAAATAAATAAAATTGGAGTGTCTGTTTGTAATATTAAAATAACAGCTTTTTACTAAGTGCATGGACACGGTACACCAAACATTATACCAAAAGAACATTTTTTTAAATTTTTGCCTGTCTGTCTGTCTGTTTGTTCCGGCTAATCTCTGGAACGGCTGGACCGATTTTGACGGGACTTTCATTGGCAGATAGCTGATGTTATAAGGAGTAACTTAGGCTACTTTTCCAAGGGATAAAATAGGCGTGCGCGATAAAACCAAATTCCACGCAGACGAAATCGCGGGCAACAGCTAGAAATATATAATATTGTATAGTTAAAATTGTCGAAGAGACAGAGTTTACACATAACTTTGTAATAACTCAGTATTTTACTCGGCACAATTCAATGTGTGCAAAGTGCGAGTGAAAGGTGCTTTGCCAAGTTAGTTCGGTCTCTTGCAATGCACCGCAAATAAGTGCATCTTGCTTCTGTGCACGTACCTACTCCGCCGACTACATCTTGTGTCTGTTTGGAATGACAATGACTCCTTTAACACCAGCTTTTGTCAGACTGAGAGCGTGATGGGCTGACGATTCCTGGCAGTACTCCTGGAAATATTTGCTTCTATTCTTCTATTTCTTTCTTTAAGATCAGTAGAACTCACGCCAAGTTCGTCCGGGGAAGTATTTCCACTATTCACGTCCACGGTGAGACATATGTGGCGTACAAATATTGGTTTTTCATCCATTTTCCTCACCCTGTATATCATTAGGACAAAGATATTTTCATACATAATCTTAATTTTCTTATATTTTTATTTAGGTCCTTCGAAAATAAACTACCAGCCCCTATAAGTCGCCCACACAACATATGCAAAGTGCACTAGTATTTCCAATCAACAGTTACAAAGTTAGGCGAGGCTATTCCGTGACCACGAGCTATTAGATCCTTAGTTGGTGGTCTATTCAGGCTTTGTTCAGGTAAGACAATCACGTAGGAACTCTTTGTGGGTGCGGCAGGTGTTTCACTGTAGACTAGGAGCAAATGATAAAAATTTATATATTTTCTAAATACATTCTGAATAATTTCTAAATACATACCTAATAAATATTATATTGATCATATTGAATTTGCCTGCTAGGTAGGTACATATATTTTGGAATGGCCTCATAGCTCAATTGGTAGTAACCTTGCCGTCTGCGCTGAAGGTCGTAGGTTCGATTCCCACCCAGGACAAACATCTGTGTAACGAACATAGGTGTTTGTTCTGTCTGGGTGTTGATATGTATCATATGAATGTATTTACAAAAAAATATTTTAGTATTATCTCAGTAGTCTGGTTCCCATGATATAAGCTATTTACTTAGCTTACTTTGGGGCTAGACAGAGGGCTGTGTGAAATGTCCACCAATATTATTATTATTTTTTCAGTTTTAACTAAGTCGTCTTTTATTTTATTATAATAATTACTATTTGCAACCCAAAATTACGGAACTGGCAGATGGTGCCCCTGATGTTTACCGATATCCTTTGTTAATATTAAAATCCATTTTGCTTAGGAACCTCCTAAGTTAAGGTTACATTACCTACCCTTCACCCTGAGAAATGACGATAAAAACCCCACACTGCTGTCGATCCCATTGAACTCATATCGATTGAGAAGTCCATAAAATGATTACCACCTCTTTTCCTCATAAAAAACAGAAACTGTGGACGCATTTTATTTTGGTTCCGTTTTTTTCTGGCACTAAAATATTCACTTCTGGACATAATGTTAGGATTAGACTTGGGACTCGCTTTTAAAATATGTGCCTAATTTTATGACTCACAAAACAATCTTCACTGTCTCTTAGGCTATAGGTAGGACATACAAGGTATGTCTAATTCAGCATGGGTGTGTATCGTAAAACCATTAGGTGATTGTTCGTGATACCTAGGCACCAATTTATAAATTGCCTGATGAGTTGTCGCAGCCTAGATATGTCAAGTCAACTTACTCTCCTCTTTAAGCACTCGATTACATCAGGTGTATGATAATTTCGTGTCGTAAGGATGATTTAAAATATGATTAACTTAAAGAAAGAGGAAGATGGTTCATCTAGTATGTAGTGGTATCTCTTTCATAACAAAAGTAATAAGTATCTTCGTCTTGGGCCCTTACTTATTTAGGTATGGGAAACCCAAGTAGCATTGTGCTGTAGCGGTAACCCGGTAACTCACCGGCAACCAAAATTTTGAAAAAACTGATATATTTTTACGTATGCAATACTGCTCGACGGCAGACAAAATTGACACTTTGTGTTTCACTACAAATTTATCAATGTAAATAAAATTATGAAGTAATAATAAATGTTTAGACACAAAGTGTCATATTTGGAAAACTATGATTATAGACGTTTGCATTGAGACACTTTTGATTCTTTTAAACACAAAGACGTTTTAATATACTGATATGCATTCAATTTCTTTTACTCTTCGGTTCGAAATTTCCGTCATTTTGGTTTGTGATATTTTGTTTTACTTTATTTATATGTATAATAATAATTGTCCTACACTAACATTTTGTCAACAACAATGTTTCAATATATATAATTGATCTAGCTGTATCAATTGAGCCATAGTCGCTCACGTTATAATTTCATGGAAATCTAGCTCATTGCATCGGAGTTTACAAAGAGCCACGTAGATATGCAAATTTAATGAACCAGCTCTCCTCTATTCTCTGCATCATAGTCGCCTGTGGCTAAATTTGTTTGCATAGGAATTTCACTCAGAGGTGTGCATTTTTGCAAGAATCTACGTATGGAAATACTAATTTACAATTTTAGCCGGGGAAATTATTATAACTATAAAACTACTGAGAATTCCGGCTTCTTAAAATGTATCTCATCAGTGCTGTGAGAATGTCATATTCTGAAACTGAACCAAATTGAATTTATTTTTTATTTAAAAATAATAATATCTATATTTATGAATCAATTATATAAAGACTGATGCCACCCCTCGGGATTAAAAAATTTGAAAAATTAAAAGATTATTATCGTAGTTATTAAAAAATATATTTAGAAATTCTCAAGACTATTTTTATGTGTACCATTTTACGCCGACTGATCTAATATTATAGAAAAAGTACCAGCACGTTAACAACCCTTAAAGAATTAAAAGTGTTTTTGTTGCCCATATTTTTAAACAATTATTTTATTTTGTTAACATTTTTGCCTTGTCATAGAATAATCTTTGAGGTCGTCGTTTTCTAGTCTAGACTTTATATTCCAATACCCATAGGAGTTTGGAAACTTTATTACTAATTAAATATCTATTATTAAAACTTTATAAATGGAGTTGGAAAGGTAATTAAAATTACCCTCGCCGCCACTGCAGCGTTGTTTAACTCAGAATAGTTCACATTTTTCATACGATTATCTATCAACTTTAAAATGGTGTATAGCATGTAGCCGTAAACAGCGTAGGAATAGGTAAATCTAGAAGAAAGAAAGAAAGAGTATTTATTTTGCCAACAACACACATATTAAAAACTAAAAGCAGAATATTATTTGACGCAACTGACATAGTAAAAGGAGTGTGTTGAGTAGACAAAAAGGGTCCCTTCCTCAGTATAGTGCTGCACACCCTGAAAGAGAGAGCGCAGCGCTGGTTTTCAGGCAGGGCCCACAGGTGAGTAAACTTATTACAAAACCGAATGCACTCAAACTGAAAACTGTACTTATCTATTAGGTAAGATCGACACAGATGTAAATACACCCAATTATTATAATTTACATAGTTTTTATAGTTTTTCGATGAAACAGTAATCGGTTATGGTGACTTACAGCTTCCGTAATGGATTTGTAGATTCTTTGTTTTGCATATTTCACACTCTTGAACAAGACATATGCACAATTCAATCATGAAACGAAAATATTTTACAATTACAACTCATAATATACAATTAAACTAATGAAACTATAATGAGACTGGTATTACAGTTTAACTATGGTATTGTGTTTCGGTGTATTCAGTACACCGGTAGGCCGCGAGCATACGCTAATAGACTATAATATAATAACATATAATACATAAAACTATGTATTATTCAAATAAAAACCTTTTTACAGCAAGCAATACTAGGAAGTCAGTTGGTATATTACAGACGTCCGATCATTAACTTTTAACGAGTAGCTCCGCTGGTTTATAAGGCGGGTTGTAAACTGCACTTCACAGTTTCGGTACGAGGCAACTTTGTGCAGAAGTTTGGATTATCTTCGCAGTCTACAGCTCTCCGTTCTCTACGTTTTGTATAAGACTTTACAGATGTCTATTAAATAAATAAATAAATATGGTGGACATTTCACACAGCGCCATCTAGCCCCAAAGTAAGCTAAGCATAGCTTGTATCATGGGAACTAGACAACTGATATAATGCTTAAATACTTTTCTTTTGTAAATACATACATATAATACATATTAACACCCGGAAACAGAACTAACATCAATGTTACAAATGTCACATAAATGTTTGTCCTGGGTGTGAATCGAACCCACGACCTACAGCGCAGAAGGCAGGGTTACTACCAGCTGAACCATGACGCCAGTCTAATCATACTATTTCCTACTATATAGTTAGTTATGTATCCCACAGTAAGGAGGTACTAAGACATTCGATAGATGAAGGATCCTGTTGGGCCATTTAAAAACCATTAAGATAACTAAATTAGCAGTAACTTTTTATTAGTTGTAGAGCTTATACCATGTTCGTCCGGGGAAGTATTGCCTCCATACCCATTTCGCCACCAAGCAGTAATGCATATGCGTGAGTGTTCCGGTTTGAAAGGTGTGGTTGCCGGTGAAATTACAGGCAACTAAGAAGAAGAAACATGACATCTTCATTTGTTGTTTTCATAATTTATATTAAAAATCGCACTTTAAAATCGTTGTTGGGATGCATCTGGCAGGCATATAGAGGTCAGGACAATGTAATCAACACACTTCTCTGTTAAGGTATCAATCAAATTTTTTCTTATAAAATTTTCACTGCTTTTCTGATGTCTCTAGACATCCGGGCGTTCATTGTAGGGTACCTCATTGCTTTCGTATTTTTGCGATTAAGTGAGCTCTTATTATAGAAGCTCCACGGCAGTAGAAGGCAGCTTAAATCAGCCTCGACAGCCGCTTGTTTTGAATAGGCTCACGATTTGTCACAACAAATTATACCTACAAACACCCTGCCGATGCCGTGTCGAAATGAGGGTTTTGTAGGGTACTTCCCAAAGAGTCCCCATTAAAAAAATGCAATTAATATATAATATTAAATTTCAATAAATATATCAAATATACATAAATACAGTAATGCCATAAGAGCCACAAATCCTTTATTAATAAGTCCAAAAAAATACAGGTATATAATGGAATTTGTATTACGTTGTAATGTTGGGATAAAAAATATACGAAACTTTTGTTTAAAATTAACAAAACAGTTATAATGTTGGTTACTAAAGCTGCTATTTATTTATCTTTGAAGCATTTCAATATAAGGTGTTTCATATAACATTTATTAATTTATTAAAAAATATATAAAAATTATTACATAGTAGTTTGCAGATATTCCTCTCAGTTGTGTAAAGTTCGTCATTTGCTCTTGTGATTGTTACATATATTTATTTTGGTAGGATGGATAAAAAACGGATGGAGGTTATGTTTATCTTTATTCAAGATCAAGATCTTATTTATATGGGCTGTGTCAGCGGGTTATTCTTTTTATACTTCTTCTTACCCTTTACCCGGTTTAATTAGAAACGCAGTATGTTTCTCGCTTCCACACGGTAACAAGACAACTGATAGAATACATAGCTATATACATATCATATTACATATCTGCCTGTTTTTAAGAAACTATTGCAAAAACACTTTCTGTCCATGTCGTCGTAAAACTGCCGAATCACATATTCAAATGTTATGTAAAAGTCAAAGTCAACGTCTAAACTTTTATTTCCATAGAATTCATAAAGAAATGGCTTGGAAACGTCAATATTATTCAAAACATAAGGTCACGCGTACTTATTGATAAGTTGTATGGTACTCGTAGTATATGTATGTATGTATTATTTATAAGTATGTATATTTAAATTATTATTTGCTTATTATATATTTATATATTATGTAGTTCTATATCTAGTATGTATTTAGTTATTTTATATAATGTTTTTTTTCTCGTTTATTCAACACCTCCGTCCCATATAATTCCTGTTTTAGTCCAGTCCATCCAAAGGTTGCCTGGAAGAGATTGCTTTAAGCAATAAGGCCGCCCATTGTACTTCACATTTAACTGTTATATCTTGAACATTGTTTATGTTTATCTTGTGGTGTACAATAAAGAGTTTTCTATCTATCTATCTATCATATTAACATCAAATGTGGGCAGTGATCTGCCGAAACCAAAATTTTTGACGCGTTGAATCCTATCCGTCCTATCGAACACACCATCGCTTTTCAAACGATATGATATGATATGAACGATATGATAGATCAAAGCTGGAACCAACGAACCGTTTTTTCTTTACATTTTCTCGTAAACACGAGGCATCATAAGCCGACGCTAACACTTCCCGTAGCTGCAAATCCACAGCAAAAAGTTGGGACCCGACGCGACGGTGACAAATCACTTCCTATATTTACCACGGCTATTTTTACAACTACGTTGGTAAATATGTTGTACCGTATCTCCTCAGATTTATTTTGATCTACTTTGCTGGTTACGCTTGCTTAGAGGTTACTATATAGCATATAAAATACCAACAAATAGGTCTAAATGTGTCCAAGACGTGTCTAAACCCGCAAATGGAATATTTATTTATTTATTTATTCATATATATATGTACATCTATCCTAACAGGCACACGCAATGCAATAAGAGAGTACTCAACTTACATTCTAGTCAAGAATCTTATGTTAGTTAATATTATATGAGTACGCTTTGGCGTTTATCGTGTAAATTGTATTATTTTAACTTTATTTAAGATTAATAACAAACATTGTATTTTTTTTCTACTGTAATAGTTTTTTTATATTCGAATATGATGCGAGACAACCAAAATCGTCCAACTGATAGTAAAAGCAGTAACTTTGGCCCAAACCAAAAGTAATTCGTCTTGAAACTTAGAAATGGGAAGATCCAAGTAACATTGAATAACGATCGTTACTTTGAGACAAAAAAGGTGGACTATCTTAACCTATTTGTCATCAACTATTTTCGATTTAAAATTCTGGCCGACTGCAGTAAATTAGATGTTCTTAGAAACAAATAATCTGCAATTTCATCCCGGATTAGATAGAGAGATAGATAGATAAGATAGATAGATAACACATTTAGCCATTCTTCTTCAGCCCAGTTCTTTCTGGCGAACATAAGATAATAAGAACGTCTTAGAAATAAGTACCGGGGAATGCTTCCAGGATTGAGTATAATCTCCGATTGCTTGACACCACGAATACGGGTGACTTGGTCACATTTAAGTAGGTCACAATAATGTTTCTTAGCTTAATCGAGGACTGCTGAGTGGTCCTTGTTTATCTACCCTCGTTTCGTAAAGGCCACGACGCTCAAATCAATCACATTAACAACATATCGAATAATCATGCTATTTAACCGACTTCTTAGGAGGTTCCATGTTTATCTGCACATATTTGTTGGTGTTCATCGGTATTTTCGACAATTTTCATACTCCCGAGGTGCTTCAATCTTCACTATGTCAGGATCTGATGATGGAATATCAATTTAATCGAAGGGAAAACCGCAATCTTTACTATACCATATATATTAGTGTGAATACGAACCACAATCTAGTGGGCAAACATTACAATAGAAGGCAAAAATATAGTTCAGCCTTCGTAACAACTTTTCCAACCAAAATATTCCCGATGTACTGCCTTCTTCAGATATAATATTAAGTTTTCTGATTTTCCTACATTTCCATTGTCAAATCACAGTATTTTCCCACAAGCAGCCGAACAAAAATATATTCGAGACGACAAAATGACGACACGGCACTTTCATGCCTCCTAATTGAAGAAGAAGATTGATCGAATATGGAAATGGGATGTCCTCGGTGAGTATTCTTTTATCGACTTTACTTCGAGTTGAATTCAATTTACCGTACACATGTCGGTATTTTTAATAACAGGAGCGAGGGGACCCTTTTTAGGTTTATTTTGGAACAAGGACACAATAGTGTCCATAGTCGAATAATTTTAGTACCATTTAATCATCCCCATGCAGGGTCGGATATGTAGGTACACGTGACCTTATATTTTTAATATTACTATGTCTAAACTAATAAAACTTACTCAACGAATACCATTGAAAAAAAATTTTTTTTTTATTGCATATTCCATTTTACTTACCGAAGTAAAACAAAAGAAAAGTACGAGTAAAGTTTCATTGTTTTTATTCAGCATGACATTTTCAATTACGATATTTCAGTTCGGCCACATATCAATGTGACTTTTATGCGTTAACTGGAGATGATTTTTTTAATAAATTAATTATTAATTAAGTATGATGTGTAGTTTTAAGATGCAATTTCAAAATTCCGTATAATATCATGACTATTTGGAAACGTCAACAAAGCATACCGACGCTATCTGACTAAAAGATAAAACAAATGAAAGAAGAAATATTTACGCGTGACGTCGCTGCCCGGTAGCGCGCAGCCACAGAAGTCTATAGTCGCAGGTCAAGCCCCATTTGTGAATCGTCTAGAATTTTTGATTGCATTTCAAAATCTCAAAGATTTTGTTAAGATTATTGATAGATAGATAGATAGGTATACTCTTTATTGTGCATAATTAACACTAAACAATTAGAATCTTAAACTAGTGTTAAGCAAAAAATAGTTCTTAGGTACCATTATTATCCTTGAGTGGTTTGGCAAACTACAGGCAATTTTTTTTACCTTCAGATACGAACTAGCTACGGTTGCCAGTTCCCATAATATGCATACTGGCTCCCAGAATCCAAATAAATTATATTGGTCTGTCTCCAACGTATAAATTCTGGTGCATTTCTAAAACAAATGTGATTTTTCAATTTATTCGCACAGCGATAATATTTTTCTGAATATCCACAATTTTGCAAAGTTATTTGGGCGACGATAGTTTTAGTATGATACGTTGAAATCTTTTGAATTATCCCTAATTTGTGTAAAGAGCAAATAATGTCTTGTTTGAAATTGGAAAGGATACCTAATTTTGACTTTCAAAGTCAAAAGTCAAAGTATGTTTATTGCCGAATAACTAGTGCAGATGTTAAAACATTACACTTATAAGCCAAGCACAAAGATTAACTGTAGTTAATTTTGTAGTTATTATGATACAAATTTGCACAGTTGTATCATAATTGTATCTAAACATACGGCAAAGCATGCGAACGAAAGTTGAGCTAAGTTGGTACATAATTCGTCCAAGTAGTTTCCTCTGCCAAATTTATGATAACGATTTCAAGATTGTCAGAGCTTTGCTTAAACAAATTTCAGATAGCTTTGTTTAATCTTTGTTGTTTATTGTGTTTACATTTGAAACACATTACAGGTTGTGGCAATTGTGTACTTGAATTGCGAGAGTATAAATATTGTCTCGGACGTACTTGTAATACTTAAGTCCCCATCTTCGTTCTGTCAATCACTTTTATCTACCTCTACTATTAAATTAGTAGATATTATTTTGAACTAGCTATTGCCCGCGTCTACGTTCGCGTCCGCGACATGTAAAAAATAAATGTCATACTATAAAAAACAGTACAACATTATTGCTGTTTGATCGGCAGCAGTATTGTCACTGGTAAAGTTATTCTCTTCTTGACTACAGTTAGGCAACATTTTATAGTAACTTAACAGTGTTAACACTTTTACAACAAATAAAACAATCCATAGTTACATAGCGAACAATATAACCGCCAAAAATAGCAAATTTTGACCAATTTTTTCCCCCAACGAACTTATAAGTCCCAAAATATGAATAAACGATGAATTACTTCAGGAAAAAGTTCCCAGTTTCATTACCAGTTTACAGGAAGGGTGTAGGCTTGTCAGCATCTCCACAGCTTCAGTTTGCTCAGCTTGGTAACTACAGTACCCTACAAAATCAAACATATATAGTTATTTTAGTCAGAAATCTCACTTTGGAAATTCGTTTTTTTATGTAATACAGTTACGGAACTAGCCGATGGCCCACCTGATGACGAGTGGTAACCGCCGCCCATAGACAACAGCAATACGACTCAAGTCCTCTCCACCAATGTACGAGATAACTCAAGTCGCATTGCGTTACGTCTATTACCCCGAGACGGGGATGTTACGTCTCATTCGCGTGCAATTTCAAATTTATTCGGGATGGGAGCTGATGAAATCTTAATTAGACCAAACTGCACGTGTAGGCTGCACATTGTTAGTGCAGTAAGCATTTGATGAAAAAGTATAATTCATGAAGCAATTCACGATTTCGGGGAAATCAATGGATTAACCTTAAATGTGTTATCGTTTAGGAAACGATGAGTAGTCAATTTTAACTACCTACGATATAATAATAATAAACATTTATTTCAGACCAGTGATCCATATTTTGTAAGTAGAAATTAATTACTTATAAAAATATTGTTAGTAAATACAAACTAAATTACTACTATAATATCCTACTACTACTCTAAATATACTACTAGCTCGTCCATAAAATAAAATAAAAACAACATGATTAACCTAGCTGATTCTTAGCTATGGTCAGCACTGCTAGGAAAAGTCCAGTTTTATTGAGAAACTTCGACTATGAGATGGGTTCGACGATATATCAACGCACCTTATTGAAACTTTCGACGATTTCTCAGCATCGGTGCCGGAAGAGCGATGGTGCGAATGAAAATTAAAAGAAAATTCGCTGTTTCCGCCTATCTATAAATTTTTGAACAAATTTGGGCGAAATCAGCTTTTTGTTTGTTGACCGGAAATTTGGACGATATTGTTTGCTTGGTTTTTCTTTTGTTTTGTAGTAAAAATTATATTACTTAAATTCAATTTTGACTTCGTCTCAAAGCCCTTAAAGAAATAAATTGTCCTATATATTAATTTAGAAATAGTTCTAAGATTTAGTTCTTATATTGGGACACCTCGTTTTTATATTATGGTTAAGAGTTTTAGCTGACTCGTAGTTATTAATATGTTTAAAAATAACCTGATAGATTTTTTGTTTGGTACATTTACTTTTATTGAATAGACTTCATAACAACTTTTTTATTTTTGTTTTAATGCCGATATAATTTATTTTTTATCATTAAGTACTATGAGATCTTTATTGCATGTCTCTGAGGTTAAAATAAGCTTGTAGTTATCATATGAGTGATGACCTATTTTACCCTTATTTTAAGCAAGTAAAATATTTCATTGATTGACAGATTTGACATAAACAGTTAAAAAATATTGACTTATGTGGTACAATGCTATTGATTTAACATTTATTTCTGAAATCGTATATTTATCAGTAAATGAGAGTAAACATTTTTAGGGGACCACGTTGCTTGCGTCCGTAGGTAAACAAAAGCGTTCCCCCTGGGAAACCAAGATGGACCTGGAGAAACTATGCTGCCTTGAAAACTGAAATTAACACATACTTGCAAGTGCAAGCAAGATTGCACCCGTTGCAGTCGATTACTTTGTTCACTTGCGCAGTAATTGAAGAAAAGGCTGAGAATATTCGTTGTCAGCAACTACCACACCCTCTCACATGCATAGTACTACTATACTCCCTCTTCAGACACCCGTATAATGAGAATGAAAAGGCCCAAGAGAATAATGAAGGAGTGAAATTACAAAAAAATTTGTTTGAAGAATATAGTGGTTTTGTTTCATCAGTCTTTTATTTGCAACCTTTTTTTAAATGTGCTATATGTTTGAATGCGGAATAGAATAATTTCAAGTCAGTTTCATATTAAAGTTGATCGATCAAAAACATTTGCATTTTTCAGTAAAAATATAATAAATACAGAATCAAATTCAATTGCGGATGAATTATTATGGCCAGCTCATTTAGTTTTTGTACATAATTCGGTGATTAATGACCCCCTCGTCGCGCGCTGCAATACATTTTGTCTCTAGGCAATACGCGGAAATTAAAATGTGCATTACTACGTTAATTAAACATGGTCACGGCTATAATTAAGTTCGTTTTACCATTGGACTGAATCATTTACAAAGTTGATCAGTAACAAATTAATCTATCACCGAATGGAACGGAGACAACCTAAATAAAGGAAAAAGATAACAACAATAACAAGGTGCAAAAATATACTTAAGAAAGTTTTAGATCATACTCAATACCGCGTATCAAAGTTTTTCAAAGTAGCAGTAGAACTTGTGCTAAGTTCGCCCGGAGAAGTACTGCCACCACACCTGGTAATCTGCCGCGAAGCAGTGATGCACTCGTGTTGCTATGTCCCGGTGGAAGGGAGTGGGAGCCGGCGAAATTGCAGGCGCATGAGACGTAACATCCCCGTCTCGGGTTGATGGACGCAACGCAATGCGACTTGAGTCATCTCGTACTTTGGTGGAGAGGACTTGAGTCGTATTGCTGTTGTCTATGGGCGTAGGTTACCACTTACGAGTAACATCAGGTGGGCCGTCAGCTCGTTTAGTCACTAATATCAGAGAAATAAAAAGAGGAAGATTTGACACCAAGCCAGCATTTATATTAATGTACAATCAAAAAAGTATTTGCAACGATTCCTCATTTTTATTACTGCAATATATTTTTGGTTTTATTATTTTTCTGTCATGATTTGGGGAATACCTCACTACAGTTATTTACTCAAATAAGTAAACGAATAAATAAATACGGCGCTTTGTACCATTTTTCTTATTTATTTCCTAAAGTAACGAATGATTTGCATGTCATTAACATGAATCTGTTCCGGATTTCATAATATCTATGGGAGGTGGTAGGTGATCCTTTTAGAAGCTATTTGAATTATAAATGAGGGTTGGAGTAATATTAATATTTCATATTTTACTTATAAATTTAGGTATCCCGTTTGACATTCCTTCTGACTACTAATTATGGTGATCGAAACATATTATTGTCCAATGGCATAGAGAAAGTTAAATAATTCTTCTTCATAAATAAATAAATATTGGGGACATTTCACACAAGATTTCACACATTTCAAGAGCAGTAGAACTCTCGCCAAGTTCGTCCGGGGAAGTACTGCCACCATGCCCTTTTCTGCCGCCAAGCAGTAACGCATCCGCGTTACTGTGTTCCGGTTTGAAAGGTGTGGTTGCCGGTGAAATTACAGGCACATGAGACATTCCACCTTCACGTCTCACATTTACAGGCGCATACGATGCGACTTGGGTCTTGTCATACCTAGTATGGGAGGATCCAAGTCGCATCGGCTGTTATGGGCCGAGGTTACCACTTAACACCAGGTGGGCCGTCGGCTCGTTCGTAATTGTATTACATAAAAAAAAAAACACAGCGTCATCTAGCCCCAAAGTAAGGTAAGTACCAACTGAGCTGTGAGGCCAGTGACCTTACAATGTTACGCAACTCACTAAACGTAGTTGTATTTAATATGATAGTAGCTTCTGCCTATGATGTGATGACAATATGATTCAGCGATGCCCGCGTGTCTTCAGTAAGTATATGCAGTTGGTTTAATATACTACTAATCCTAGACTTACCTCACAGCTCAGTTGGTGGTATCCCTACCTTCTGCGCTGTAGGTTGCGGTTCGATTCTCACCCAATAAAAACATTTGTGTGACGAGCATGCGTGTTTGTACTGTCTGGGTGTTAATATTTATTATATGTATGTACCCATTTATAAAAAAGAGTTATATAAGTATCATATCAGTTGTCTGGTTCCCACGATACAAGCTATCCTTAGCTTACTTTTGGCTCAATGGTGCTGTGTGAAATATAGGTACAACAATTCTGTTTTATACGTTGCGTACCTATCACCAAAACTAAAACTACTACTAAAACTTAACAAAACGGAAGCCAATATTCTATTTCCAAATATGGTTTTAACCTTTGTATTGGTATGAATTATACTACTTTATTCCAGAATATTTTGATAGATTAGTCAGTAATCGTCATATCATAAAGTAGAGGATATTCCAAAATCCTTTTCTTAATTTCAGATTTAGAAGATACTGAACGTGTGGGTTACATCGCATTTTAACAATGTACTATCTTCACATTTACTGGAAGCTGACCAATTTTTTCCAAACTTTTTCGCCCGCTCAGTATTACGTGTCAGAACATATTCTCAAAAAACTTGTAAAGTATTCAGCGACGCTGACAAATTACACCGTGTTTAACAGACACGTCTTAAGATTTATCGCTTAACCCACATAGAGTTGCCCATAAATTCTGGGGCATATCCTATTCGTACGTTGCTGAAAAAATGGCACATTGTTTTCAATGTATAAAATAATGTATGTCATTATTGTGTATACAATTCTGATATTTATTTAGGCCCGTTGGAAATAGCTTGATATCTAACGCTACATGTTTAAGCGAAGGAAAAGCAAAATATAGCAAAATTATGAAATAAGCAAAAAAATTGCCTAAATTACAAAAATTACACAAAAATTAATAAACGATATCGGAGCCAAAACAATTTAACAAAAAATTATTTGTTAACTTTGAGTTTATTAAACTCAAAAATAAGCTGTTTTCCGGATGTTAAAGCCAAACCATTTAGGTTTTACTTGTTTATTAAGTTTAAAAAAACTTGCAGAGTAAGACCAGACTGGATTAAAAAATAAAGTATATTTATTTCAAAAATATTTTTATCCCCATAAGTCATAGGACAAATGTTGTTGCACTGAAGTAACAACATATCTTTATAAACAAAAGTGTTGCCTCAAGAGGTTGTTAACATATTAGACAATCACCTGGTAGGTAGGTATATAATATAAAAAGTATATAAAATACATAAAACATCCATGATGAAGGGTAAATTTTCCTGGTAATTTTACATATATGTATATCTATTAAAATAATTCCGTCATACCTTTGGAATTTTATATAATTCTGAATTAGCGTTGACCATCGACAATATAGAAGCGTAACTTTTATTTCAATATAGATTTTTCAGTTTCAATTTCCAATTAGTGGCTTTGACATTAGAGGACAAATATACATAAAACCGAGCAGAGTCAACAGAAAGTTAAAATTTTAACAAATAAATATATAACTTTCATTTCTATTTAAGTGAATACGTTTCACAAAAAGCAGATGGTCCTGATGTTAATTAGAAACCTTACCGTATTGCACCCGTTACTCAGCGTAAAGGTTTCATTTGCCTATAATATCACCAGCAACGAAACCTTTCGACCGACACACATTAATACGAATGCGTTACTGCTTGGCGGCAGTTCGTTGTTCCCTGGACGAACTTGGCAAAAGTTATATCACCTGAAAATGTTAATCGTTATTCGTTTCAATCAAAGCCTTACTTATGTAGCCCTACTAACTATCACATCCTCTGACCATACAGAACTGCGACGGATTTCCCCATCGCAATCGTAGGCATTCGTAGAGGAAGGATGTTGTTTGTCTACCTTGAAGCGGCAGTTTGTGAAGGAGATCGGATACGACAAGTTTTCAGTAGGTACCTTAGTAATTGTGCACACTGATAAAATGTATAAACACGCCGAAAATAATTAAACATAACAAACACAATAATAAAACGAAAAATAATTAAACATTGCAAAATCTATATATTTTTATATATTATGTCTACAAATTTTCCTCGTGAATTAATCTAATATTAGCTAACGACCCATATACCCCGTTACTGGGATAAGCTTAGACTTTAATTTACATAATGTAGTGGAGTAGTAGCGATGATAATCGTAAACTGTTTTATAATAAATATTAACCAGTCACAATTAAGTAAAACAATGTAATCACCGATATATTTTCATACCGTTATATGTGCGTTTTCCCACCAAAATAAACTTTCACGGCCCATTACCACAGACTACCGACAGAGTGTAGCAAAACAAATTACAGGGACGGCGCGGCATCATCCGTCAAGGGTGTTCCCACACTTAGCTCCCAACCCTTTATACTGCCGTGAATAGTTAACCGGTCTTCTTTATGTTCCAGAAAAATATCCTTACACAAAAAGGCCCTTTCCACACCGGATGTGCCTGAATAATTTATTAAGAAAAAAATGCTCTAAACAATAGGGCTGAGTGTTTTATGGACGCTCACAAAGCATAATGGGATTATTAAGATTTTTATGGTTTTTCAAGTTAAGTTGATTGTTTATTTCTTTAACCTAATGACAGACAAGATAATTTCGTCTTTACAATCAATAAATGGCCATAGTAGAGAAAATAGTGTTCCTACGAAGTGTTTTCTCTTCTGAAGATATGAAATAAATTAAGTGATGACAAAGTAACATAAGCGTTAACCATATCCTTACCCAAATATGAATGTAGTATAGAATTCTTACATACTTCTATTGAATAGATCAATTTTTATAACTAGAAAGTAGAGGAAGACGTTAAATTAAAATAACATCTTTAACGAAATATTTTGTAGCTTTAGCTAGTGTTTCCTTGCGTAAATTTAATTAAACTTCCACTGAAATCAGATTACTGAACGTTGTAAGCAAGTTATTTTATTAGTAACCATATAGTGTTATTGCATATCTTATTTTAATGATGATAATTAGACATTATCTTAATTAGTCAAATATAAAATTATTATCCGTGATAACTAAAAGTTTTAAGAAAGTTATTGCATATCTTATTTTGATGATGATAAACATTATCTTAACTTCGCAAACATACATACAAATGTTCTGTCTATGATATGAAATTAACATTAACCAAAAATATGACGAAAACGTTTTCAGTGAGACACGAAAATATTCAATTCCATTTTCTCATTTACGAAGATGTTAATATCCTTATCTTTCTTATGGCTAAAAGAATTTAATTATAATTTATTGGATGTATGCAAATTATGCATAAACGTAGTAATTTAGTTTTACAAGGGAGTTGACGTAGGCATCTAGAAATATATGACTGAAACATGGTTACTCCTGACAAAAGTTGCAACTTCATGATATTTACTGAGGGCAGATTTAATAATTCGCATATTTCGATAATTGCTAGAGAAGACGGTTTTAGACGGACCTTAAGCTGAATCCTTATTGGTAGCATATAAATATAGTTTATAGCATATAATTTGCAAATACACTTGTTGTAAAAATGGTTCATTAAAACAGTGAAATTAATTTTGCTATAATTATCACCGCATTATATTCAAAAAGAATTATGATCAATTTGAAGATTGCTTAAGAATTGACTCTCAAGAGTGCCGGCACTCATTAGGAACTTAAGATTTTAGATGCTTAACTTTAGGGGTGGAAGGAAGCCAGGTAAAATTAGAGCAACCCTATATATATATATTAATTCCTTCAAAAATGTTGCGTAATTAATAAACTGAGGGCCTATGTTTATTCAATTCTTAAAGTGTAATTTTTAAACCCTTCGTCCTAGCTGCCAATTCTGCAAAAATCATATTTTGGCAACAGTGTTTTGTAAGTTTGGATAAAGGAACTGTTGTTTTTTTTTGTGTGATATTCTCTATTTATGGCAGAAAAAAGACTTTTTTTTGAGCAAAATTATGTTTGAACTTTCCAAATAGGGCAATCGTGGGCGCGATCTTAAACCATCGAAGTGAATAACCAAGTACGGTCTTCGGTTTCTTCAGACAAGGCTTTTGCTATGGATAAAGATTAGTGTCAGTATGTTTATCTTTGACGTGAAGTTTGGAATATCATCGATAAGGGGGACATTACAAATAAAAATATATAAATCTTCCCTTTCAAACCTACACACCATATTTGGATTGGAAGTCTAATGCCATGCTATATGCTATTTTGATGATCATAGAGTTTCAATGGTACGATATCGCGCAATTTGAATTCTATTATATTTCAGAATGCTTGGAAGAACGACGCGTAAGCATTTTCCAGCATCGAAAGTTTCATTGCAATTCAGCAGGAGTGAAATATAGTTTAGTTTGGATACAACTGAATACGGTAGAGAGTTTATCAGTTAAGTCATAGCTGAAACTGGATTCACTCAGTGTAGCATATTGGGAAAGGCTATTCGTAATTAACTACTGTCCACAGCTGGATGAATGTAGGCTGAGATAAGAAGTTATACTTAATTTTTTAAATTAAAATTTAATTAAATATAATTTTGATTTAATTTTAGTGTAATATGAATGTAATGTTCGAAATAAAATGATTAATAATAATAATAATAAAAATATTTTAGCTTGTTTTTCATTGTATAAGAAAATTCAAAATTTGTTCTAAGTAATTCTTCATACAACGTCTTCTACGAATATCTTGACTAAAAGAAAGATAATGACTTGAGAATTTACCGATACAGAAAGAAAACTGAACACCATTCTGTATTGAAACCCATCTGCCCTCAATTCCTTTGAATAAATTCTGGCGAAATGATTCCACGATCTTCGCTCATAATGTTTTAAAAATTAAACACAAATTTTGTGGGAAGACAAACCAACTCAATGAGAGTGGATTTGGCAACAGTCCATTGCGTGGAGTAAGCAAAAACTTTGCTCGTTGCTACTAGCTAGAGACATCACCAAAGTTCCCAGGCATTGTAAATTGTATAACAACCTTCCAATATCTAATAGGCAATTTGCTCTATACGAAGTAAAGAATAAGTTTTTTTTTTATATTACGTATATAGTTGCGGAACGAGCCGACGGCCCACCTGGTATTAAGTGGTAACCTCTGCCCATAACAACCGATGCGGTTTGGGTCCTCCCCTACTAGGTATAACAAGACCCAAGTCGCATCGTATGCGCCCGTAACTATGAGACTTGAAGGTGGAATGCCTCATGTGCCTGTAATTTCACCGGCAACCACACCTTTCAAACCGGAACACAGTAACGCGAATGCGTCACTGCTTGGCGGCAGAAATGGACATGGTGGCAGTACTTCCCCGGACGAACTTGGCTTGAGTTCTACTGCTCTTAAAATTAATGAATACTATGTTTTCATTATATGCTAAAAAAATATATATTTAAATAATGTGAATAAGAATAAGATAACTTTAACTTTGAATCTGATGATAGACATAGTACAAAATAATATGAAGAAAATTTGGAAGATCTTTAGAGTTTGAAGATTATCAATGCTTCTATCTTAGCACGCCTCAAAACCTTCTCAGCTCGGTGGCTAATCTTAATAATGAGATAAGAGTTTAATAAACCCAGCATTCCTCAAGGACAATTTGACCCTGATAACGGGTCCGACATCAGAGGATGAGAAATGCGGTCTCACCATCTGGATATTAAACGAGTCTTAACTCGTAAAACTCGTAAAATCACAATGTTCCTTAGAACATTGTGATTTTCAGTGCTACTACCGCCACTTTTGTGACTAAAAAAAATCTCAATCTTAGCCCAATTGCGTAATTTATAGGAATAACTGAATATTGAACCCAGGTAGTAATTTGACTTATAACAGTAGAATTTGAGCCCTGTTCATCTGGGAAATTACTGCCATTATAAATATTTCTGCCGCCGAGCAATAGTGCACTATTGGTCTGGCTGTCTTCTTGTTTGAAAGAGTAGGGGTTGGTTATAACAGGCAGATGAGATGTTCCATCTTCAAGTGTCGGACGCAATAATAATAAAATAAAACATTTAATATACCCATTTCTGCCGCCAACCAGGTAATGCACTCGCAATGCTGTCTCCTGCTTTGAAGGGTTGGGGTCGGTAAAATCAGGCAGACGAGACGTTCCATTTGCAAGTGATGGCCGCAATACAATGCGTATAATATAATAGTACGGGAGACACAAATTATACAATATATCTGCTATTAAGGGCAGGAAACACCTAATTCCCCGTTGGTGTGATAAAACTGTAGGATTAGTAGAAGTAATAAAGATTTTATGAATAACTTCGTTTTCTTGACTTGCTTCGTTACAAAAATAACGGGAGGAATTTGAGCTACAATATGGGTGAAAATTATATTTTTTGAATAATGCCTACGATTATTTATATTTTACAATAATCAAGACTCATGGTAAGGTGGCCTTTACCTATTTTCAACTAGCTTTTAGCTTCGGTTGTGATGCGAAAATATTAATCTCTTAAGGCAATCTCGATTATAAGATACGAAATTTATATGACGTATCCAAATTTCCAAAACTGGGTCGATATATTTTTCTAACATTGAGGCTCAGGTTGATATTGAATCGAAATATAGCTATTCTAGGAGAGACGTTATAAAACAGGTATTTCTTTTTAAGCCATCAGAATATACCAGACAAGCTGATGCCCAAGGCCCGCCTCAGCCAACCAGAACTTGTTCAAGAAGTCCGGTTAAAATCAACTAACTTTAAAAAAATCCTTGATTACCACCATCCTTCAGGGGTCGATCTTCGGATCGCTACCATTTCTCCCACTAATTATTACTAGCTCGGAGGCGGCGGCAAATGGCCGTAATAAGATCTTCTGTAATCTCATTTATTAATTTTCGTCTCTCATTATTCTCGCTCCCTTTACAGCGTCTGTAAAACCTAAACAAGATGGCGGCGCCCGGGCGGACGTAATTATATTTTAGTGGAAGTTTTGTTAAATCAAAATTAGAGAGATATTTCAGTCTGTATACAATTTGCTTTTAGGATGCTGGAGAAGAATATACGATGATGAGTATCATATTTTTCCCTTAAAAAGGAAACAGGATTTTCTTGTTCAAATATTGTTCCTAGTTCACTATACATCGAGAATTGATATCTCAAGTCCGAGTCATATGGACTCTGAATATCAATATAGTACATAACAGTTTTGTGAGACAAGGAAGGAATTCATTTTTTTTTTAATGTGATACAGTTATGGAACGAGGCGATGGCCCACCTGGTGTTAAGTGGTAACCTCTGCCCATAACAACAATGCGGGTCCTCCCCTACTAGGTACGAGGAGACCCAAGTTGCATATTATGCGCCCGTAACTCTGAGACGTATAGGTGGAATGTCTCATGTGCCTGTAATTGATATTGAGGGGTGACAGATAAAAACTATACGAAGAACAGAATCCCTATATCAGGTCTTTCATTATAGAATTGACACCTTCAAGCGCTCTGCTTCGATAAACGCATCAGGAAATCTAATTCGATAACCCGAAGTGTGCTGTGAAGCTTAGCTGTTGGGCCGACCGTTAATGAGCTTTACAATCAGTTTGCAAAAAAAGTCTAAAATCTCTATAATTCCCTTGCTAATAAATAAATCGCAACTTAACAAATTTAAAATGTAAAATATGCAAGAAAACTTGATGTTCTGACGTGGCTGCGAAGCTCAGTTAAGGCGAGCCGTCAGCTTCTGAACTTAACGATCAATTTAGTAAATTGTCTTAAAAACTATAAAATTATACTACTAAATTAAGTATAAACCCTTATAATAGTAAAAAAAAGTAAAATCTTGCAAATGTCTCTATGCGCAAAATGTGTGAATCCAAAATTTCTGAAAACTAAGACGTAAACAAGTTTCCACATTTGCTTTCACCGGTCCAAAGGATTTCATTATATTAATTTCGCACACAAATATGGAAAACAGTAACGAAGCTTTGACGATAAAAACTGAATTTGCACCGGAAATTTGTGGATTTTCCACAAAGTTCTGTGCAAATATTTGGTGTCACAATATATTTATGACGTTTCCATACTACGAGTTTAAATGTACTCTTGCGTAATTGCGCGGTGGATTTCCAGTCGTGCTGTTGTGTTTGTGTGGGTTAGTTTATTAGTTTATGTTGGTCATGTTCCATGCATACAAAGTAACAGCTGAGTTCCAAAGTTATTAAATAAAATGTATAAATAAAAATTAATTTTGATTTTAAATAATAATTTTGTAGAACTTGTGCTGAGTTCGCCCCGAGAAGTACTGCCACCACACCTGGTAATCTGCCGCCAAGAAGTGATGCAAATGTGTTGCTGTATTCCGGTGGAAGGGAGTGTGTGCCGGTGAAATTGCAGGCGCATGAGACGTAACATCCCCGTCTCGGGGTGATAGACGCAACGCAATGTTGACAACAACTTGAGTCATCTCGTACTTTGGTGGAGAGGACTTGAGTCATATTGCTGTTGTGTATGGGCTGTTAATGGCTGTTACCACATCAGGTGGGCCATCAGGTCGTTCTATACCGTACATTACATTAAAAAACATACAGAAAAGCAGTTAACATACAAGATATTACGTAAAGTACTACCAGGTAATTGAAACAACAATCGAAATACATCAAAGGTTTCACATCAAAAGAGCGGCACCCAGTGTAAATCGTATACAAGTCGGTTCCTATTTACTAATACACTTTGCTAATGAACGAGCCATATTTTATACGTTTGACCGTATTTTTGTGCGTATTTGGACGTGGCATGCTCCGTTTTTGTCTCTTCATTTTGAAAGACAAGCCACATCGCAAGCAGACTGTCAGAACATCACACTAGTAAATGATAGGTACTTACGTTAGATAACTTATAAACTCAACGTACTTTAGTAAACAGGGTTTATTGGTAATAGGTGATTTATTATTGACTAAGATAGTAAAAAAAAATAGTAAACTTATTTGCCTTTTTTTTCTTCACCAAAACTCTTTGCAGGAATAAATGAATCGATATTTTTCCAGTTCAAACAACCAACCAAGACGAAAAAACGAAAATTTCCTGCAAGTATCAGATATTTTCACAATTATATGTCGCTCTGCCAAGACACACAGAACATCATGTAATATCTTAAGCATTCCAATATTATGTACTTAAAGTAATAAACTGAAAATGTAACATGGGTTTAAGCACTTATGAAGTATTACAGGGATCGTGCTAGCAAAAAAATCCCTCCTTTAGAGGTTTCTGTCTGTTCTTGCCAGGGAGGTTCGGACAGTCGGACATTGAACATACGTCCTTACCGTACCTTAGCAATAAGTACGCGTGACCTTATTGAATATTATTGACGTTTTTTTGCCAATTTCCAATGCAATTAAGTACGTAAAATTATTAAATTTCATTGATTGAAAGACACTTAAAAGATATAATATGTATTGTATAAGATGTATTATAATTTAATATGATTTTCAGCTCTACTTCAGCTTATTTTAGTTAGGATTTTTTTTTGCAAACAGTGAGGCAAAATACCCTATAGTATTGGTATTTTTTGTTATTTTTTATAATATTTTGGTAGATGTGGAACCTTCGAAAAAAGAAAATTAATAAAATATCAGTCCGCAGTTTGTTATCCCAGTGGTTTAAAATTAATAGGATACCAATTAAATAATAAAAGAAATTATATTTCATGGGCATATTTCGGTATATTTCATTGCTGTTATTAATTATGACATTACTCCAAACAATTGGAGATTATCTGATACCTTATCCCATTGTCACATATACAAAAACAATACAAAATTACGTCTACTCCTTTACCTCTTAAATACCTCGGCTCGTAACACTCGCTCGAGCGCTAACTTATTCATGTCCATCAGAGACTGTACGGTAATCAAGAGGTATCTACCTACTTAAGTATGAACGCTGGATAATTATCGACCTACCTCATCTCTACGCTAAGCCTTAATTAAAAATATTGATTTTATTAATGGCATGGTAACTACGTTCTAAACATGAAAACGTAATTATGTCTGTTTCGATACCAATTGTGTGCTAACGTAACCAATTAGGTATAAATCGATTTGAAACGGATGTATGATACTTATTATTACTTATATTATACTTATTTACAAAGAAGATATCAAAGATAAACATAGTAATAATATTTAAATTTTTTATTTGATACAGTAACTGAACGAGCCGATGGCCCACCTGGTGATAAGTGGTAACCTCGGCCCATAACAACCGATGCGACTTGGGTCCTCTCCTACTAGATACGACAAGACCCAAGTCGCATCGTATGCGCCCGTAACTGTGAGACGTGTAGGTGGAATGTCTCATGTGCCTGTAATTTCACCGGCAACCACACCTTTCAAACCGGCAAAAATGGGCATGGTGGCAGTACTTCCCCGGACGAACTTGACGAGAGTTCTGCTGCTCTTAGTATCTATTTAAAAAGAACACCATCATTTTGACCGTGTTATTTTTCAAATAGATACTACACAAATTAACTATTCAGGTCCTCTATATATCTCAATATTCAAAGATTCCTTGGACAACATTTTATACAGATTACTCTGACCGTCATTGTTCACAAGCAATTTCACATTTTCGCACAATTTCACAATTCCACAAAATCATACAATTTGAAATTTCAATCGGAAACGATGTAAATTTGTTAAGGCTTCTAGTGAAGGTGGGTACATACAGCGGGCGAGTTAACGAGGCCCCATCTGCATATCGAGTCGGGTTCAAACCCAATTGGCGACCGGTCGCACCACGCTGTGTGTGCCACTACTGTACCTTACATTACTTTCAAATGGCGCATATCAGCAAAGAATTCAAACTTAATTATGACGTTTAGATGGTTGGTTTATTGCTATATGTGAGCTAACATGGTTGATGTTGGTAGTTAGTCGTTTGATCTACGCGATACAATTCCATTGAGATTGTTGCGGTTTCATGGGTTGAGTATTAAATAGAATTGAGCACAGTGTAGGTACTGAAAACGAGTAACACCAATAATAAATCATTGAATTAAACTAAATGTAAATATAGCATAATATGGTATATTTAACTTATCATCAGAAGATGACCGAAAATACCTAATATAAAGTAACTAGCATATAAGTCAAGAACCGATAAAAAAGTTCTTTAAATAACTTATTTCGTATTACTTATTTTACTTATTCTTTTCTTCTTTTTTTTTTGTAGTGGCTTTCAGTCGTGTTACTGAATTCGTACATGTTTTATTACACTGATCAGGATGAATCCAATGGCACATTGATTATCACAGTTTTAGGCTACAGGTGACCCAAAGGAGTCGAGACGGGGTGGTTACGTCTCATGCGGCTGAAATTTCACCGGCACCCACTCCCTTCCACCGGAACACAGCAACACGAGTGCATCAATTCTTGGCGGCAGATTACCAGGTGTGGTGGCAGTACTTCTCCGGGCGAACTTAACATAAGTTCTACTGCTACTTTGGGTTGCTCCTTTCGCGCCGGGACACGATTAGGGATTCAGGGGGTAATCAACTAGAGACGCGAGCAACGCGGGCCCCCAAAAGGGTGTTATTTCTTGTATTTTATATATCTAGTTTTATAATTCTCAGTTCAACTTTACTCATTCTAATGTAGATGTCATGTACTAAGTGATAAATCGAGGCATTATTTGTAAACATTTAATAATACCTATTAAGAAATATTTATAATGCCCGGGCAATATAATTAATGACGAGTCAAATCGGGCTACGTAATTAATATTAATACTTATATAAACTTCATTGCCGATTTCATGGCCGACCTTTCATCCAGTCACGTTTATTTTGAAAGTTACCAGTCGCACATCGAAATCACTTGGTCTATTCTATTCGAGGATTTTAAGTGCGTCTCAAAGAGGCTCCTTTTGTGCACTTTACCCATGTCTTTGAATTGTTAGTTCTAGGACATGTCGGTTTCCTCACGATGTTTTCCTTCACCGTTCTGAGAACGTGGTACACGCTACACGTGCAACACGTGGTGTTGTTTATATCAATCTTTCAAGCGAAAAATTCATAGGTGCACTTCGGGATTTGATCCGGCGACCTCAGGATTGAAACTCGGGGTCAGTACCACTAGACCACCCCGCTCTCAATCAGTTGCTTAGTTTACGTTTAAACTGTGTCTATGCGCAAAAGAGTAGGAATAAAAATATTTTGATACTTTTTATCATATTGTGGGCATTTTTCAAACTGTGTCTACCGAATAATGTCCTATTAATCATTTGGTCCTTAACATAGACTAACAACATTCTCATTTATGCGTTGGAGTTTCTAAATTAACATGTATGGTATAATCGGGATCTTGGTATGTACATCGCGAGCCTTAGGTCTGAATTTGTGTTATGTTTCCAAGTAATTTACAATTCAACAGCCTATTCTAATAATACCTCAGCTAAATATTGGTGAACATTTCACATAGCGCTATTTAGCCCCAAATTAATTGTATGGAAACAAGATAACTGATAGAATAGTAAGTGTCTGTATTAAGTAAGTCTAATCATACCCATTTATCGTTGACAACTGTTTTCTAGCCTCAAAGATAAAAGGAAACTCTTATGAGGTTAAGCTCGCCTTTATACATGTCTTCTAAGTCTTATCTTCTATATAAGACATTTCTAAAATATATAAATATTTATATGTATATTTTTTGTGTACAACAAAGTCTTTTTTTTATACACATTATATATAATACAAAATGTATTTTCAATGTTAGTTATATAAACAACAGAGTACCAACTATATTTGTGATTACAATTTTATTCCACTAAGATAAAGTTTAAAATTTCCTTCGTATTATATACAGGCTTATCGGTAATATGTTAACAACCTCTTAAGGGCCTTTACCCATTAGCTCTCGAAAATGAGCTGTTGCTTATAATGTACAGAATCCTTAAGAGGTTGTTAGAATATTACTATTACCCTGTTTAATGGGATTAAGGGGCTTATCAAAATAATTATATCTGTGCGTCAGAAATACTGGATTTATGAGTTATAGTTATTAAATCTTTAATCAAGTTTTTTTTTTGTAAATGTAGTGACTGAACGAGCTGACGGCCCACCTGATGTTAAGTGGTAACCACCGCCCATAGACAACAGCTATACTACTCAAGTACGAGATGACTCAAGTCGCATTGCGTTGCGGCCATCACCCCGAGACGGGGATGTTACGTCTCATGCGCTTGCAATTTCGCCGGCACCCACTCCCTTCCACCGGAACACAGCAACACGAGTGTATCACTGCTTGGCGGCAGATTACCAGGTGTGGTGGCAGTACTTCTCCGGGCGAACTTGGCACAGGTTCTACTGCTACTTTGGGTTGCTCCTTTTATACCTCCGGGAGACACGTGTATGGATTCAAAGGGTAATCGCATACGGACGCGAGCAACTTGGTCCCCCAATATTTCTGAAGCTGACTGTACAAATTCTGAAGTAATAGGACCATAGTCGTTCAATATGCAGATTGTAGTGTACGGGCTTCAGAGTTGCCGGCTCGTTAGCCGCTCTTCATTCGCACATTGCGCACAAATAACAAGATACTGTGAAGACTAAGCTGGAACTTTTTCCTTCGCAGATTGTTAGTATTTATTATCTGTCTCAGATTTTACCTATACATCCTGTTAGCTGTTATTTATAAGCTAAAAGTATTAAAGGCAACTTCCTCGCTATCTCTGTATTAGTGATAATCTAAATGATAATCTAAACCTAAAAACACAAATGTTTGACGGGTGGGGAATCGGTACCCCACGACGTACAGCGCGAAAGCTATATTTACTATCAAATAAGCTGTGAGTCCAGGTCTCAGTAACTGAATACAATACAAAAAAGACGTATTGCTTCAATTGCTTTAGTAAAGAGCAGTGTTTTGTTATCATATAAAAAATATTTTGACGTCATTTATACATTACCATAGACCTAATGCTTCAAGCCTATGACCCTTGGATAAGCTATTTCACGACCCATAAATAACTGGGTCAAGAGATAGGATTAGGACCATTTCGTCTCAGTTGAGCCACATCGAAGCTGTCAGTATAATCGGGGTGCGTATTGACACGGGCCATGCAAATCAAACACACGGGTTCATGAGAGATTGACGGCTCGAAGGACCAAATCATTCACACAACTTGTTGTTTGCTGATTCTCTGAAGAAAGTAACCTTGACATTAAATATTTGGTTCTTTTTGGTGGTTTGAGGTTTAAGATTATAGGTACAAAAGTAACGGAAATTTTAACGCTATTATGAAACATGAAAAATAATTAGGGCAACTAGAGATATACCCATATATCTAATGTATGGATAAACAAAGGGCAAAAATAGTGATTTGACTCACTCACTCATAGACATCACTTTATAATGTCGGCTTTTTATACACGTCGGCGTTGATGCCTGCGACACAGTTTTATTACTTCTGCAGACATCATCGTTTCTCAATTATCATAATCCACTGTATTGATCCTCTAATAAATATTTTGATTTGATTTGATTTGATACACTACTGGTAATATTATTACTGTTCAGATTTCTAAATATAAATTTTATAATTATTTATAATTAATAAATCACAGCCACGACAAAGTCGTGGCTGAGAACGGCATTATGCTGAGGCAGCGACCTATTTGACCGCAATACATGGCAAAAGATTCATTTTTAAAGGGGACCTGTTTTATGTTATTATGTTTTAGTTTTAATGATTTTATTTGTACTTACTGCGTTTAAGGTGGTTGTCAATAAATATATTTATTTCTGTCTTTCTTTCTTTCTAAAGACAAATGATACTATAACATGTATGAAAGTTAAACTTGAACTTAATGAACATAATATGAACAATAATTAGACATTAAAACTCACTAGTGTTATTATGCTTAATATTTTGTAAAATGGCTTCATAATTATAAAGGGGGCTTAGTGAATTCCGTTAATCCAATGAGCTGGTTCCAATTCACTGGTTTAAGGAGAGATATCGCCAACTTCAGAGCCCCCGTCTAAATTAATCAGGTGACTTGTTAATGCCCTGATTACACTTGAAAGTTCGTGTTTCTGACATTGAGTTCCATAAAAGTGCCGGACCAAAAATAAAAATAACAATGATATAATAAAAAACACACAAACATAGAGTCACGCCTTTATCTCCGAGGGGGCACAGCTTGAGTGAGCCACCTTTACACTATCGTGGCAATGTAGACGTGACGACGGGTGAGCTCGTCACGGCCATTGTTTTCTCGCGAATAGCTCACTAAGTTTTTTTTTATAAATATTGTGGTCCAATCATACAGCGCCATCTAGCCCCAAAGTAAGCTAAGCCTTGCTTGTGTTATGGAAATCAGACAATTGATATAATACTTATATACTTTTTGTAAATACATACATATAATACATATTAGCAATGAACACAGAATTTCTTCCAGTAATCCAGACAGCCAGGACGAAATTACCAACAAGTCAGGGCGTATAATGTCAATTGTTTTTGAATATGATACATTGTTTGAATATATTTGTAACAAATGTAACGTTTTGCGCGCACTAACATCCCGATACTTGTAGCTACCTTAGAAAGAACTACATTTATGTTACAGGGCTACCACCGAGTAGTCAGCCTACAACTATCGAGAATGCGAGCTCGGCGCGTGTGATCACGGCATAAGCCAGGGCAATTCTCACGTTTCAACAATTATTTTCAGTTTAAATTACTTAACTGTTATTACATTAGCTAATTCAGTAAGGTTGTAAAATATGAATATTTTATACTTGACAGTTACTTCCTCCAACTGGCATATGCCCGTCTTATTTCTAGTTCCTGTCACTCACTACTCAGTTTCGAATTTTACGAATCGAATTTTATTTATTAGGTACATTTTAGGTATTTCTATATAGTAAATGGCGTGAATGAATTCGTTAACTTTAAACATACATTCACATACATCTACTCCACACTATCACAAACATACACTCACAGTTACTCGCGAATTTTATATTTATATTCTTACATAGTTTATTATTCAACTATGTGATTGTAATCAAAATGTTTTTTTTTATAATTTTGAGTAGTTCCTCTTATTCTGGAACACTGTTCTTTCTGTTACAGCGGAGGGCGCCGGCTCTGCAACACAGTTTAAACTTTACCAGAGTCCAACGTTCATTGTTATTTGTTCTTGTGTATTTGTTTTATATGTTCCGAATCAAATATGTTTGTTTTTTATTTGAAAAAATAAATAAATTAAAAGTCTCAAACTAAAACTGTAAATCATCGCGTCCATGAGACATCCGTAGACAATCTCAAAGGATAGTAGAACATCACGATTCAAGTCTGAACTTGCGGTTTGTGTAGTACATTGTGTGTGAATCAATCAGGACAAAATCTTTTATAATACAGATTGTTAGAAGTTTTAATGAGATAACTTTTAAGTGCGAGACCACACCGCCCAATCATTAACAAATTACATTAAACACTTTGACTGCTGATTTGGGCGTGTGATTCCCATTCGTATTCAGTTTCGAGCCTCAATTTGAAGCCTGGAGAGCGGACCGCTTCACTGACTGACTCTTACAACTTAATTATGGCTTTATACTTCTTTCTCGTACTTTAAAAGGAAAAGTTTATGTTTTTGCATTCTTAAACTGGCTAGTTTAGGCCCTTATGCAGGTTTTTTTTAAAGTCTTGTTTTATTTCGTTATTTCATTAAAGTATTTATTAAATATTCTCAATATTAAGTTGTAATTCAGAATAAACAATTTAATTCCTGAGTTTTCAAACTGTATTCAATTTTTAACAGGCTTATATTTGTTCCCTTCCCTCATTATTGAAAAACTCATAGTTTTGAGCGAGATGGCCTAGTGATACAGACCTCGAGTTTCAATCCGGAGGTCGCTGGTTCAATATGACGTGTACCAATGATTTATTTCACTTGTAAAATTTATATGCGTAATGCCAGGTTCTCATAACGGTAACGGAAATCATCATCAGGAAACCGATGTGTCATAGGACCAATAATTTGAAAACTTGTGTCAAGTGCAAGAAAGGAGCCTCTTTAAGGTTCACTCTAATCCTTTCACCTCCTGGTTTAGGGGCTGATACGACTGGCAGGCGTAGTAATGAAATTTAAAGAAATTAAAATTAAGGTAACTTTTCGGGAGTCGTTTGAAGGCTGGCAACACGTGTAATATAAGTACGCCTTTCATGGTTCACCTGAAATCGCTCACGTAGTGTACCGTAGTTAAGATAAGCAACTTTTCACTTGACCGAGCTTCCTTTGTTCCAAGTTTCTATTGCGATCACACTTGTCATGTTTACCTAAAGCTACTACGATTTTACAGAAAATCTTTGAATAAAGCTCGAAGGGAAAGTTATACTATCGTATGCGAAACTCAAACTATGGGAGATGTTTGGTCATATTGCAAAATTTATACGTTAATAGTTATTATGCGCAGTAAAATTAAAAATTGACTTCTTCTTCAATGAACGAGAATGATTCCTTATGATCTTGCACTTAAATGACATATTTTTCCAGTTTTTTTATATAAAAACCAAACTACTGAACTGATTTTCATGATTTTTGTATTAATTATTAGGAATTTTTAAAATTAGTTTATAAATGACTGAGATATGAGGTAACCAACATCAAAAAAGTAAAAAGTACTTCTCGAACTAAGTTGGCTTAAGTTCTACTGTTCTACTGGACACCGTTTAACGTGTGTTTCGTGCTAAATAGCTGTCTGGTACCTTTCGTCTTTACCTTTTGGAAAATTTCTTACCCATTTGGTAAGTCGGGTCGTGTAGGATCGGTTGGCCGAGAGTTTACATTCGGGTAACTTACCTACTTCTGTATAACTCGTGGAAGTTTGTCAAACTAGTGGAAGTAAATAGGGATCGTGAATGTTAATTGTTTTGTTGTGTTTCTACGTTAAACAGCCACGGTTAGCTTTGATTTCTTCATTTAATATTTAATTTTATGAGTTTGAGCAACTTTTACATTAACAAAAACAGTGTGGGTTATTTACGCGTCAAAAAGTCATCTTTCATCCACCTTACTCATGTCTTCGAACTTTTGGCTCTAGGACTGGTCTGTTTTTCGTTAGACATTGCGTTTTTTAAATTATACTTGTGGTTTGATAACTAGGTAGGCCCTTGAACATCAACCGGACAGTGCTCGTGTTGGTATATTGGGATCTCTCTCAATCGGAAATTTTTAATAGGAGCGGAAACTAATGAATATTTTTACTCGAAATAAGTGAGCAAAACCAGGATCGTAACGGCGAAGGAAATTACGCTACGAAATCCATACCCCAGAGAGAACCATGCGTCCAAAACCGTGTGCCATCATTAATTCAGATTCATTTATTTGCTACATGTACACACGTATGGATAGGTGGAATCATCATGGATATTGGAATTGTGCATGAAATTTTTTGTTAATTTATACTGAGGATTAAAATTCATTCTGTCCATTTATTCTCATTTATTGAGCGTAGGCCTGTTCCTGCGAAAACATTAGAGGCTGCACTTGTCTTCGAAACAGTTTTTCTATACAGTATAAACATCCCTATGTTAGTACTAGTTTCATCACTGAATTCATTCAAACAAGACACTTAAACTATTGCAAGTTGGGAATGTTTAATTTGTTTCTGTTGAACAATGTTTTCAGCTCAGCTCTTAGCTCTCGCAGCAGTAACTTATTTAAATTGTTTTGAGTCAAGTGACTTGCCTCAGGAATTTATAGATTGCTCTCCATTTCTTATGCTGTGCTTTTACTGAACTGGAAAATTATGCTATTGCTTTATATACAGAAGGGAAAATGTCTGATTACCTCAACTTACTTATCGTCGATTTTTTAAAACTACAAGGCTTACTGATTTGGTGGCTATATTTTGTATAGGGATTTCTTTTAGGACGTAGACGTTTGCTAAGGGAATTTTTAAAATTCCACCCTAACGGTAAAATCGGGTATCAAAGTATAGAAAATCTTATTACATGGATCACTCAAATTGGCATATTCTTGCTTCAGTAGTGATGTGAAAGTGAAATTTACTTTTAGCAAGTTAAAAACATTCCTCAGGAGCTGTGGAGATATCTTTCATAAACAATAATTTCGAAGAACTACACATTTGTTTATTTTTTCGTGCACTTTATTTGTCTACTCTATCCTACCTACCCTTCATTAAGAAACAACAAAGGCTTGACTTTGTTTTTTTCTCAGATCGGTGTCTGGAATACTTTTCTCGCGAGCATTTTAAAAGTATGCTTTATGAGTGCTTTGGCGCTTCGGAAGATGCATCAAACTATCTGTTACTGAAAGTAAGCAGTCAGTAGCTTTTTACCTGTGGTAAAATTTCGATCACATAGACGCGCAGAAATTCATAAACATATATTTTTTGTTCGACTATAAAATGGAAAGAGAAACATAAATTAAAATAAATCCATTCCAGAAGTATAAAATCTCAATCGTCTTACGGTTAATTTGATAGGCGACGATACAAATGAAATGGACGTCGTTAGCAAGTAAAATGTTCCGTTGGAACTTAGACAAGGCACGTTGGTGAATCCGAACAGTAAGGAAAATGCACATCATATATATTAAATATAAAGTACTCCTTGTATCTTGTGTTTAATTCACGTTATTGCGCATTATTTGTGTGGACTCAAAATCACTATTATCCTACATGTTTTCATTTTTTCCTTTTTGTGCCGGCAATGATAATCCAAGATTAAAGAAAACAAGAAAATACATTATTTCAATCCAAACTGCCATGTCTTTTGTGGTTTGAAAACCATTTAATTTATAATACCTTTTAGTATTATTCATCATTCAAATAAATGAAAGCTAAAATAAGCTCTTCATTTCGAGACACAGTGAATTATTGTGAAGTAATAATAATAGTGGTCTTAGGGTTAGAACCTAACTGGCAGCCGGGATACTGGATTTTTGCATACCTCTGTAATTTTCTCGTAAAATTCTCGTATAAACTGTAAAATATTCGTACTTCATACTTGGTGTCGTGACTTGATGTGGTTATGGAGCAAACTCTAGACTAAAACAATATATAATAAAATAACCGGTTAGGTTTCCGTTGAAATCGCACAGAGAATCTCAATTTGAATTTAAAAGAAAATAAAGCGCCTGATAAAATTGTTAGTTTCCTTTACTGCTTTTATCTACACTGTGTTCAGAACTTTATTCCGGTGTCTCTAATTAAATTAGAAAACAATTCAAAGAATCGCGGAAATGTTTTCCCAGCGATAATTTAAGCAAATTTGAATATTTGTCTTTTGTTGGAGTAATACTTGTATCGTTGTAGCTTGTGTTAATAAATCGAAAAACCAATACATTTAAAATTAAAGAAAATAAGTTTTAAACTGATTTTTTAATAAATACGACAATGTCAAGACGTAGCATTTACGAATCTTTTCGCATACCTCTAAGATGTATGTACTGCCAATAAGGAGAGTATGCTATCTATCCGGCTATTTTATCAGTTATCTAGTTCCCACACTACAAGTTATGCTTAGCTTGGGCGCTAGATGACGCAAAGTCAAAGTCTAAAACTTTATTTCCATAGAATTCATAAAGAAATGGCTCGGAAACATCAATAATATTCAAAACATAAGGTCAAGCATACTTATCGTTAAGTTTGACGCCTGTTCAAACCCTATCCTACGACGTGACACATTATTATGGTTCCCGCTGAAAACCAGCGCTGGGTGCACACATCAGTATGTATTCAGCACAATGCTGAGCGAAACCCATGTCTGCCTTGTGCTCTGCTACGCACAAAAATATAACCACGGGTATATTTGTATACTTATCACTATATGTAGAGGTAGTTCAATTTATTGTGTATTAGTTCGTAAGTTAAATAAAAATGTTCTTCTTTCTTTCTGTGTGAAATTTCCGTTAGTTTTTATTATTTTACTCGTGTAGAGAGACGAAAAGGCTAAAACAATATGCTAATATTTGTTTCGGAAATGCAGGAATCGGAAACGTGACCCGTATCGGTCCACTGTTCAGACCGCACCGCAAAAATCATCAATCAACTAGCTATACAAAGCCCTCCGAGCCGTGACGTGGGCTTATTCTCGATAAGCAAGAATGTAATATCGAATATATTTTTTGTATTATCGTATGAGTACCAATTACATCAGAAAAAATCAAATTCTTCAAAATCATCAAAAATGTAATGGACGTTTATATATATTTATAAACTTCCATAAAATTTTCAAATTCAATTAAATAATTGGGGCATTTTTTCTATATATGGATTCACAACAAAGCCAAGATAAAAACAATTTCGCATACAGCGTTTATGCTTCTTAAATGAGTAGAGATGGGGTTTTTTGCACTGTGGATTATATTATCACATAGAAAGAAAGAAAGAAAGAAAGATCGTAATACAACAAATCCTAATCCACATGAAAAAACGTCGTTATTAGTACTTTGAACACAAAAGTTAAAAGTAACGGTTTTGACAAGGTGCTTGTGCGAATAGCCGTAATACCCATCCTGTGTTTTTGTGAATTCTTTACGAATCGAATATGTCATGCGGATAAAGTGAGGATCAAACAAAGTTAACAACCGTTTTTTGTGACCAAGGATATTTTGTGTGGCAATTTTATGTGATTCTTTTTTTTTTAGGGTTCTGTATCTTAACGGTCTGTTTAGCGATCTAATTTCATCTGTACTTCACAGTCAATAAATTGCATTTGAAATATATTTTAATATCGCTTCACAATAATGACGAAGTCAAATTAAAAGACAATAAAATGGGTAACACTCATGGAACTGATGCATGAAAAAAGCTTTTACATCCCTCATTTTCATATATGCACATAGTTACTATATATTTAAGTAGAATCTATAATATAAGTATATCCTAGATACATCTCTTACCGACGCAAAGTAACCAGTTTATCGGTATTCTATGGATTTCATTACGGTTCTGGTTGAGTAGCACGATCTAATTCCTCCATCTCCATGCCACCACAGGACATCCAGATGTACGGCCTCACGTCATCCTTTCTTGATTGAATTACCTCACATCTACACGAAGTAACAACATGAAAGAATGCGGACAGCCAAAGAGTGGAACTCCAAGAGGAGAGTGAATGGGTTACTTCTAGGCAAACATGCTATATCGTAGACCGCATCGACACTTAACATCAGGTGAGATTGCGGTCAAATGTAAGCCTATTTCAAATAAAAAATAAGAGTCGAACATAGATATATTCGATATCTATGAAAGAAGATGTCAAAACGTCGTTATATTCCAAACAGTTTCAAATTCAGATTGTTCTTTGAGTTATTACAATTAAGGTAACCTCGCAACTTCAAGCTGTCGGCGCCGGTTTTCTAGAATTAATTTCCTGCCGTCAAATAAGAAACCGCAATATGTGCGGGTAAATAATGTATTTTTGATATTCCCATTACGTCCATGTATCATATCTGCTCCAGTGGGTTTTAAGTTTATAAACAGGAGAAAAATTACGAACAAATTACACAAAATACAAATAACATGCAAATAAAATTATAAGCAAAATATGCATTTAGGTACAAATATTTACATATCTGTTTATTACGAGCAATGTATGGTCCTACCTGGTGTTAAGTGGTAACCTCGGCCCATAACAACCGATGCGACTTGTGTCCTCCCCTACTAGGTATGATAAGACCCAAGTCGCATCTTATGCGCCCGTAACTCTGAGACGTGTAGGTGGAATGTCTCATGTGCCTGTAATTTCACCGGCAACCACACCTTTCAAACCGGAACACAGTAACGCGAATCCGTTACTGCTTGGCGGCAAAAATGGGCATGGTGGCAGTACTTCCCCGGGCAAACTTGGCGAGAGTTCTACTGCTCTTAAAATGCTCTATTCTATGGTGGTTAAGAAACGAAATGAGAAGATGGTCCCCACCTGATGTTATGCAGTATATTCTGATGATAACATCAAAACCTTTTTCTTTTCAAAATAGTTTATTACATTAACCAGCACTAAAGTAATTATTTCGTTTTCTCCATTTTGCAGGTAATACCAATCACCGCAAAAATCTTATTATACTGAAGTATTTTGTCGATATTACTCATGTTTCGGGTCTCAATATCACAATGTTTCCGTGTTTAAGCGAAATATTTGCACAACTCGCGATAGTGTCACAAACTGTAATATACCCGTCCTAAACCAACAGTGAGTTTGTACCGAGCCTACCGGCGGGGTCAGATCTACGTGTCAAGCTTATTTTATTACTAGCTGCGCCCCGCGGTGAATAAGTTATCCCACGGGAACACTGCACTTTTCCGGGATCAAAGTAGCCTATGTGTGAATCCAGGATATAAGCTATCTCGGTACCAAATTTCATCCAAATCCATTCAGCCGTTTGAGCGTGAAAGAGTAACAAACATCCATAAAAACTTTCACGTTTATAATATTAGTAGGATTACATTTCGACAGGCCTCACTGCTCAGTTAGTAGTAACCCTGCCTTCTATGCTGTAGGTCGTGGGTTCCACTCCCACCGAGGACAAATATTTGCATGACGAATGCTTGTTCTGTGTCTGGGTGTCAATATATATTATACATATGTATTTACAAAAAAAAGTATATAAGTATTATATCAGCTGTCTGGTTCCCGTGACAAAAGCTATGCTTAGCTTACTTTGGGGCTAGATGACGCTGTGTGAAATGTCCACCAATATTTATTTATTTATTTATATTTTTATGCGGACCCAAATCTAGTCTCCAATCTAACAATACGACTGATTTTGTGTGATGGAGGTGAGGAACAATCAATAACCCACTTATAAAAATGTTTATCTAACACATAATTAACCTTTACATTAATATACAAATTGTATATTTACAGTTACTGTTCGATATATGTTAGATGAAATAAGTGTGTTATGGATTATTTTTTTATTATCTGCAGTCACAATTGAACTGCACGCAATATTCAGTATGTTTAAAATCGTTTAAATCGGTAAAAATGGAAGCCCTCCTTTAGGGGATTTTTGGCTGTTCTATGGAGGGTCGGATAGGGTTTGAACATGCGACAAACTTAGCGATAAGTACGCGTGACCTTATGTTGAGAATATTATCGACGTTTCCAAGCCATTTCTTTATGAATTCTATGGAAATAAAGTGTTTGACTTTGATGTAGACTTTGTTTTATCTAATTAAGTACTTATAGTGCTAGCCAAGGGATATATACCAATAGCCCGATTGTCTGACAACATATAAACGCAGTTGAAGAAAGTGGATCAGATTTGCACAAGATCGAAAACAGTGGCGTGCTAGAGAATAGGTCTATACTCAGCAGTGGTTATTACTGGCTGATTAGATAGATTATATCGAAGCCCTTATTAAACTATTCAGTATTCATGATGAAATGTAAGTGTGACTGAAAATATTTTATGAACTTAGCAATGCTGTCTTATAACATACATACATACTTAATCAGCTTAAAACTTGATTTTGCTAGCTGAGTAAAACTGAATAATCTAATAGGGCCTTTAGCACGCGTCATACATATGTACATATCACCCAAACACTGAACAAACATATATATTTGTCACACAAATGTTTGTCCTGGGTGGGAATCAAACTCAAGACCTACAGCGGAGAAGGCAGGGTTACTACCCCCTGAGCTGTGAGGCCCGTCAATTCTGAGTGCGTTATCGTTTATCTTGTATGGTACCGTTCCGGTATACGGTTGATATGATAAAACAAAAAGCAATGTGGCAGACTATTTGATAATATTTAATGTATTCGTTTAAATAATGTGTTGTTAAAATTCTCGATTATAGTTTGGTGAACACAGAGATAGTCATTTAATTGTAACGTAGCCACAGACTGCAATTCCATTATAGATCGCACTGATTAATTTTAATATCCAATTAATTGGTAAATAGATACTAATTACAGGACCGCACGCGTTATAATTACTATGTACTTACAGTAATTGCTTCAACATTTGAATATTATTATAACCCGTCATTGCACCTCTTTAAGGCGCACTTACAATCCTTTCACCACACTGGTTCGACAGAACCGGTGACTCGAAGAAGAAGACGATTGCACAGGACGTCATTTTGACGTGGTTTGTGACGCGGGTTCTACGCACCAGGATTTTCTACCTAAAATGTTCCCTCTGTAAACCCTGCATTACTCAGGAAAGCTCTTTCGTCGTGGATCCATCAGTTGGAGTGAGTTCAAGGGTGTTCCGTATGTTTGGACGCGTGCAAGGGCTCTTGACGGACATCAGCGGCGTTTAAATCTACCTACCGTAATGGGAACTTTTAAGGACTTAAAGGGAAAGGGTTTGTACTTTCGAACTGTAAGCTATTATTATTATTTTGTGTTTTGATTGTGTTTCTAAATCTAATAAATAAAAGTTGCGTATTCAAAAGATTTCCTTTTTTAATGGAAATGTAATTGAAATAACAACTAGGATTTTTAGAAGCGTGTTTTAGGGCATAATCAGCGCACTTTACTAACCAAATCTTTCGGCATTTTGCTCAAGGGCTTGGAAAATAATGGGTAAAACTATAAATGGTAAAAACATTTTCAGTATCTACTGTTATTTTGGAAATTCAGTGACATACATTAAGAGATACTATAGTGTGGTGGAAAATCGCTCTCATAATATATAATATTTTATTGCCATTTTATTTAGTTGTGCAGTTATTTTGCATTGTATTGTTTTATGCTTATACGATGCATAAAACTGGAATTTAGGTATCCAATTCTCTTCAGTCAAGTTAATTTCATTGTAATCATTGACGTAGATTGCAACCGAAAAATTACAAGCAAAATTCTTCAATGCTAACTTCAGTATTACAAGAGTAAATTGTCAATCATAAAATTGAAATTGAAAATATATTTTCTTTTCAAGTCTTGAAATTGTTGGTTACCATTTTTCATGTCCAGTAACTCCACCCTTCTACGTATCATCACATGAAGCAGAAAATTTATGGCTAGTTTGACGCGCTCTAGTGCCAGCTCATAATAAATTATTAAACCCGTCTCGAGTCATTTTGTGTCGCGCTTGTTCTCGGGGAAATTTTGAGTGTTTCGGTTCACGCTCACGATAAGAGCTTTTCGGCGTTTCGTTCACACTTGTATAAAGATATTATGTGTGTCCTTTGTTTTTATTACGGTAAACAAACAAACAAAAGTTATTTATTTCTATTACAATGTTGTTGCTATGATGAATTGGAAACGCTCCAGTTTAAAGAAACCTGTATTAGAAGAGACCCCTCATTTTTGTTGTCTAGCTAGACATGGTTATACTTGTAGATTTCATAATATATTTATATACGGTAAAGAGTCACTTACACTAAGGTTAGATGGTCGCGCAACAGCGGCGTGACATGCCAGTCGCGTAGACACCGGTTCACGCACGAAGACGGATGATCATGGGAACGATTGGCTACACAAGCTTCACAGCTCTATTTGTATTAGCTCTGCTGTGGATTGTAAGTTGCTCTGTAGGTTGTGTAGCTAGGAAATGTAGGGATATACAAAAAAAAAGTGTTATATCAGTTATCTGGTTCCTATTGCACAAGCTCTACATTTTTTTATGAGATTCTGGTGGCAGAACGTTCTGACGGCCCACCTGATTTTAAGTGGTAACCGCCGCCCATAGACAACCACAATATGACTCAAGTCCTTACCACATAATCTAACACGGGGATACTACACACTGCTACGAAAAGACTACATATACACACTGCTACGAAAAGACTACAGCTACACACTGCTACGAAAAGACTACAGCTACACACTGCTACAAAAAGGCAACAGCTATATACTAGTACGAAAAGCCTACAGCCACACACTGCTACAAAAAGGCAACAGCTACACACTGCTACAAAACATCTAAGCGGCTACATCAGCTACGAGTTTCTGCTTGCCTGAGAGAATTGCCGGCAATCGATTGCGTTTTACCTGCAATACCTTGAAAGTAACACTATATGAAAAGATTTACTTATTTTATCTAAGTTAGCCAGAAATAGGCAATAAAATTGCAAAACAAACCCTAGCTTGTATAAGTACCTAATCTATTGAAAGTTTTGCGTTTTTAGTTTCATTGTAAGTCTATATACTTGTATATCCACCTTTTCGTGCGGTAGACTATTTAGCAAACAAATAAATATTAGTGTACATTTTGGGTAGCCCAAACTAAACAAAAGCTTATTTGTATGAGAATTAGATGTAGGTTATAATCCTTATTTTTTTCACAAATACGTACATATTATAACACCTAGAATAGGAACAAACATCCATGTTTTGTCACATTATGTTTGTCCTGGATAAGAATCAAACCCAAGACTACATTTCAGAAAGCCAAGTGAGCTGAGAGACTTAATCTTGGGCATTCATGTATATTTCTAAGGTAAATTCTACAATGGTTATATTGTAATAACATAAAAACGAATATATCCTGTGAACATCAAGCCGACCGGCACCGAGGAATATACATAAAAATAACAATAACATTTATTTATTTAATATTCAAATGAGACGCCATTGCTTCCGATATTTCTAAGTACCTTTTCTACTTTGGATTCTGTTTAATTTTATTTTCTAGATACAAGACGCTGATGGTGTACCCAATCTACCTAGACTTCACTGATACATGGCACGAGTAAACTTGCAGCAAATTAGGATTCCGAGGTCGCGTGTTCAGTCCCGTCCTTGCAGAAATTTTTGGGTTGTATCTAAATTGTAAATTATCTCTTTTGAAGTTTACGATATAACTAAAGTTACTTAAGGACTCCTGGATATACATAGTTCAAACGTGGTAAAAAAATGTTACGCTCTGTAACTTAGTTATGTACGTAAATGTAATAGTATGTATAGTAGTAAATAGTATCACAAAGTTTTACAAACGGAATTTATATGTAAATTTAATATCATATTTATTTATTTTATTCAATTTAGATTTAAGAATTCAATATTCTAGTTATTTTATATTTTATTTTTTCTTAATGATGTTTGTAGTTATAAGTTTAACGTTTTTATTTGCCTTACAGGGTACATATGATGTACTTATTTATATTATTTAGTATTATTATTTAGTATAAATAAATAGTTCACACATACTACACAAACATTCCAGAAGTAGGATGTCGCAGTTGGCATGAACAAATACGTGCGCACATCCAAGACCCTAGGACAACTTTATCATCACACGGAGTGTGTATTACTACCGTCATAGCCACAGCAAACAAGATAATGTTCCAAATACCTTCACAATTCTGTTGACTGATGTAATGTAAGAAACTAAATCTTACTCCATGACAAGACAAAGAAAGTCCTACTTTCGCAAATCACCGGAGTCTTATTAGCCGTCCGAGAGACAAATCACTAGCTGAGGTCCCACAATTAATTCCCGGTAATTAGTCCATGTGTCCCTGACATGCGGTTAATTGGTTGTCAAAACCTGACAAATTTAAGGATCGACGTGTTTTCATTATGTCAAACCTATCATTGTCGACTGCTGGGTGTAAAGTGTGTCAGATGTCAGCACGAACGTTTGTTTTGAACGTTCTCGCAAAAAGTTACCTGAAGTATACTCGAATCAGGGTACCTGAAGATGCATGATTCTCAGAAATAAATTAACTGTATTCATAACTAAAATACGTGCTATATAATAAAACAGCAGTGTATAAAAACAAAATTTAGTACGCTCAAGGCTACAGTTACGAACTAGGATAAAGCTCAGTATATCGCGTTATGACTGCGCGCTGATCTTCTAACGACTGGTACTGTGTTATAATTTATATTGATATATATTATATTATATGTTAATACGTAATTATTGCGTTTGTGTTGTTAATAATGAAATTGTATTTTGTTCTAAGATGTCAATGCCATGTGAAAGCACTGTTCTCACCGTACAGTTGGAAAATAATGTTACATTAGAATGCACGGGCGTGTCGACGACCGACGTGTCGTGACGAGGTCGTGGGCAACAGCTAGTTATACATAAATTGAAAGGAAGCTCTGGCACCGCACTCGGCTGACCTGTAAAATCACCCGCGCTATCTAATGGCATGTCAGAATAACAAAGGCGCAAACACCTATAACTATAATGGGTCTTATAAGAGTGCCATTCATGAGGATTAAGCTCAGCATTCCGCGGCTTCGAAGTCACAAGGGAAAATGATAGCTATTTAAAGTCGCTCAGAAAATTCGCATAGAAGATAAGGTCGTAATTGCGAGCGATCTTCGAGAAAATATCGGTGAAATTTTCAAAGGGCCCGAATTTTTCGCTTAAAATAGTGTTATTTGAATTTCTCGGTCTGTCGATTGACTCTGACTATGGAGGTGTAAAAAATTAACGAGAAAATAATGAAAAATAATTGTTGTGGAATTTTGATATGTTATGAAAAGCTATGGATATATTAGACCAAACTACTATGGTAGTAAAAATATTAACACTGGGTAAGCACGGCAGTTCCGCAATGGGTCTCGATTCACTGTACGTAGACGTGATAAGTGGTGAGGGGAAAACAAAATCAGTTTTGTTAAAATGCTCGAGCTAACAGATGAATATAATTATAAAATTACTAACAGTGTAATGGAAAGGAATAGATCACATAATAGTCAAAATATTCATACAGGTCTTGCAAGGTCGTTTACCAATACATATTACCTACTCTTAATGGTCAGTATTGTCTAACAACGAAATCAGAACGGACGCCTGAGTGAAAAGGCCAGATTGTTTCGTCTAAATGTTGCTTCAATAACAAAGTAACAGAATATTTTAATATTTGCACATTCCACACACATTTCCTGGAATTATTCTCGCGTCATGATAAAAATGTGACATTTTAGAAAAATATTGCTTTCTGAGAAGTTAGAAACAAAGCTGGTAAAATAAGAGGGAAGTTATTTTTGTTGACATTTATCTACCCCGTCCCATCTGCGCTCACATTAAAGATTTCCTGAAGAATTTATACTGTTGCTACTGGAGCTATCATTGTTATACTTGTTGACAACTTCATGTTACGCCTGGTGGCACCTAACTTATGGTTAGGATCGGAACATATGGGGTGTTTACCCGGCATAAATAATTAAATACATATGGTGGACATTTCACACAGCGCCATCTAGCACCAAATTAAGCTAAATAAATAGCTTGTATGATTGGAACCAGACAACTGATATAAAACTTTTTTTTAATACATACATATAATACGTATTAACACTCAGACAAAGAACAAATATCTATATTCGTCACACAAATGTTTGTCCTGGGTGGGAATCAAACCCACGACCTACAGCGCAGAAGGTAGAGTTACTACCAACTGCGCTGTGAGGCCAGTCAATATATGAATATATATATATATATATTTAGTAACAATTGATCTTACCTCAGTTCTGTGAACAGGTTGTATGCTCGGTGTTCATATATAATGAAGATCGGATGATTATATAAATCTCAAAAAAGTAAAAAAAAAATACTAAGACAATATTATTTTTCTTTTAAATTATGGATAACACATTCAAGCTACCTTTCTTGGTCCATCCTGTTTTAATGAGAATAATCTTGCATCATCCAATCCCATATTTGCTTATTACCCGAAAAAATGTTACCGGGATTTACCCACTTAGTGGGTAATGGATTTTTACGCCCCTGGCGAAACCACTGAAATATTCAAATTCTCATTAGGTATCCACAGTTAACAAGATAGGGAGTTCATGAATTATTCTCTGTTTATAAACAAAATTATAGGGCACACATGCTCGGTGGTCCGGTGCGGTGGTCACACTTGAAATACTTTTTTTATGAAAGTTAATTATAACTCGAGTATACCTAATGGTTGTTCTACTAGCTCTGCCCGCGGCTTCGCCCGCGTGGAAGTCAGTATGTGACAATAGGAGAAATAAAAACAATATGACACATTTTTATCACTATCCTAAACTAAGTATTTTTATTCGAAAATCATATAATTTTTTATCTACATGTGTATAATATTTAACTACTAAATTACTTAAATTACCCACGACAGATACAGAGTACTAATTAGTAGTTGGAGTTCATATTTTATTATTTTTACTTTACAATGCCAAAATTGTATCTAGTTTTTACAGTACTGTACATTGCGGTTTTTTTTGTATCTAGTATAGTAATTACTTGAGTCATTAGCCATTCAAAGTGAAAAAATATATATTATTAAACGTTTAAGCTAAAATGCAAGTAAATGACCGTTCGTCACGATCCAAACGAAAATCGAACCTTTCGACATTCATTGTGGTTTTGTACGAATTGATTTTCATTACGAGCTACGTGTGGCCAGCAATGAATTATATCAGAAGTTACTGCTGTGATAAGTGTCCATTTGGAACACAGAAAATGAGCAGTTTGGTTTTATATGAGTACTTTTAAAATAGTTTTGCGAGAAGCTATAATTAAATTTAAATGCAATATACCACGGTGTGCACTACAATTAATGTGGTTGTATGAAAAAATAGTTGACTTGATATCGTCTTCGTACCGTCAAAATAACTTTTTTTTTATACATAGTTTTTGTCATATTTACACGTTTTATAGCAACGCATACCGATGCCCACAGTTATTGACGCGCCGCGGCTAGCTGGTGATGCAAAATCCATTGTGTGCTTTCTTATTATTAAAAGAACCATGGTATATTTTAGTATATTTTTCTGGGAAACAATTTAAATATAACTCTATAATAATAAGCTGATAGTCGGTAGTTTACAACAATAATTCAGCATTTGCCACATTTAGCATTCGACGGTGGGGAATCTAACTGTAGTGTCTGATTTAATGAAATTAATAATAATAATAAATAAATATTGGCAGAAATTTCACACAGCGCCATCTAGCCCCAAAGGAAGCGAATTAAATAGCTTGTATCATGGGAACCAGACAACTGATATAATACTTAAAATACGTTTTTTTTGTAAATACATACATTATCATATCAACACCCAGACGCAGAACAAGCACCAATGTTCGTCACACAAATGTTTATCCTGGGTGGGAATCGAACACAAGACCTACAGCGCAGAAGGCAGGGTTACTACCAAGTAAGCTATGAAGCCTGAATTGTACCGATCGTCAATAGAATCGTGTTAGTTCAGTCCCTTATCTCCGAGCATAACAAGCACGTAAATACGTACAGTCAGCGATATAAGTCTATAAGCACGTACTACTAAATTCTCTAATCAGATGTGGCCACATAACACGATTTTCACCGACATTTGCAACCATGGTGTTCATAGTATTGTAGCCCTATCTGTACAGTGACTTGTTGCGTAAATTATCAACGAGCAATGGAACTTTGTACATTATCATCGATTTTTGTCGCTAACTGTGCCAACCGAGTGTGTTGTGTTTATTATGTTAAATTTTGTGTGATAACTTGCTACACGCAGATATTACAATATCCCTTACAATAGTGGGCTTGCGAGCTTTAAAATAATTTCTGATCCAATCAGTAATTATTTTATCCGTAACTTATCACATAAAAAACGCCCGATACTCCTGTTAGATGATTTGGAAGACACTTTCTTTACTTACCAAGAGTATTATCATATCTTTATACAAAAAATAGTATCAGTAAACTAAATAACTGTATGTGAGTTCGGTCGGAGAAGTACTGCCATCATATCTATTTTTTTAAAGGCTTAAACCACCTTCTGCTGTGATGCGGTTTGATAGACTAGTGAAATAATGCACATGAGGTGTACCATCTTCATGTATCAGGATATCGTAACTTAGGTCTTACCACACTTAAGTAAGTGACGACCTGAATATGCTCGTTCAATCACACCACTGACAAGAAAAACTAATCCTGAGTGAGTGAAGCATGACAAGATAAGTGGAAGGCCGTGTCTCTGTCTGTGTCTATCCCTGCGGATATGTTTGTATGATGGTACTTAAAATACTCGTTTTGAATAAATAACATCTCGTCTGTACCATTCTTCTTTGCACGTTAACAGCACTCACTTCATCCAGACTTATATCTGGGAGCACTCACTTGGAATAAATAAACAAGTAACTCCAATATAGACGAACCTTGATTTTCCTTATTGCCCTGCCGATACTAATCGATAGGTCTTGATTAAATTCTGTGACGAAATCTTGCCAACTCTGTTTTCCCTACTCCGTGTTATTTTGCTTGGGCAAGAAAATATTAATCCAACCGGCTCCAAACAGCTTCCGTACGAGATATAATCAAATAAGGAAGGTTTTTTTATAAAATATGATCATCATAATGATTCCAATTTGCCTTATAAAATGAAGCTATAACTAACTATAATTTTACTTAAAGTAATAAAGGTGTATATATAAATTGTAATTATGTTTATAATAATAACGGTGTAGGTTTTCGGAATTATACACCTTTATTTGGAACCCAGTGAGGTCCAACGAACTGATTATTACCCGTCAATATAAAGTTTATGAATAATAAATTTTGCTTACTCCCGAGATCGTGAATGTCCATCATTTATTTATTTATTATTTATTTCTTAGTCTACTAATTAATCGTCGATAATGTAAACGTTTGTATTGTTTTAAAAAACGCGCACCTAGTCGCTCGATTCGAAAACTGCGATCGGTCGCTCGACTGACTGAACGTAGCCTGCGGCCTAAGGTACCTACGGCATTTTCAATTGGGCTAAGGACCTTGAAAACTAAACGTGTGGGATTTAATCTGCGGATTTGCTTGCCGGTCCTTTCGCGTGACTTTAACAATTTCATCTCGTATGGGAACCCTTCTATAATAAGTGTTCCGAAGTGTTTGTCTTTAATTATGGAACATGTAACGCATGAAAGAACACAACAAGTTATTTTTTTTTTAATATTGGTGGACATTATGCACACACAGCGCTACCTAGCCCCAAAGTAACCTAACCATAGCTTGTATCATTGGAACCAGACAACTGATACAATACTTATAATACCTTTTTTTTGTAAATACATTCATATACATACAAATTGCACATACATGTTAACACCCAGACACAGAACAAAGATCAATGTTCGTCACACAAATGTTTGTGCTGTGTGGGAATCGAACCCACGACCTATAGCGCAGAAGGCAGGGTTACTACCACCTGAGCTGTAAGGCCAGTCTAAAGTAAGTATTATTTACCTATTTTTGTTTGCAATTATAGGAATCCTTTGCCATCGATGTGAAATGATCAAAGGTTATAAAAAGACTTGCGATCAAAGGACTCTCTAAATAGTAACATCAAAGCTTTGCTATAAGCTCTTAATAGAGTTAATTTACATAGAGTACTTTTTAAATCGAGATAATTCGACGTGTTCAGCTTTATACAGTGTCATAGAGTCATGTTACGGATTTTTCAGTATTAGAATTTGTGGTCTTCGTCCGGAGCAGTACTGCCACTATACATCTTTCTGCCGGCCATTAGAAAACAACATGATGTCGTTTACAAAAAAAAAGATAATAATACCTACTGTTTATTTTATTTGGTCTGGTTGTATCGAATTCTAGTTCGTGTAATCATAAAGCAGTTCGCAGCTGTCAAAGTCAAGTGACATCTGACAGTCTGGTGACATTGAATTTCTATTTGGTCCCGGAGCTTTCCATAAAACCGTTATGGGTGGCAGAATTGTGGCAACTAGCGCAAAAAAACCACACCGAAGAATCGTATCAAAACGAAAACACAAACAAAAAAAAAAAGCTTCTTTTAAATTTATATATTTATAAAAGGCACCTCTGATTGGCCGTGCATGTCGAAAGTCAATAAGCTTTGATTCTGCTCTCAATGAGCAAATGCAAAGAGCGCATACACTTACAGTACAGGGATGTAGCTAGGTACGTTTGTATTTCTCAAACCTAAAATATCTAAACGTAAAATGAATGGTCTGAAAAAAATGACAATGTAGATATTACTTGCAATCTAACTAGGCATGTGAGAACATGAAAGAATCGGTTGCTCGTAAATCAGTCTCAAAAAACCTGCCAACACAAATTGTGTAGGTCGGTTCCAACCCAGTTTCGAATCTGAGCTTTTTATTGCCTCAATTGCATATACCACTTCTACTAATCCTGTCACATTTCTACTACTTACACCTTCTACTAGCTTTCTCGGAATCTCAAGGATTTTATCAAACTAAAATTCCATACGAAAGAACTATTTGCCAATCACGGCCGTTTCTACTCATACCATAATGTTCGGTTAGAATACACGGACGTAGCTTCGGGTCGACCAAAACGAGATAGGCCTTTTTTTATGTTATCTAGTTAAGAAACGAGCTGATGGCCCACCTGGTGTTAAGTGTAACCTACGCCCATATCAACCGATGCGACTTGAGTCCTCCCCTACGACAAGACCGAAGTTTCATCCTATGTGCCCGTTACTCTGAAACATAGGTGGAATGTCTCATGTGCCTGTAATTTCACCGACAACCACACCTTTCAAACCGGAACACAGTATCGCGAATGCGTTACTACTTGATGGCAGAAATGGACATGGTCGCAGAACTTCCCCGGAAGAACTTGGCGTTAGTTCTGCTGTCCTTGCTAATCAGACAATACATTATAGTTTTTATTGTATAGATACAAAGTCAAAGTCAAAAACTTTATTTCCATAGAATTCATAAAGGAACGGCTTGGTAACGTCAATAATATTCAAAACATAAGGTCACGCGTACTTATCACTAAGTTTGACGCCTGTTCAAACCTATCTGACTCTCCATGGGGAGAATAGACAAGAAACCCCTAATGGAGGGTTTTTTTTTTCGCGAGCACGATCCTTGTAACAATTGAGTACTTAGATCTATGTTACATTTATGACTACAATACCTACTTGAACTATCTGTCCTGTATTATAAACCCTAAGTCCTCACCTGTCCACGTGAACTCTTTACATATCAAGTAGGCAAATAGACAAGACGGCATCAATTGAGGAGTTCAAAGTGATCTCATTTGATTTCCCTGTATGCCGTTTGTAATGTTCATAGGTAATGGAAAAAGCGCTCGTCGAAAACTGTTTTGGAATTATGACTTCGCTTGTTATTTTCACTACAGTTACAGTTTATTTTCAGCATAAAAATAAAGTAATAAATAAAAGGTAATTATTTTGAATTTGAGCTCCTTTGTTTTTTAAAAGTGTATTTAACTTGCAAGGTTTATTTTGAATTTAAGTAAACCCAGTTTCGAATATAAATATAATTTATATATATAACCAAATTATTCTCATTTCATTAATGATTGGTGTGTAAGTATAAGAATATTGGTGGACATTTCACACAGCGCTATCTAGCCCCAAAGTAAGCTAATACAGCTCGTATCATGGGAACCGGACAACTGATATAATACTTATATCTTACTTATATACCTTAAGCACAACTATATTTAAGTTTCTAAGTTTATATGTTAAATGTATAAGGTGCAAATAAAAATTATTATTATTATTACTATTATCCTTTTTTCGTAAATGTGTATAATACATATGAACACCCAGACACAGAACAAACATTGATGTTTGTCACACAAATATTTGTTCTGGGTGGGAATCGAACCGACGACCTACAGCGCTGAAGACAGGGCTACAGCTAACTGAGCTATAAGGCCAGGCAATATAAATGGAGAGATTAACATCTTTATGCTTATTTGGGCAGAAAGCAGGCACACATTTTCATCGTACAGTCACATACTGTACGATGAAAATGAGTATCAACATGTTCCGATAATTTCCGATGTACGCTACGTAGCGATGGCCTGCGCGGGTCCGTCCATTCCCGATAAGGGCTGATATATATTCGCGGCCTGCATGCTTTCTACCTGAATGAGTCCAGTGATAGCTCGATTTCGCCAGTAAAACTGTCACGAGATAAATAATAAGGAAGTCCATCCAATAAGTATCCTCTTTTGTCGTCAAAGTCCAGATAAAGAAGTCCATAACATTTTCCACTATCTGCCGATTCCAGTTCATAAATTTCCGTTAAGATTTATTGACGGAATTTCAAATATCATCAAAAGTTTTGTAGTAAACCACTTTGAGAGGTGAGATAAGAATTTAAAATCTTTTTGAATAAAAGATAATATGATTTATTCGTTCGTTCATTCGTCTGTTCCCCGCTTCTGCGAAAGTTTCCAGATTTATTTTGGCAGGAGCTGAAATCTATTTGTAAGCGTAATGGAGTTATTACTGGACATTAAATACTTTTGAAGATGGAATATTTGTTATTCATTTTTTGTTTGAGCGCTGAAATGTCATGTTCCAATAGCAACCTAATTTATATAATTTTATTCCCGACTAGTTACAGCCATTTCTGCAATGCAGTAAAGCATACCCTGTTCCGATTGGAAAGGTGTGGTTGCTGGTAAAATTACAGGCACTTGAGACATTTCTCACGTCTAAAAGTTACGAAGATTTAAAGTTACAATCTTCCCATATTCTAAGTAGGGGAGAGGTTATGGGCAGATGTAACTGATTTACATCAGGTGGGCCTGCTCGTTATATATATATATATTGCTCGTTCCGTAAGATATTGGTATAAAAATACACTTTAAGATCCAATCTTCAGTAATAAAACACATTACACCTCTGAGCCCCTAACTACGAGTATAAAATTAAGTAGATAGATATGTTATGTTGTAACTAACAACACTATTCCAATCATTAACAGTAATTCTGAAACTAATTCCAGCATCAGTTAAATTCCAATCAAATTATGTGAGAAACCCATTAGGTACATAAAGCTTAGGCCCATTACACAGGAGACTGGTTACTATGTAAGTACGTGTGCACCACGGAGTAATAAAAGAGCTCGAACTATAGAATAAACCCGGATTGTTGCTGATCGATTAATAAGAGCTTTACTGGAAGGAAATGTTGGCTGTGTTCGTGGAAAAAGGCGTAAATGTATGTTTAAAAAATAAAGGCTTTAAAAAATTATTTATTTGGTGTTTTACAAAGTAATAATAATGAGCCTTTTATTTCCCGATTACAAACAAAAATACATGTTTTGTTTTGTTTAACAAAAAAACCTGCTTCATAGACATAGAATTAAATGTTTATATTATATAACTACTGACCATTTCATCGTATACATTTTCAATTTAAACTAATACGTTTTCGTCGGTTTCGTAATAATTTGTGCTTTACTGTGTCGTGTAAGATGAAAACGTTGAAGTGTGGTAAACAGCAAAAAATTACAACTACCCTCCGCACTAGTTAAAAAACAGTGTTGCAGCGGGTAGCTTAACCATTCGCCACGACCAGCTTATCTTGAGACGATATTCTTAAGATTATGCACGCGTGTCAGTTCAGTTAAAATGGTCCATCTTTAACTGATACGCGTTCAAGTACAGTATATCCCAAGAGAATACAAAAATCTTCTTGCTACTTATTTGTTAAGTACTATTTATGGAATTCAATGTAATTTTAATGTGTTGATTTATTTTCGACCTTTTTACATTATTTTACTTTAATACAAATAGCTAAACATAGTGTATATATTTTGCTTCAGTTATTTATATGTATATAAATAACTGAAGCAAGATTCTATACTAATTAATTAAGGCCGGTGTTGAACCGAAACCAAACCCATTTGTCTAGTGGGTGCATAAGTATTACTATCTGCCTTTTGTGGCGGGCGAATAATTCCGATGAAGCTATGTTGTTCCGCAGGACGGATAAATGGAATTAGCTTGGGTTCCGGGAAATCTTATTTGGAACCTATTACCACTGCTCATATTTTCTTATTGCAGCAGTTTCCTGGCTTAGCATTGCTCAACGAGGCAAAGCCGACATAATTCCACCGGGAAGTGTACATAGTAGTTACCTCATAGTAAAATGGAATCAAAAAATTAAATAAACCTAAGGCCTCATCTCGCTAGCTCTTCCTCAGAAGTTCCTTAACATTTGGTTAGTGGAAAACTTTTATGGAAATTCGAAAAATGTCTGTCTAGATTCCGATTGGAGTAAATCCAATGCCAACTAATTAATAATTACGCACAACAATGCTTCACAGTGAAAATTAGAAATCGTTGAACGAAACTTGATGAAACCGCTTTCTCTATACGGCAAATAGCACTCTGTGATTATTCTGGAAGCTAAATATAAGAGGTATTTTAGGTTAAATTGTGAAATATGAAATAGAAATACTCTTACGAAACATATTATAACTCAAAATACTTAGCCTATTTGATTTTAACTTACATAAAAAATTTGAATGACCAATTCAGAACATTAAGGATTATAAAAAAAGGATTTTATTTATTAATGATCGCATTAAGCAGAGCGGGGTTTAGAGAGCGTAACGGTGTAGTAGTACAGTCCCTGAGTCAATCCGGAGTTTGTTGGTTCGACGTTCACCAATGAGTTTCACTAGAAAAATTTATGTGCACAATACCACTTCCCAAAATGATATTTCCTAAAACCAAAAGTTCAAAGCCATGTGTCAAGTGCGCGAAAGGAGCCTGTTTGAGGCACACTTTAGTACTTCTACCACACTGACTTGAGAAGGTGCAAGTAGTGTAGTAGCAGCGATAATTTTGGAGAGATCAATTGTCTTAAAAGTCGATTCCATTTTAATTGTTATATAATAATCCATTAGCAGACACAAACCAGTATGTGCGATCACTGCCTTCTAGATAGACATAACGGGTGAAACGCCAAATCCATCAACACTTTACGCCTAGGCTTACCTTATCTGAATAAAATTACGGAAAATTTCTAAGCCGTTTCTGTGTTAACTTTTAGTTTAAGGCCGAAATCCCGCGCTTCCTACATTATAAAGTTTCACGTCATTGAGTTTGTACTTTACCTTATCCGAGGGTTGAACAGCTGAGGGCTGAGTTAAAAATTAATTTGAGATGCTTTTAGTATTATCGTTTAATGTCGAGCTTGAGCATACTTCATCAAAATCACTTAACTATTCCATCCTGGTCATCATGGTAATCCCGTATTTAGACCTGCAGCCCACTCGATATCCGTACGTGACATAAATGCTTGCGCACGCACGCAGAGGCTATACTATAAACAAACATTGGATGGGCAGTAGGCAAATGTAAGCAGCGATATATTTCTATTCTGTTAGGAAACGAAGCAATGTTTCATGACATCTAAGGGAAAATCTCCATAACATAAAAAGAAGGCGACTAAGTCGTAGCTACCGTTTTCTTTTAGGCCTATTTTTGTCTAAACGAGTTTTTTTTATAATATTGGCTGTCAATTCACACAGTGCCATCTAGCCCCAAATTAAGCAAAGCTATGGGAACCAGACTACTGATAGGACGTATGTATGTATTTTTCCGTTCCGTTATTAAGTATATACTTTTTGTAAATATATACATAATACATTCACCCAGACACGGAACAAACATCTACATTCGTCACACAAATGTTTGTCCTGGGTGGGAATTGAACCCACGACCTACAGCGCAGAAGAAAGAGTTACTAACAACTGAACTGTGACGCCTGTCAATGACCATCTAATTATCTTGTTGTCTCCAGCATACTCATTATTTTTCTCGCATAAGTATTACTGAAATTGAAGCGGCAAAAAATCTGAACGTCAAGAGGGGTCAAACGTAATGAGAAAACAGCAGCAACCTCTCCTCCTTCTCCTTAACGAAAGGCTATAGAACAATAAAAAGTAAACGTCACAGCCGTAGCAGGTAAATGGGGAGATTTCTTCTCCTAATTTCCCGATTCAATCTGGGCTACAGTGGTAATCCTATTAATCTTATAGTCCATAGATTTCAGGTCGTTATGCGTGCTTGCTTACTCAGCAGTTATGCAACCACTATGCGACCATATCTATACAAATAAATAAAATTGGTGTGTCTGTTTGTAATATTAAAATAACCGCTTTTTACTAACTGCATATGGATGTATACAAGTTACATAATATACCAAAACAACTTTTTTTACAATTTTGGTCTGTCTGTCTGTCTGTTTGTTCCGGCTAATCTCTGAAATGGCTGGACCTATTTTGACGGGACTTTCACTGGCAGATATTTGATGTAACAAGGAGTAACTTAGGATACTTTTCTTTTACATAGGGGTGCGTGATAAAACCGAATTCCATGCGGACGAAGTTGCGGGCAACAGCTAGTATATGAGTATAATATAATATACTATTTCATTCTAACCAGACGTCATATTCCAGGTCAAAAAAAAGTTTGATGTCGAAACATAAGTTTGTAATCATTGAGTTTTCAATCAATTTTAATCAGAGCTGTCTAAAATGCTTAAAAATTTGTTATACATTAACTGACGTTGCAGACTGAAATAATATATGAATAGAATTGTACCTTTTCCTGGAAGGGGTAGGCATCCTCTACGGACAACTCCTGCGACATGACAACCGGTGAGCTCATCGCTGTTTGTTTCACACACGCGTAACTTAGCTAACACCTTCCTACAGTAACCCATTTAAAAACGAAATAGACAAGTTCGTGCAAAGATTGAGTAATGTGTAAACTGTAACACAGCTTTCTATTGTAAGTACCGCCGTTAATTTTCGTTTAAATCCAAAGGTCTTGTGTTTTTTTTGTGTTGTAGTTGATAGAACGAGCTGTCAGCCCACCTGGTGTTAAGGGGACCGCCGCCAGAGTATGAGATGACTTAAGGCGCATTGCGTTGCGTCCATCACCCCGAGATTCACCGTCACCCACTCCCTTCCACCGGAACACAGCAACACGAGTGCATCACTGCTTGGCGGCAGATTACCAGGTGTGGTGGCAGTACTTCTCCGGGCGAACTTAGCACAAGTTCTACTGCTACTTTGGGTTGCTCCTTTCGCAACACCTGGGGGACACGTGTAGGGATTCAAAGGGTTATCATCTACGGACGCGAGCAACGTGGCCCCCCAAGTGATGCCTCGAAGTAATGGATACGCAATAATTTTGTTGCGTATCTCTCCCACTACACATAAAAACTGGCCGAAGCCTAAGAATTACTGGGAAGGAAACTGATATCACGCATTATATCATAAATATTCATGATGCAGGAAGCATAAAAAACGTGATAGATCGCCGAATTTCCGCAGCAGCTGCCTTGTTACGATTATTTTCTTGAGAGGAAATTGTCAGAGACAATATTTTCCTTCCGTATTAATACCCGCAAATCCAATTATCTTTAGCCGATATAGGTTCGTACAATGGTACTCGCTGTGTACAATAAGGTCTCATCGGCTCCTTGCTCTCGGTGGTTTTAGAAATAAGTAAATAATAAGTTGGTCTAGCCCTCGTGTGACTTTCCGTTCCGTATACGAGAGTTTACAAAAGAATATAAATGTATGAAAGAACTTAATATTTCAGGTATTGTTGTGCAATTCCCACCCAGGACAAATATTTGTATGAAGAATATAGATGTTTGTTCTGTGTCTGGCTCTCAATAAGAATTATATATATGTATGTATGTATATCAATTGTCTAGTTCCCACGATTCAAGCTATGCTTAGCTTACTTTTGGGCTAGATGGCGCTGTGTGAAATGTTCGCCTGTATTTATTTATTTAACAAAAGTCAATATCTCTTGCTATATCGATTCACGATCTAGTGCTTGTAGAGCACCGTCTCTGCATAGCTTCAACGGCTAATTCAAAACAAAAATGTGATGATACAAACCAAAAATTCTCAAAGCATTGAAATAAATAGTTTTATAAAAAGCCTTGGATGTAATTTCCAAGATCTCTGATTGTGTTTTTTTTTTAATATATTGTAGTACCACTCCCACTGTCTCGGACAAAACAGCGGTCTGAGTCGAGTCTTGTGATACAGGCAAAACAAGGGAAATCAATATCCCTTTAGGCATCGCTCGTGTTGATTGGCTTAGCTGGATTATTCTAAACGTTAGTACAATGCAAAGCCCTCTGTGTTTGCGAAGCACTTGCTGCTTCCAATTTTAGATAAAGAGCCACGAACTTTGGCTTTGTGATAAAGTAATTTTTATTATTTATTGTATTTACATTACCGACACCTTATTTACCATTGACTGGAAGTTTTTCAAGTGTTTTGAGATTGATAAAAACTCCAAACATTTATTAAAATAAACTGTACGGAATCGTACAGTTATAAGAATGAATGTAGCCCGATCAGCATTATAATCTAAGCTACATTATAATCAGTAATTCACAATAAACCAGTTCGAACACAGCCAGCGACTCGGGCGGTCGTTTTACTCACTTTACCTCATTCCTACGCCGCTCTAAACTAACTTCAACTATTACCACTTACTACTTACTACTACTAACTCCACGTACGGGCTACGGACTCGTACATAAACACATGCATATTGCATATTGTATTGCATAGTAATGCAGAATATTTTTTTATATAATATGGTAACCAATAAGTAAATAAGTAATGTTTGTGATAAGTCATGCCAATGGAAACGCGACCAGACTTATGAAGATCACGAATGGGTCAGTTTTATATTAATTAAATCAATTATATTTGTCTGAAGCATTTGAACTGTTTATTTACTTTCCATGGAGATATACATGCTATAAAATATCTATTTATATCTTAAAACAGCTATAATTATTTGTTTGACTGGCCTCGCAGCTCAGTTGGTTAGTAACTCTGCCTTTTGAGCTGTAGGTCATGGGTTCAGTTCCCACCCAGGACAAACAATTATGTAAAGAGCATTGATGTTTGTTTTGTATCTGGGTGTTAATATGTATTTATACAAATGTATTTACAAAAAAAAATGTATTATATCAGTTGTCTGGTTCCCATGATACAAGTTATGCTTAGCTTACTTTGGGGCTAGATGGCGCTGTGTGACAGGTCCACCAATATTAATTTATTTAGCTGTTACAAATACCACTTTAATTAATCAACAATAGACCCGTCTATCAGCACACCAGCAAATCGAGCTCGGGCGAAGTTCCATTTATCTCCCAAGTCCGCCAAATTAGATTGTAAACTAATATGGGTACCTCCATTGATATAAGGGTTCCATGATGTAGGTACCCGAGGCGTCCGTTGTTTACACAAATGGTAATTAGCAAACTGACGATCAGCTGCCGTCGTTGGGTGCGACCTCTTCGAGAAATAGGACGCGTGTGTGTACTCGGGAGGTATGGGGTATAATTTGTATGAATCATAAGAAAACTTCATTTGTATTAACATTTGATTGTGAACTGAAACTCGTAAAATGTTGCATCTTCAAGTCGGAGTAACGGCCATAATAAATAATAAATATTGGTGGACATTTCACACATCGCGATCTAGCCATAAATTAAGCATAGCTTATTATTATGGGAGCCAGTTAACTGATAGAATACTACTTTTTATATATACAATTTTTTTTGTAAAAACATACATATAAATACATATTAACACCCAGACACAGAACAACCATCAATGCTCGTCACACAAATGTTTGTCCTGGGTGGGAACCGAACCCACGACCTACAGCTCAGAAGGCAGAGTTACTAACCTACGGCTACTACAACATATGCTGAGTCGGACGCCATTTTGTAGCTATAAGTTTCGTAAATGTTCAATCTATGTTATTAATTTCAGTATTATTATTATTATTATTTTTATTTGAGTATCTACAGTGTTAATTTTTTTTTTTATAGTTACAAATAAAGTTTTCTTTCTTTCTTTCTTTCTTTCTTAACCAACTGAGCTGCAAGGCCAGTCAAGTTGAATAATGCGAAGTTACTTTGTCTTCCCATATTTCATAGAGGACCCAATTTGTTATTAGGGCAGAGGAGTAAATCATTTACTTATATCATCATTAATTCATATCAAAAACTAGCTGTTGCCCGCGACTTCGTCCGCGTGGAATTCACTTTTATCACGCACCCCTATTTTACCCCTCGGAAAAGTAGCCTAAGTTACTCATTGTTACGGCTAATCTATCCACTGGCAGATAGCTGCCAGTGGATAGATTAGCCGGAACAAACAGACAGACAGACAAAAATTGAAAAAAGAAACCATATGCACTTAGTAAAAAGCGGTTATTTTAATATTACTAACAGACATTTCAATTTTTTTTTATTTGTATAGATGAATGATTTCCTTGAATATAGTGTTCATTTCTAGAAAGTCGTTCACTCTCTTATGATTGTATGTATGAATGTATACCATAAATGTTTAAGGACGTAGGTCCTTGTATGTGGAAAATCCAGTTTAAGATTCTATTAAAGATATATAATATATCTACTGGCAGTAAATGCAATGAAGATTATTAGATTATTGATTTATTGAAGTGAGAGTGAGTGAGAGTGAGTGAGAGTGAGACTATTTATGAAATTATCATGGTTTTTCACACCATGCTCTTTATGAATAAGTGGGTTAACAAGTCTGAAATCGAATATACGACGTGACTCTGGGACAGGTCGGGGAGTGAGCGCATTCATCTGAGAGAGGCTCTGATTTTATTAATTTGTATAGATTTGTCAGTATTGCTCGTTCACATACGTGGCGAGAGTAGTAGAATGAGGATCCAGTAAAAAATTGAAATTGGATGTTTGAAAGAGCAGTTATATAATAAAATAAATAAATAAATAATGGTAGACACATTTTACAAAGCGCCATCTAACCTCAAAGTAGCTAAGCATAGCTTGTGTCATGGGAACCAGACAACTGATATAATACTTATATACTTTTCTTTTGTAAATACATACATATAATACATATTAACACCCATAATCCACAAGTATTATAAATATTATATATATAAGTATTATAAAATCACTTCGCTCGTATCGTCAGTTACTGACTCAATATAAATATGCCTTTGACGTGCCTTGGAGAGTCAATAGAGAAGTCATATTCGTCGTGGTATAAATTCAGTGTCTGATAATCCAAACCGCATTCCTGTAATTAATATGAACAATTAAGAGCTATAATTACAATATAACATAGATTAGAATACATCAGGTGAGCACATTTCGCATATTGCCTATTATCTTGATCCAACTGCAGAAGTTCCCGGAATTACAGTCTATTACCCACCAAGTTAACTAATAAAATAATATAGCAGTGTATATACGAGTATATAGTAGTTACTAGCTTTTACCAGCGCCTTCGCTGGCATTAAGTAATGTGATTTTGTCAACCAATTCTGGTTGTGGATCGGAATACTGAAATAGTAATATATTTTTTTTATCTTTTTTGCCTATAACCTTCTCCAGGGTCCCATCTATCTCTGTATCAAAACTCATCATAATCGTTTCTGCCGTTTAAGCGTAACAAACAAACATACTCACTTTCGCTTTATAATATTAAGCTGCTCAAAAAAAGTCATCCCCGGGAACACTACACTTTTCTGGGATCAGAAAACTATGTGTTATTCTAGGATATAAGCTATTCTGGTACCAAGTTTCATTTAAATCCGATCAGCAATTTGAGCGTGATACGCGCGTACAAACAAACAGACAAACCGACAAAAACTAAAAAATTGGCTTTTTACATTCTTTTACTTATTATTAACGTATCCCAAGTCATTATTTGCAAAAATACTTAATGTATAGGTACACACGGCAAGTCTACGACTTTATTACATGTATAGATATAACATAAAGCAATATTTAGTAATACGAAGTCTACGTACGTAAGTACGTCATTAGTTGCGCTAAGCGACATCTCTCCGGGACATCTAAAATCACAAAACAAAAGTTTGCAAAGATGTCGCAAAAGCAGGGAATCTCAATTTAGTTCTGCTCTTGTATGTTAGAGGGCGCTATAACTGTAGCTAACCAAAGGTCTTAAAGTATCTCGAAGTCTCTTTTACCCCCCGTGTTCACTTGAGCATTTGACCATAGATTTTATATAAAACTAGTTAGACTTCGTATATAACGATTAGTGTTGTTTGGTGATAGAGCTCCGATAAACTGTTAATTCTTAGGTTTTTTCGTGTACCTATTGCAGCCGCCTACTATAGTACTATACTATTATATAATAGCTAAGGATAAGGGAAAGGTTCCTATGGATAAATGAAACTTTCCAGAGTTATTCTATAACTGGGTTTATTCATTCGCTTAATAATGCGCAAGTTTTGGTCGCCAGACTTATTAGCCTCTTATAATAAGGATAAGCCGTTTTATAAACGATATGAACGTGAACACCACAAAAAAATAAAAGTTAAAATTAATAGTTAAGACATGAGACATTATTTGCCTCGAGGCAAAAAAAAGAGAAAAAATAAGGAAGCCTTCCTTTAGGGGTTTCTTGTCTGTTCTTTCCCATGGAGGGTCGGATAGGATTTGAATAGGCGTCAAACTTAGCGATTAGTACGCGTGTCCTTATAATTTGACTATTATTGACGTTTCCAAGCCATTTCTTTATGAATATTATGGAAATAAAGTTGTTGACTTTGACATGAAGGCACAGAAGAAGAGGCCTTCACTCCCTCCGTGGCTCAGTTCTCTCGCAGAAGGCATGGGACACCTTACCAGGTGGTCCGCATTTCCAAGAAAGTTGGAGGAGTAAGTCAAAGCTCCTAGTTTTGGGCAGGTTTCTGACTGGACTCACGAGGCGGTGTAAGCACCGGGCTGAGGTGTTGTTGCTTGACGACCAGCGTGGCTGAAGATTATAGCCACGCAGCACGGGTGATTCACTCACATCTCGGAGCCCAGTCGGAACAAATCAATATTTTTAGGTTACAAACCCAAGGACGCACAGCTTCCTCATCTATGCTTTCATTAAAATATGATAATCATACTATTTATTGTACTCTAATGTTTGTTGTTTTTTTATGTTGCTAATCATTTTCAATGTTCTTTGTTGTTTTGTCACGAATAAATATATTTTTCTTTCTTTCTTTCTTCAACCAGTAAAACATGTTAGGTTTGTTACTTATTTTTAAAATAATGAGAAAATTTGTTTGTACATTGTTAGATCTTTTATTATTGGAGTTTTTATACGAGTCAATACTTTTGTAGTTCTAAAATATAATAATAATTCTATTTACATTTTAAGTGGCCAGTAAACCTTCACAAATGAAAAGTTGAGCTTGCCCGATCTCATAATCCTATTAAGAAAGATTTTCCTAAAGTAGCTTTCATGAGAGTTTCGTAACAATTGAAGAAATCTCCAAAGAATACAATAATTTCTGAATACTTTGTAATCTCTATTTCACACCATGTTATCAGTTCTTCACGTCAGTTCTCGTCGACGACAAGCTTTTCTAATGTTTCCTTTTGTATCGAACTTCAGGTTTAAGTACTTTTCGTAGTTAACAATCCATTTTCCACACGCGCATTGTTATCTTTCTCGTTATTATCTACATCAGAACGCAATTTTTCGTTTTCTTTATTATACATGTCTCCTTGCAGCTCAATTTGAATCTGCCTCAAACTCTTACACTTCGTTTCAGGCACAAAGAACAACGAAAACACTGCACCAAGTAATGAAGATGTCGCGAACACGAAAAACACCGTACTGAGACCTCCTAAATCCTTAATTTGTTGGTAGGTTTTCACTGAAGCAAAGTTGATAAACCCGCTAAATATTGAAATGGAGGTCATGGCAATAGACTTGACATTTATAGGGAAAAGTTCCGCTGGAATCGTGTATACTACAGATTCGAATCCCACCATGGATATAACTAGGGCAAGGATTATTCCTACGAAAGGAATGAACGCGTATGGATTGTCTGAAGTAGAATGCTTGATTATGAGAAAGTATACTCCGACCACGGCGAAAAGTACTCCTGATCCGAAGAAGGAGTAGATGAGGAGAGGACGGCGGCCCAGTCTGTCTACTAGCTGAGACGACACGATTCCTGGAATCAAGGAGTTGGAAGATGTCATTATCACAAGATATATTATTATACAGGACCGTCTTATTTTCTGATCCAATACTGATATTAGTAACACGTGTTATTAGTAATTTAGTAATTTACGTTAATTATGGTCGTATATCCAGTTTGTGTGATAATGGCTGTAAGAATTTAAATTATATCAGTATTCTAATGCAAGTGACAACGGAAAGAAAAGGAGAAATCATCCCGGAGACTAGGAAAACAGTCCTATTAATAAAATTATTACCATGAAGATTTCCGTGGTACTCCAACCACACTTGAGGGTTCCGTGCCCACACATTTAGTTATTAAGGAAGATGTATTTTCTTTCACTGAGCTTGTGTGCATCGTTAGTACGTACATAACATCTAATAATTACTAAGTACGATAATCTTGTACCTAATACCTATTTTGGAAAAAATCTCTATCCACTTTCGAGCACGTATTCCTGTATTTAACAAGACCGTACAAGCTACGCCGCAAATATTGAGAGCAAAGCGTTATTAAAATATACATCTGATATTCGTACCTACAGCGAATCTGACAACTCCGAATACTATGAGAGCTGTGGATACGTCCAACCCGTACTTGCTCTCTTGAATGATCGGGCCCAGGTATTGCTGGATCGCGTGCAGACCGGATGCCAGTTGAGTTACTCTAAGACCTGGAAAGTCATATATATATTATGTTTTTTTTTTAATGAATCTGTTAAATCCGTATTCTTTGCATAAACAGTACTACTATTATACGAGAATGCTTATTTGCTCTTCTTGGAACCGGCGTAGTTTTTTTACATAAGTCAAAATGATCAATGAAAATTATATGTAACTAGCTGTACCCGGCATGCGTTGGAATGCCACGTTAAGTATAACGAAATAAAGAGTGTAATAAATAAATAAATAATAATAATATTCTGTTTATTAAAGCTTTTCAATGAAGCTTTTTAAGTGCAAAAAGATTCATTGAAAACGAAAAAATATATAATTTATATATAGATTTTTTGGGCCAGAACCGTTGCGGGTTTCCCGAGAATACTCTGTCAAAGTTTCATCACAATCCGATCAATGGTTTCGACACAAACAAACAATGATTTTTATTATAGATAGATTATTATAGAGATAGAACTTTTGCCTTCCGCGTCGTCGCTTTTTGTTCATTGACCCTATTAATTTACAAAACACATGGAATTTATTTAAATTACCAAAGGCAATGATTACAGCTTTCCGATACTGCTTGCCGGTAAACAGTTCCTTCACTGTGCCAGATCTAGACATCTCCTTCTGCACGTCAGCTCTCATCTGTGATAATCTCTCCTCCAAAAGCTGAAATTCATAATATTTCGTCATGAATTGTATCGTAATAAGTATATTACTATTATAGTATTCCCACCATGCCCATTTCTGCCGCCCAGCAGTAATGCATTCGCATTACTGTGTTCCGGTTTTAATGGTTTGATTGCCGGTGAAATTGCAGGCACATGAGATATTCCACTTCACGTCTCAGAGCTACGATGCGACTTGGGTATTTTTGTAGGTACTTAAGTAGGGTTACTTACCAAGCTATATTGCTTGTTATGGGCAGAGGTTACTGTAACACCAGGTGGGCCATCAGCTCGTTCCGTGACTTAATCACATCAGACATATCACCGATTCCTTGGTTAGTAGAAATTACAGTATTTACAACCAAAATTCAAAAATAGACATGTTGAGATAAATCAATAAGCAGAAGTCGAATCTCACCTCATCATCTTTTATATTTGTCAGTTTCGCCAGGATATCTCTGGCCGCGTTAACTTTCCCTGCCTTCAGTAGAAAGTAAGGTGTCTCAGGTATCCACCAGCAAACACAGAAGTACCATATCGGCAGTAAGCCCTGCCAGTAGTTGATGGCTTCGTAGCTCACAAACGGACCAATCGCCATTATCAGAAGACATCCGAAACTGAACATGAACCGAATTATGAGGATGAAGTTACCCCGCATTTCCTTGTCTGATATTTCTGCTATGTAGATCGTCGATACCTGAAAATGATTAGCATTGTAGCTAAATTAGCCTTTTTCCGCGACAATGTGTATGAAAATTGTCGTTATAACTCGATTTTGCCATTGTCATTGCGAGATTAAATGTTTTTCTGTTCAATTTTAAGTCAAATCAAGGAGCAACCCAAAGTAGCAGTAGAACTTGTGCCAAGTTCGCCCAGAGAAGTACTGCCACCACACCTGGTAATCTGCCGCCAAGCAGTGATGCACTCGTGTTGCTGTGTTCCGGTAGAAGGGAGTGGGTGCCGGCGAAATTGCAGGCGCATGAGACGTAACATCCCCGTCCCGGGGTGATAGACGCAACGCAATGCGACTTGAGTTATCTCGTACTTTCGTGTAGAAGACTCGAGTCGTATTGCTGTTGTCTATGGGCGGCGGTTCCCACTTAACATCAGGTGGGTCGTCAGCTCGTTCTGTCTCTAATATGATATAAAAAGAACTCATTAGTAATTTAGATACATTACTTTAAAAACTTTGGTGAATGCACGAGAAACCCGAAACATTCCAGTCGCCCAACAGCATTAGCGAATCAGGCAACTCGGAACTTAAATCACATAACGTAGTTTATTATACGGTAAAATGGTCTGTAAAATTTTATTTGGTTCACTGCATATCACAAAACTGTTTTAATGATTATATACAAAAACTTGTTATAAATATAAACTTACAGATCCAATCATTCCACTGCCAAGACCCCATAAGAACCTTGATGCGCATAAGAGCCATGCATCTTGAGCAAACTGTAATAATACCTAGAAAACACTAAAAGTTTGTACATATCGGTAGCAAGACCAATTTCAAAGCTGCTTCATATAAAATTATGATGTCTGCTAAAGAGAACTGTTAGGAACAAAAGCATTAGTATGATGTATTAGTGGTTATTTATAACGGCTTTTGTGGTCATTTCAATATTTTATATTCGATAGGTATATTGGACTACTTTTAGTTTACTGAAACAACGTACTCGCCAAGGGTATCGTCGAAAATCAATTACGGCGATGATCTCACCACTTGTCGCGTCTACCTTCTCACGGCAGGGTAACCTATAAGACTTAAAGTGGTCGACTGAGATAATTTCTATATGGGAGTTGAAAATCATCTTATAACTGGCCTCACAGCTAGTTGGTAGTAACTCTGCCTTCGGCGCTGTAGGTCGTGGGTTCGATTCCCACCCAAGACAAATATTTCAGTGACAAACACAGATATATGTTCTGTGTCTGGGTACGTATATACGTATTTACAAAAAAGTATAGTAATATTATATAATATAAAATAAAATAAATATTGGTGGACATTTCACACAGCGCCATCTAGCCTCAAAGTAAACTAAGTAAATATAATACTTTAATACTTTTTTGTCAACACATATTTACACCCAGACATAGAAAAAAACATCTATGTTCGTCACAAAAATGCTTTTCCTGGGTGGGAATCGAACCCACGATCAGGATAATAATACAGGAACAAGCCTTACAACTCCTATGCCCATTGGGACAACGCTACCCAGTAGAGTGATACGTCTCCCAAATCTGTCCGATGTGAAGCGAGTTGCCAAACTGCCAGTCATGTAGCCTAGTGATGAGATTGCCACCATCCATGATATCTCAGCCTGAAATCAACGAAATTATTTACCTTATCAATCTGTATTGGTTTGATGTATAGCTAAAAACATGGCCTCACAGCTCAGTTGGTAGCAACTCTGCCTTCTGAGCTTTAGGTCTTGGGTTCGATTCTCACTCACTACAAATATTTGTGTGACGAGCATTGATGTTTGTTCTGTGCCTGGGTGTTTATATGTATTTATACGTATGTATTTACGAAATAGTATAGAAGTATTATATACATATATCAGTTGTCTGGTGTCCATGATACAAGCTATGCTTAGCTTACTTTGAGGCTAGATGGCGCTGTGTGAATGTCCACTAATATTTATTAATATATTTATTTTTAATTTCTTGTATTTCTAATAAAAAAAATTAATACACAGACTGAACTAAAGTTGATTTTTACGAAAATAATTCAGGATAAAAATCAGCTATAATAAAATGAGTCAATTCTCATTTTATATTTGTGAGTTATGACGCTTAACACAGATGTAGTTTCCTGATGAATTCTCATACTCGTACATTTTTCTAATCGAAATAAGAAGTAAAGACATATCATTCTATATGAGAGACACAATCATTAACTTCCGTGAAAGAGATGTGAAGTTTTTGGTTCGTTATGAGTAAAGTCAGGGCAGATAACGTTGAAGAAGTCTCCGACGAGGTGATTGTAGGTATATTTATTATCATGAGCTGATACCTACTATCTATACCGCATAATAAAACATGATTACCACGCAGACTTCCATTTAACTAGTTTTTTTTTTAATGGTTGACATTTCACACAGCGCCATCTAGCCCCAAAGTAAGCTAAGCATAGCTTGTATCATGGGAACCAGACAACTAATATACATACTTATATACTTTTCTTTTGTAAATACATACATATAATACATATTAACACCCAGACACAGAACAAATACCAATGTTACAAATGTCACATAAATGTTTGTCCTGAGTGGGGATCGAACCCACGACCTACAGCGCAGAAGGTAGGGTTACTAACCAACTGAGCTATGAGGCCAGTCAAAAGTTATAGATTAAAAGTGACGTGTCTATTGTGGAAATTGTAACAAGGTTGAATTGTTTTGGAAAGCCTTCTAATCAACACTTCATTGAACCGCTGTATTTCCTTGTTTTTAATGTTTTCATAAATGAAAATTACTAAATTTAATATAGGTACGGTTAGCGTTGCCAGGCGTCCCGATAAAGCTGGACACAGTCAGGCATTTTTGGTTGCGTGTACGGCCAAATTAGTTGGTTTTTGACTTATGTTAGGCTTTTAAATTTGGCCAGGTTCTTTACATTTCTCATATGTTGGTATAAAGAAGACTTATTCATTCAATTTTATTGCTGTTTCATTAGAATTTAAGAAGATGAAAAAGTGAAATGATTATTGTTTGATATATTACGAAAAAGTTTTAATTAAAAAAAACTGTAGTGTGATACTAAGACTAAAAAATTTGAGGTGTCCGACACTTTTACCTAAACTTCCGGCTAAACTAGCCAGTCTGTCCGGCTTTTCGGTTTTACGACCTGGCAACCCTGGGTACGGTAGTTTTTTACTTCTTACCTGAGTCAAAGAAAATCCGACTTCATTGTTATACAACTTAGCTATAACAGGTGTGGTCCAAGAAAATGATACTCCCCACGTGATCGCTGACGTCGATACTGCAATTCGATTATTTATCAATCACCATGCTGTCCTTGTGGCTGGGTTAGGGCTCGTTCACGCTATGTCGTAACAGTTAATTTATCGTCTTTTTTTTATGTTATACAATCACGGAACGAGCCGACGGCCCACCTGGTGTTAAGTGGTAACCTCTACCCATAAAAACCGATGCGACTTGGGACCTCCTTGACTAGGTACGACAAGACCCAGGTCGCATCGTATGCGCCCGTAACTCTGAAACGTGTAGGTGTAATGTCTCATGTGCCTGTAATTTCATTGTTAGTATTTCATTATCGTCGGACGACTATCGTCTCTAGCTGTTCCCATTATAACGACTGTTTGCCGTGTAAACGACGAGACGATATTTTTTTATCGTGGCCACGATAGATAGTCGCAACCACACTTGATATGCCATCACGATTTTGTCGTGACGATTTTTATCGTTTTACGACTGTCGTGCTAGCCGTTCCCACTGTCATGACAATCTGTCGTCACCGCAAAAAAAGTCGTAGACGACAGTTAATCGTGTCGTCGTATATGTGAACACCTCCATTAAAATATATAAGCCACGACACTTAAAACTACACGATTATATGTCGTCTGACAAAGTGGGAACGCACCCTTATATTAATTAAATTGTTAGAATTCGTTTGCTATCGTTGTGTTTTATTACATTATTTGCAATAAAATTATTGTGAGGCCATTTTCCATCGGATAGATAAATGTATAAGGTTGTTACACACAACAGGTACCAAATGGATTCAAGGCAATTAATGAAGTAAAACGGTACATTTCTAAACAATATAAAATAGTGTTTTACGTCCATATCACGAGTACATCATAAAATAGTTTATTACTATTACTATTACTAGTTTGTGATGACTAGTATAATACGATTATTACTACCTATTATTAAATAGCATAATTGCTATTTCTTCTGTTTTCAAGTACCTTCAGCTAACTCTTTAAGTAACTAGAATAAAATATTTCAGTTTCACTTTTGTTAGTTACAGTAAGACTTAAGTTACTACTCTCTTTTAGCACTATTACTAATTATGTTGGTTATAAACCTTTCTCCCCTCCATACGCAGCTGTAACAAGTACTAAATTAACAAATAAATAAATAAAAATAAATAAAATAAATTAACCTTTTTCAAAGGATGCTTTAGCAACATATTGGTTGTTGAAGTTGAATAAATATTATAATAGTGCCCTTTTATTTGAATTTTAACGACTGGAATATATAATATTTATAAATATAATACTCAAGTTTTCACTTGAGATAGATTTCTTGCCGACAAAATGACATAGGAAATGATATACTCGTATTACAAGGAATTCTGTATTTCCCAAACAAACTTCTGCAGCCAAGTTGTTCGTGCAGAGAGATAAAGAAAGATAGGGATTTGTTCTAAGTGACTTAACGCCAGTAACAACGACAGTACGCCACCCAATCTACCTACCTCTATAACACTATAAATAAATCATGGAATATCTACCCTAAGAACAATTATAAATGCAAAAAATCCCTTACTGAATAGCTGTTGACACTAAGCTATGAGGAAGCTGAAAAACTCCTAGAAATTGTTACATACAGTGTACACAGACATATACACATATATATATACACACACACACACACACACACACACACACACATACACACACATACACACACATACACACACACACACACACACACAAAATTATATCAGTTGTCTGGTTCACATGACACATGCAATGCTTAACTTTGGGGCTAGATGGCGCTGTATGAAATTGTTAACTAATATTTTACTTTTTATTAAATACAAACAAATAAATAGGTTTAGGTAATAAATCTTAAAATACAATGTAATAGTAGGGTATGTATTTACATACCCTAAATAGTGTAAGTAACTTAAATAGTGGGAGTACTCTGTGTGCATAGTAAGATGTTAGATCCCGCCGGGAAATACATTTGCGTGGAGTTTTTAAGTTTTATCTAAGGTCTTGCATGTATGTGCTTGCCTGTGTGTGTTCATGGCACATACCACACAGGGAATTCTCACCCATGAATGAAGCATTGTCTACCTGCCGCTGTGATGAAAAACTGCAAGCGCCTGTTACCACGTTCCATGATGTTTTATCACATAGACTTCATATGTGGAACATTGAAACACTTTAAAAGTTGACTATTCGATAAGGACATCACACGGCAAGTAAATATAAATTAAAATTATACGGCGGTATCGAAGTAGGTAGTTTCCTTATCTACTGTTTACTGAACTAACGTAGTTGGGCTATTTTATGTTGTGACCGAGTTCTCACTGGCTGCTGTTTGTTCTACATTGATGAGATAGAGAACTATAGAAGACGTAGAGTACAATTTGTATATTTTTTTTGTGCGATTTTGGGGGCCCACGTTGCTCGCGTCCATAGGCGATTACCCTTTGAATCCCCACACGTCTCCCCCGGGTGGTGCAAAAGGAGCAACCAAAAGTAGCAGTAGAACTTGTGCTAAGTTCGCCCGGAAAAGTACTGCCATCACAATACCCCATCTGGTAATCCGCCGCGAAGCAGTGGCCCACTCGTGTTGCTGTGTTCATGAAGAAGGGACAGGGTGTTGGTGAATATTATGGAAGGCAGAATTGGCACATTCTGAACAACTGGGAGACCCGGTTCATTTTCACGAAAGAACCGGGAATTTCGATACTTTTCGGTACCTCGATTATTTTTATAGTATTCTGCATTAAAGAAAATAAAAAGGTTAGATGCTATAACTATTTAGGAAAATAAGGTAAATTATAAAAAAAACTAATTATGTGACGATCCCAACTCTACCCACCAAAATTACTTCCTCTCAATTTTATTCCATGTAAACATCTGCGGATTAGAATGAATGCTTACTTGTCAGTTTGTTTAACTTTGACGATAACGGTAGTCAAGTAGAAAGTCAAAACATTAACACAATTTAATAACAACATGATTTGGCAGTACAATTACCATAAAACTCCGGTTTCCGGTTTAATTTTACGTTTACGTTGACGTTTCCGGTTTAAGTTTAAGTTTCCGGTTTATGTTTATGTTTCCAGTTCAAGTTTCCGGTTCAGGTTTTCTATTCAGGTTTCCGGTTCAGTTTTCGGTAAAATAATCGGTATTATCTCTCAAATAGTTAATTATCTTGAATCCTTACCGGTAATAAGAATCATATTTCTGACCAAAACACACAACAACGTAGGGTTAAGCTCGCCTTTGTACATGTATCACTTATGACTTTTTAATAAAGAATAAAGAATAAAGAACAATATGTGTTTAATATTATTAACAATAATTTATTTTTATTATAATTTACTTAATACTTACATTCAATCAGATAATATTAAAATGAAGTCCCAGCAGTGGCCGGAACAGTCAAAATTCCGTAAAATTGTACATTATATAATTTGTAGCAAGTTCATGTTAAATTATTATTTTATTATAAATCTAATATGTAATATATGACGGTTTCATAATTAAATTTTGCTGTATTTGATCTCAATCAATTTACATATTTACTATCGGAGGGCTATAATATGCTTTTATTCAACTCTCAGGACAATATAATGAGGCAAATGTCTTACTTAACATTCTACTTAAATTGAATCTAGAGTAATGATATGTGTCTAGATTCATAGATTTATAAATAACATTATCACATTATTTTTATTTTAACTTTTAAAACGTATTCTTATTACTTAATTATTCAAGCTTACTAATTTGCTTATCAGGTAAATCCATCAACTTAGTTTCTTCTGTATTCATTTTAATTCCGTCTTCAGTATTTAATTCATTCGCTTTTTCACATTCTTCTTCGTAAAGTGTACCTTGCAGATCCATCTGTATTTCTCGCAAGCTTTTCCCTTTTGTTTCAGGCACTACGATGTACGAAAACACTGCGCCTATGAAAGCTACAGTCCCAAAAAACCAGAATACTCCATACAGCCCTGTCCAATCTTTGACAACCTGGTACCCAGCTATGGTGACAAACGTAACCACTCCACCGAACAGGTGCATAGACGTCATCGCAATAGATTTGACGTTCAAAGGGAATATTTCTGCTGGGATCACAAATATCAAAGTTTCGAAGCCGAGGGTAGAAACGGTGATGAAACACACTATTCCAACGAATATGATGTAAACAGAGAGGTTTGAGTAGTCTTCTGTGAGTACCACTTCGTGGATGAAGAAGCAAGTTCCGACGACAGCGAAGGATACGCAGGCGCCGAGGAAGGAAAATATGAGGAGCGGACGCCGGCCAACTCTGTCTACCACCGCTGATGCGAGGACACCTGGAACAGAACACATGTTATATAAGAGCAGTTAGTGACGGAAATTAAAAAATCTGCTTAATAGCTACATGGAAAATAGATAATAAAGCCAAAATACTACCAAAGTCTCATTCTAGACTATGAGAATAGCCAATCGCATAAAGTCATAAACAAAGGAACCAGTTTTTGCGATTATTTCAAAATTTGTTTTGGCCTAACTAGCCGCTTTTGCAATATAGGACTATTCATACGTAAATAAATAAATAAATATTGGTGGAAAATGTGTACATACATATAACACATATTAACACCCAGACACAGAAAAACATCTATGTTCGTCACACAAATGTTAGTCCTGGGTGGGAGTCGAACCCACAACCTACAGCGCAGAAGACAGCGTTACTACCAACTGAGCTAAAAGGACAGTGACATTACTATTATAACTACTAAAAAGCATTACCTACCTATATTTTTTACGATTTATTAAATGATAGATCAAACAATTCGTTGCTCCTATAGATTTACTTACATACAACAAATCTGACTGCTGCATAAATGATCAAGCCGGTCGATACAGATAAAACAGATCCCGTCTCTTGTAATATTCTGCCTAAATACTGATTTATTGGAATCGACCCTGACATCAGCTGGCATATTCTCAGACCTGAAATATTCAAAACACATAATAAGTAACTTCTTGAGAGCGTGGTCTAGCGGTACTGACCCCGAGTATCAATCCGGAGGTCACCTGTTCAAATCCCGACGTGCACCTGTGAGTTTTTCGATTGAAAGATTTATGTGCGCTATACCACGTTCTCAAAACGGTGAAGGAAAACATCGTGAGGAAACCGACATGTCCTAGAACGAAAAAAATCGAAGACTTATATCAAGTGCACGAAAGGAGCCTCTTCGAGGCGCACTTAAAAAGCCTTTCACCACACTCGAATAGAATAGAGTAACTTCGAATTCAGAAAAAAATAAATGAAAAGAATAAAAGGTATTATTTTCATAGTTTAAGCACAGGCTACTTTCTGATTTTAATTAGTACAAAACACGGTTAGTATTTTGTAACATTTAATAAACGAGTTTTGATTGGGTGCGGTTATATGTACTCTTTAATTTATTGATTTATGTGAACAACAAACCAAATGATATAATGAGAGCTTTCCGATATCGCTTCCCAGTGAACAACTCCTTTACACTGGCTGACCTTTTCATGTCTTCTTTTACGTGTAACTTCATTTCACTCAGCTTTTGTTCAAGAATCTAAAAAAAATAGAATACTAGAATAACTAACATAGTCACTGAAATTAAAAAAAAAATGCATACATAATATTAGAAATAAACGTCGATAATTTCAGTTTCAACCGGCTTCACGAGAAGTCATCTACAATTACATAACGAGCCTTGACCGCAGAATTATCGTTAGCGACAATTTACCCAAATACCTAGCATTTCTTGTCGAAAGTGATGTTTTAAGCTGTAACGGACTTGTTTCAACATTTTCCGCCAAAATACGTTATTTCGAATATACAGCGAATGCAAAGTTTATCGTTAGCAAGCCATTTTTCACATTTTATTTCAAAATATCACTTGCAAAAAATACTGCTATTTGGGTAAAATTGCCGCTTACGATAAGTCGGCGGTCAAGGCTCGATATTGTACGTAGCTAATGTACCTACATATCAATGAACGCAAGTTGTAGTTTTTTTTTTATGTATTACATTTACGGAACGAGCCGACGGCCCACCTGGTGTTAAGTGGTAACCTCAGCCCATAACAGCCGATGCGACTTGGGTCCTCCCATACTAGTTATGTGACAAGACCCAAGTCGCATCGTATGCGCCCGTAAATGTGAGACGTGAAGATGGAATGTCTCATGTGCCTGTAATTAGTAGTAGTTAGTAGTGTACCCTAACTCAAATATCAGGGAAATCTAAGGAAGACTTTTTAGTTCCTTAATTTTTATTTTAACATTGACATGTGCTTTCTATAATAACAACGACTTCTCACTTCAGTTTATACAATTTTCGCAGTTCCTACCTTTTCATCTGTATACCCGTTGAGTTTCATCAGCTCCTTCCTGGCTGTTTCCACTTTCCCTTCCTTCAGCAAATAATACGGTGACTCCGGCACCCACCAGCACGCTAAGAAGTAGGCTACAGGCAGAACAATCAGCATTAGGCTGAGGGCTCGGTAGGCAACGAAGGAGCCTATGGCCACCACAGCGAAACTTCCCAAGTTGAACAGAAACCTGTTACCAACGGCCAGACTGCCTCGGATTTCTTTAGAGGCTATTTCGGCTATGTATATCATTGCTACCTGGAAGAACAGGCAATTTCAAATGAGTACTCATAGGTTAGACAGTGTTGCAGCTCGATGGTTAAAATGCTGAATTTCAATTCCTATTTCAAATCTAGACCAATGAATTTTTCAATTGGAAAATATGTATGTACATTACAATGTTCGCAAGGAAACCGGCATGTCCAATTCACAAACAATTCGAAGACGCGAAAGGACTCACGGCTCAGTTAGTTAGTAGCAACTCTGCCTTCTGCGCTGGTCGTGGGTTCGATTCCCGCCCACGACAAACATTTGTGTGACGAATATAGATGTTTGTTCTGTGTCTGGGTGTTAATATGTGTGTATTAACAAAAAAAAGTATTCTATCAGTTGTCTGGTTCCCATAGTACAAGCCATGCTTAGTTTGGGGCTAGATGGCGCTGTGTTAATTGTCCACCAATATTATTATATTATTATTAAAGTAGCCTAGCCTCGCCTCTTTGAGGCGCCCTTTCATTCTTTTCACCACACTTGTTCAAGAGAGGCAAGTGACACGAGTGTTAGTAGTAGTACTTAGTCCTTAGGTCATACGAAATATGTGCTAGAAAAATATTTTATAGATGAATTTTGGGTGGCCACGTTGCTCGCGTTCGTACGTGATCTCCCTTTGAATCAAAGTGGTGGTGCAAAAGGAAGGAATGACCCAAAGTAACAGTAAAACTTGCGCGAAGTTCGCCCGGAGAAGTACTGCCACCACACCTGGTAATCTGCCGCCAAGCAGTCATGCATTCGCTGTCTTCCGGTGAGAGGGAGTGAGTGCCGGTGAAATGCAGGCGCAAGAGACGTAACATCCCCGTCTCGGGGTGATGGACATAAAGCAATGTGACTTGAATCATCTCTTACTTTGGTGGGGAGGACTTGAGTCGTATTGCTGTTGTCTCTGGGCGGCGGTTACCATTTAACATCAGGTGAGCCGTCAGCTCGTCCCGTCACTTAAATTACATTAAAAGAAAGATTCCTCTGCTAAAATAATAAATAATCATTAGATCAGTATGTAACTAATTAGCATTCTGTCGTCCTGAATTAAATTCTAACTAAATGGGGTCTCGTCCTTATGTTAAAATTATTTATAAAAGAGACTGAGCGACTGAAAGAACAATTAGAAAATCTCTCTTACGCTTTGAATTATCCCAGCTCCAATACCCCACAGAAATCTCGCTATGTAAATCATCCATACCTTTGTAGTAAACAAAATGAACATCTGCGAAATAAAGTAAAATTTATGTACTGCTTTATTATTGACTGTGGTTACCAATTAACACGTAAAAAATGACTGTTGCCAACCGTTGACTTTCCAACTTCTGTAACTAATGTAGTAAGGGAAGTTTATAAAGCACGTTGGGTCGGTGACATCGTGAAAGCATCAGGAAAAACCTGGGCGAGAGTGGCGCAGAAGAGACTGGGCTGGCAAAATATAATATACCCAACGTGGGTAAATTACACGCTAGGATAACAATGATTATTATTGATTGACTATTACTTGAACGGCCTCACAGCTGTTGGTAGTAACCCTGCCTTCTGCGCTGTAGGTCGTGGGTTCGATTCCCACCCAGGACAAATATTTGTGTGACATAGATGTTTTTTCTGTGTCTGGGTGTTAATATGTATTATTTGTATGTATTTACAAAAATAAAGTATATAAGTATTCTATCAGTCATCGGGTTCCCATGCTATGCTTAGCTTACTTTGGGGCCAGATGGTGCTGTGTGAAATTTCCACCAATATTATTATAATACATACCGTGCCTATGGCGAAAGGAAAAGCGCTAGCTAACAGGGTGGAACGCCTCCCAAATTTGTCGGACTGATACTGAGATGCCACAGTGCCTACCATTACGCCGGGCGAGGCCACCACCACCACCCACGATATCTCCGTCTGAAAAATACAATAGAATAATTATTAGAGAAAATAGTTTTGTTTTACTTGTGAAAAAAATTTAAAGCAGTTTTTTAAATAATTTATTTTGCTCAGAAAAACCAAAAAACCGACTTCATCGCCAATGAACGAGAATGATTCCCCGTTATCTCGCACTTGGATGATAGGTACTGTGTACCTATTTTTTAATAAATTTCTAAATCTTTTAATAAGACTGAGATATGGGGTAACAAACATAAAACAAATACAATTGACTTGATAATCATCCTGCTTTTGAAGTTGAGAATGTGTTATTTCATGAAAAACAGTACTTTATCAATACAAGGCACCGCAACGTTTTGTACTCTAGTCTAGTAAGTGTACCTAGAATTATCGTACGTATTTATTATAATTTCACCATTAATAACAGTAATATACCTCTTAAAAACGTGTACTAACATCTGTGATATTTATAGCAGTTTCATTATTGTGGAACTTCGGTATTACTGGAGTGGTCCACGAGAATGATACACTGGCAGTCATAGAAGCCAGCGCCACTGGGAAATAAAAACATAGCTTCAATACAATTTTACAAGTTTACATAGTAACAAACTCTCAACAATAAATTCTATACATTAGAATTTATAGCTAACAAGATATTTTGGTCTACGGTTTTTCACTATACTAAATTTTGACGTTTTATTCATCCGAAGATCAGCTGTTACGATACAGTCAAATTTATTCCTAGTTTTCAATAAACAAGTGATCTATTAAGGTTGATGTACAATAAAGAACTGATTTTCGAAAAATACTTTGTTTCGATCATTGTAATTAGGTTTTTCCAAAGGGCGTTTATAATGTTGTTTTTTATGTTGTACAGAAGTCACCTTCCAACTTTGTGGTTGTTAGAATACAGCGAATAACTTTAAAGAGTAAAATAAAACATAAAAAAATGTAGGGATGGACGTCTGCCTATTTCTACAAGGCTTTGTTGTTTAAAGTGTTTGGTGTCTAACGAGCATTAATTATTACTATTCATTTGTCAGTCTAGACCATACGTACTGAAACATATACAAAATTTAGTCATTTCATACAGATGTAATATAATGCAACGTACCTACCTAACAATAAAACATTCACTTAAACTAAAACTACACATTAAAATTGTTCCAAAGGGAACGTGTGCAAGTAACAGCGCCACCTATGGCTAAACGGCTGAACTAACACTAAAACTACTGTAGTTTCAGTCGGTTCTTCAGTCAGTAAAAAAATAAATTAAAAAATTTGTTAGTTCTTAGTTTCGGCCTAAGACTTCAATCTAGATATAATTGTTAAAAGCGCCATCTCTCGATTTCCCCTTAAACTACTTGGTGGCGATCTATTTGCACAAACTGAAACTAATTTTAGGTTTACACATTTCACCTTTCTTTTTATCTTTACATACTGAATAAACAGATAAACTATAGCGTCAAGCACAGACATGATAAAAGACGCGTTTAGTTGGTAATATTTTATTTTCACTACACTACAAATGTACGATGTATGAACGATATGAAATGAACGATCATAATAATAAAAATACAACAATAATAGTAAATTACGAGAAAATTTGTAAAACACTTACCGGCAAAAGCAATCCAGTACTGCGCTTTTCTGCTCTCTTTCATCTTCGCCAAAATATTACTAAATTCCTACAAAATATTTATTTATGTCTCCAGTTTTGTGACAAAAACCTGACAGCAAATGAGTCAACTAACAATTTAAAGGGTCCAACGGTCGAAATGTTATAACAACAATCATTAAAATACATTTAACGTCAGACTAAAACGATTAAATCACTTATAGACATGATATTGATATTGCACTAAACAACAATCTATTATTGTATCATTTACATTATTATCTAAATGTTATCTTATCAATTGAAGATGCTTACACACAGCTGTCTGCCGGTCAAATAAACGTGTAAACCCAATGTCTTGTGATATATCTGCAGGAACGGTAAATTTACCAACAATATTGACTGGAATTCGTCATACGCTCAGTTAGCATATAAATTAGTAAATTAGAAATGCGTACCGAACAAATAAATAGATTGTGACCGTCCACTCATTGTCTTATATTATATACCTACCTAACTCATTATCAGTGCGTTAAATGGTTTTTATGTAGACGTTTATTGAGGAAACCAGTAACTAGTGAGAGAGATACTACTTAAGAGGCCACATGCAAAAATGGGGATCAATTTTTGATTGCCTTTTTTGTACATCTTTAGAGACTAACGAATATAAAGAATGAATATACTATAAATATATTTGAAATAAAGAAATTTTCTGCATTTTGGACCAACCAAGTTAATACATTGATGATTTCAAATTTTTTTTATGGGCTCCTTACCTTATTTACCTACTCGTACTTTTTAATAGAGATTGATGAAAGCTTGGAGAAAAAAATAGATTAATTTAAGAATTTTTGCAGACGAAGTTGCGGGCACCAGTTAGTTATATATAAACACATCAACCAATTCTAAGCCTAATATCGCTAACCATTTTATGAATATTAGGTACATATTTTAAACGATAAATAATTAAAGATTATTTATGGTATTTATGTCAATGATAACCTTAATTTCGTAATCTGTCGTTATGATTATGAACTTACGAAATTTAATAGTTTTTTCCACAGATTCATATCGAGATAATAATAATACATGCACGTGGTACGATATTATGTCATGGCAAGGTTACCATACGTACATGAGCTACTTGTGTCAAGCTTTGGCTGAATTCACGTCTGTCAGCATCTTATCTATCTAATGAGATAAACAGCGTCAATAAAAATGTCACGTAATAAAAACAAACAGTTAAGTTTCAAATGTGACTTGCTATATTTACATAATGAGTATTATCGCATGACGACTATTTTACAATTAAATTTAGTCTACTTTTTACATTTATTGTTTTATGTCTCCATAAAATTTTAATGGCGACGAAATTTGTAAGTTATTCAACTGTGTCATCTCACAGTCACTGCAAGCTTGTTCTTTCTCGTTACCATTTAAACACTTATTCAAACCGGCACCTGTGTCGATGTATTTATCGCCCTGCAGCTCCATTTGGATCTCTCTCAAACTCTTCCCTTTCGTTTCGGGGACAACCAGGAAAGAAAATACAGCGCCCATAAGTGCGGACGCAGCAAAGAACCAAAACACCCCATAAAGCCCAGTGAGGTCCTTCATCTCCTGATATCCTTTGACCATTATGAAGGTGACACAGCCGCCGAAGATATTTAAAGCGGTCATGGCTTTCGACTTGACGTTGATGGGGAATATTTCCGCGGGAATAACGAAGACTAGAGAATCGAATCCCATGGTGGAAATCATATTGGCGCAGACGATTCCACCTAATACGACGTAGCGGAGAGGGTTGGTGGATGTAATCTCGATGCCGACCACTTCTTGGAAGTAGAAGTAGGTGCCAACGATTGTGAGAAAGATGCTCGTTCCGATGTATGAGGTTATGAGGAGAGGGCGACGTCCTATCTTATCCACAAGAAGCGATGAGCATATCCCTGAAAAGAAATAGAGACGTTATAATTCTTCAACTAAATAATATGTCAAAAGTCACATATTTTTTGAGGATTTGAAACGATTTATTCTGCTAGCAGTTCTGCCTGACTTATCGTCATATAAGTTAAAAATCGTTTATAGTAAAAAATCAGTTATTCAGACACTTTGACATTTTTTTTGTATATCCACTAAAGGGACATAACCTTTATCGATTAAAGTTAATGACATACACATCGAGGATTGTTTGATGGCAAAGATTTACTTACAAAACGCAAGTTATTTTTGGCGCTGCACACTGGCAAATAACTGTACCTAAATCATTTTATTTTTTTTAATTTATTTAAGTATTTTTTATTATTTATAAAGGTATTTTTATGATATACCTCTAAACATGTCGCAGGTATCTACAGGCGATATTTCTTCATTAAAACTGATTTTGGGATAATAATAAGAATAATATTGGTGGACATTTCACACAGCGCCATCTAGCCCCAAAGTAAGCTAAGCATAGCTTGTATCATGGGAACCAGATAACTGATATAATACATGTATACTTTTCTTTTGTAAATACATACATATAATACATATTAACACCCAGACACACAACAAACATCAATGTTACAAATGTCACATAAATGTTTGTACTGGGTGAGAATCGAACCCACGTCCTACAGCGCAGAAGGCAGGGTTACTTACCATCTGAGCTGTTAGGCCGTTAGATAGAGTAATGGTGCTATCATTATAGTACCTCTCATACAGTAAGTGCTTAAAAAAGTAACATTCATATTTATAACAGCCATGACTTGAGAACAAACTGTGTTCAGCCACACATAATTAAAATAAAATTTAAATTTTGTGAAGATGCTATTAAAGATTGTGACCGATATCGAGAGCGTGTTGCCCAGTTAGTTTAAACCCTGACTTTCAATCACAAGGCTTTTGCTTAAAACTACTTTTTTACGACGGTGATCTTTATCAGTCATTTTGAGGTTAGCCGTTATGTTCTAGAACAATCAATTCGATGGATGTGATATCCATTCCGGTATCAGCTGATTTATAAGTAGCTAGCAAGCTTAGCTTGTCAAAAATTAAAACGTGTACAGAGGGAACATAGATCAGAGGCATACAAAACCCAGTTACTAACCGACACCAAATCTAACTGCTCCAAATATGATCAGCGCCGTTGATACTTCTATGTCAGTCTTACTGTCCTGTATTATCCGCCCCAAGTACTGCAGAATCGGTATCGATCCTGCCATAATTTGTGTCAGCCGTATCCCTGAAAGGTAGCACAATAGGTCATTATCAATATTTGAGAGCGTGATGGTCTGTGGTAGTGGTACTGACCCCGAGTTTCAATCCGGAGGTCGCCGGTTCAAATCCCGACGTGTACCTATGAGTTTTTCGATTGAAAGATTTATGTGTGCAATACCACGTTCTCAAAACTAGGAAGGAAAACATCGTGAAACAGACATCCTAGAACTAAAAATTCGAAGACATGTGTCAGGTGCACGAATAGAGCCTCTCTTGAGGTTTTGTGTGGCCCAGTCGCCCAACAGGCAAAAGAATTTGAGTTATTTACTTACTAAACAAAATAGCCCTGTCATATTTACGTTAAATTATCCCCAACTAAATATTGTCCAGACCTGTTGTTCAATCAAAGGTTTGCAGTTATATGGCTTACAGTAAATAAAAATGTTATCTGGTATTTTTTTTATTCGATACAGTTACGGAACGGGCCGACGGCCCACCTGGTGTTAAGTGGTAACCTCGGCCCATAACAACCGATGCGACTTGGGTCCTCCCCTACTAGGTATGACAAGTCAAGTCAAACCACCCAAGTCGCATCGTATGCGCCCGTAACTCTGATACGTGTAGGTGGAATGTCTCATGTGCCTGTAGTTCATTTCTTTACATAACAGTGGACAAAAAATATGGGTAAACTAATGGCTTTCGGTTTTCCTCGAGGTAAAAGACGGGATCTATATTACCAACAGCTATAGTGATGGCCTTTCTATACTGGCGGCCGGTAAAAAGTTCTTTAGCGGAGCCCGAGCGACGCATCTCCTTCATTACATCGGACTGCATCAAGGAGAGCTGCTCTTCTAGAACCTGAAATTAATAAACGAGCTTCAGTTCAAACGAGGAAATAGTATTAATATCTAAAATACGTTTCGTTTACAATATAGATCCTTTTTTCCAAGGGGAAATTGCAGATACAGTACACACAAATGTTTGTCCTGGGTGGGAATCGTTACTACCAACTGAGCTGTAAGGTCTATCATTGTGACATAATGATGAATGAGTACCTGAAAATAAGTCTAATCAAACCCACCCTTTCATCCTTATATCCTCGCAGCTTCATCAGTTCATGTCTCGCTTCATCTACTAGGCTTTCCTTCAGCAAGAAGTAGGGAGTTTCCGGAATCCACCAGCACGCAACGAAGTACACAACGGGTAATGCTATCAGCATGAAGTTCAGGGTTTGATACGCAACGAATGGACCAATCGCCATTACGAGAAAACTCCCAAAGTTCAACATGAAACGGTTGCCGACAGATAGGGAACCTCTGATGTCCTTATCTGCTATTTCCACCAGGTAGATCGCGGCTGCCTAAAATTTAAAACATTTGTTTAAATCTCTACCTTGCGGCCTAGTTTAGGGATTAGATTTTTATGTGTATACTTTGTCGTGTAAAATAATTTAATAAATGTACGTACTAATGATTAAATATTAAATGTAACAATGTCACTAAATTTAAGTTGATTTATAATAAAATTATTTGATTAGACAATCGTTGCTGTAGTAATTATTGGTAAAGATCGAATCTGGGAAAGTGCTCCTTTCAATTGACAAAAAACGGCGTTTTTGGGTGCTGCTTAGGGTAATAGATCAACCAAGTTACTGACCGACAAACATTTTCACATTTATATATTAATCCAAATTTTACTTGTATCTATAGTACTACTTTCATAATATGGAACGATAGTGGGAGGAATAAGTGACAAAATTTGACTAAGAGCCTTACAGTGTTGAACATCCCCACACCACAACCCCACATGTAGCGAGTAACATAGAGCATCCAAGGCACTCTGGCAAAAACTAGGATTACCTGAAATTAAAACTTGAATTAACTAATATTATTGTTATTATAATTATTTGACGTTTCACACAGCGTCTTCTAGCCCCAAAGTAAGCTAAGTATAGCTTGTACCATGGGAACCAGACAAATGATATCATACTAATATACTTATTTTTGTAAATACATAATTATAATACACATCAAAAACCAGACACAGAACAAACATCTATGCTCGTCGTACAATTTATATCCTAGGTGGAAATCGAATCGACCTACAGCACCGAAGGCAGGGTCAATACCAACTGAGCTGTGAGGCCAGTCAGTAATTTTAATACCTAATTTGATGAATCAAAACGGAAGCCATTAATAGTGAAACTTACCGTTCCAATGATGATAGGTAGAGCGCTGCCCAGCACCGCTGGCCTTCTGCCAAACCGATCTGTGACGAAACTGGTGGCGAGGCTGCCAGTCATGATACCAGGGGATGATAGTGATGCCATCCAGGATAATTCATTCTGTTTGGGATGGAAAAACGAAACCCTCCTTTACGGGTTTCTTGTCTGTTCTTAGAGGAGGGTCGGATAGGGTTTGAACAGGTTTCAAACTTAGCGATAAGTACGCGTGACCTTATGTTTTGAATATTATTGATTTCCAATCATTTCTTTATGAATTCTATGGAAATAAAGTTTTGATTTTGACTTTGAATGTTATCAGTAATCACTATTATTACTCTTTTTCTCTTCTTTGGAGTGTTAGTTCAATCACAGGCACATGAGACTTCCTTTGCGCTGTAGGTCGTGGGTTCGTTTCCCACCCAGGATGTGTGACGAACACAGGTGTTTGTTCTGTGTCTGGGTGTTAATATGTATTATATGTATGTATATACAAAAAAGTATATAAGTACTTTATCAGTTGTCTGGTTCCCATGATACAAGCTATGCTTAGCTTGCTTTGGGGCTAGATGGCGCTGTGTGAAATTTCCGCCATTATTATTATTAAATATATTGTAATTATTATTCTTTGTTTTTGTGTGTACAATAAAGAATTTATCTATCTATCTATCTACTCGTATCTCACTTCTGTTATGTTAATTCCGGTCTCATTGTTGTGGAACTTAGGCATCATGGGAGTACTCCAGTAGATGGACACGCCGCAAGTCATTGAAGCTAATGATACTGAAATGTAGGAGATTGTCAATATTAGCCTTAAAACTCACAAGGCAATACTTGCTTTGAGTTTTTAATGTGATACAGTAACGGAACGAGCAGACGGCCCACCTGGACAGTGGTAACCTCTGCCAAGACAACAACAAGTAACCTCTGCCAAGTAACAAGCGATGCGACTTGGATCTTCCCCTACTTAGGTACGACAAGACCCAATCACATGCGACCGTAACTCTGAGACGTGAAGGTGGAATGTGCCTGTAATTTCAACCACACCATTCAAACCGGAACACATTAACAGAATGCATTACTGCTAACTACTGATCGTGCCACTAGAACACTTCTAGATAGAAGGAGCGCAGTGGTGTACGGATTACCATGTGTTTGACACGCTAATCTTTTGCCAGTCTAATTTCTTGAGGTTCCTTTCGATTGAGGCTCTGCTTGCCCCAAAAAAGCATAATTAAGATTCTCCATGGCCCATAAAGGCATAATAACGCTCTCCATGCCCCAAAAAGGCATAATTAACGCTCTCCATGCTCCAAAAAGGCATAATTAAGGCTATCCATGCCCCAAAAAGGCATAATCAACGCTCTGCATGCCCCAAAAAGGCATACGACATACATAGACCACATGCATGCATATGTCTCAACTGTGCTTCCGGCCAAAGTCATTACATAGTCATCCGGCCAAGATAAAGGTACGCTATTCATTTTCAATGCCTGTGATTATAATGATTTTCAATAAATTAATTGATTGCCTACTTTACTACTTATGACTTTGCAATTTATTATTACTTAATTTATTAACACTTTTTATAACTTACAAAAAAAAACTCAAGTTTAAATTATCAACTCAGGTCTAACACACAATTCTTTAAAACTTACCGGCAAAACACACTAAAAACTGAACTCTTCTGCTCCTGCTCACTTCTTCCATTATAACGAAAATCACTTTAAATAAGAATGTCTCCTAAAATATAGTTACTCGTGTAAAAAAACGTAACAGTATGATATAATACTTTAAGACTTATATTGGGACAAAATTAACAGCTCTTCGCGAAATCGTGCGGCCAACATCATTGTAAAGTACCTACCTATCAAAACCTAACACATACAAATATGTGAAATTGTTAATTCAAGAATAATATCAGAACAAAAATGGGTTTCGGTATCCTATATACAGGAAGTCCAATTTTACTCGACTATCGCCAAAATTATGCAGATTGAGGTAAATGTCCAACTAATATAAAAAGACTCATAGTTACGGGCGCATACGATGCGACTTGGGTCTTGTCGTACCTAGTAGGGGAGGACCCAAGTCGCATCGGTTGTCATGGGCAGAAGTTACCACTTAGCACCAGGTGGGCCGACGCGACGGCTCGTTCCGTAACTGGATAACATAAAAATAAATATCATTCATTTAGTGGTTACCTATTTATAATAGAGCTAGAGATTTAGTTAATAAACCTTTCGCCCGTGGCTTCGTCCCTGTGGTACCTGGATAATAAGCAATAGACATAATGATCATATACCTTGCTCAAAATTTCAGGCAAATCGATTCAGTACATCCAAACTTCTTACTTCTTTCTTATTTCTTAAGAATTCTTATTATTTCTACAATAAATATTTTTTTATACTAGCTGCGCCCCGCGGTGTTACCCGCGGTGAATAAGTAATCCCACGAGAACACTGCACTTTCCGGGATCAAAGTAGCCCATGTGTACTACATAAGCTATCTTGGTACCAAATTTCAAATCCATTCAGCCATTTGAGCGTGAAAGAATAACAAACATCCATACGAACTTTTACGTTTATAATATTAGTAGGATAACTCATTGTTTTTACAAAGTAGGCCACCTGTATATACACGATATATAAATATGTAGCAACAGGAAAATGTGCCGAACTGTTGCTGATGCCAACATTATCCTATTACATTATTTTATGACAAACAACGGTATAAATAAAATGCCGTGTATGGAAATATGTTTTATTATAAAATAAACAGAAAATTATAAAAAATAATATATTTTATAGTTTCCCATTTTACAGCAAATTAGAATTTATATACTTAGGATAGAACTTAGCACAAAATACACAACTTTTAAGTGCGCCGCGATTTGAAAATGTTTAGGAGCCTCTACCCTATAAACTATAAACGTTATACCCAAGCCTATTCTATATGACTTCTTACTTCAGCAAAACATTGTTCGATCCATCTATTATTCATTGTATATATAATGTATAATGTATATAATTACTTAACTAAGAACATGACTATAACTGAGACCATGTTATGAGTATATACCAGTAAATCATATAAATACGAATATTCCAGGTAGCCATCCCAAGCGACTATCAAAATTTCCCCCATTCAACTGGATTTAGCGTATAAAAGAGTATCAAACATACATCCATCCATACTTACATTTGCATTTATAATATTAGGAGTACTTAAGCAGAGTATTGTCAAAAGTAGACGATTCCATAGGCAGTCTCTTGTACCTATAGACTGGCCTCACAGCTCAGTTGGTAGTACTATGACTTCTGAGCTGTTAGGTCGTGGGTTCGATTCCCACTCAGGACAAACATTAGTGTGACGAGCATTGATGTTTTTTCTGTGTCTGGGTGTTAATATGTATTTATATGTATGTATTTACAAAAAAGGATATATGTATTCTATCAGTCATCTGGTTCTCATAGTACAAGTTATGCTTAGTTTGGGGCTAGATGGCGCTGTGTGAGATGTCCACCAAATTTTTTTTTAGATATTGACTAAACTAATAACCAGCGGAATGTTGCTCACTTGTAGTGTAAGCGATTAGGAAGAAGATTTGCCCGCGTCTTCGTGAATGGCACTATCTATAAATGTCGCTAGGTAAGAGACAGTTAATTTTAAGTGACCTAAACCATTACAAAAACACATTTCACATATCCTTCGTCAAATGCTATTAAATACAGTATATAATCTAAGATTAGCAGTAGTTACCTATCTCAAAGACACTACTTATTAGAATGTAATACGTAGTCTTTTTGTCTATTAGTGTCTTCTTCCTAATTAGACATTAGAACATCTCAGATAGTCTCTTTGCGCTTTAGCTCCTCTAACTCTGTGGCTTCGGCATCTTTTGAACGATGTAATTTAAATGCGTTTTCATTATACGCATCACCCTGTAACTCCATCTGGATATCACTCAAATCCTTCCCTCTAGTCTCCGGCACTATGAAATACGTGAAAACAGAACCGAAAAAGGCAACGGCTGCGAAAATCCAAAACACAGTGTGGTGCCCTAACGAATCTTTTACATTCTGGTAACCCTTAGCCACAGTGAAACCCAGAACTCCGCCGAAGACGCTAAGTGAGGTCATCGCGACTGCTTTAACGTTTAATGGGAATATTTCAGCTGGTATAACGACAGATAATGCTGCAAAGCCGAGCGTGGAGATCACATTGGATAGGATGATGCCTATGAAAGGTATGAGACCGTAAGTGACTAGGGTCATGTGGTCTATTAGGATAACGTTTAGTAGGAAGAAGTAGATTCCGACGACTGTGAGGGCTATACCCGTTCCGAGGTATGACCCGATCAGGAGGTGACGCCGATCTACCAAGTCAACGAGTAACGATGAGATTATTGCTGAAACAAAATAATGGGCAGGTTATTGTAAGTATATTGTATATTTAAGAGTAGTAGAACTCACACCAAGTTCTTCCGGGGATGTACTGCCACCATATAATACGATGCGAATTGGGTCTTGTCGTACCTAATAGGGGAGGACCCAAATCGCATCAGTTGTTATGGGCAGAGATTACCATTTAATTAGGTGGGCCGTCAGCTCGCCTGTAATTGTATGACATAAAAAAAGTATAGTTAATAACCCTTTTTTCATACAAGAGTGTAGTAGTAGAATTCCGTGGCAGACTATTTCGACTGGATTCACAGGGACACAAACATACAGAACAATCTTTCAAGACTAGAAAAATGCTATACACTTAAGACACGTTTACTGTGACCTGGGGTCACAGGTCGGTGCCTTGACCGTTATTTCTATACTAAACATAAGTTTATGAAAAACTTTGTATCTTTACTTGGTAGTTCCCTATCTCACCTAAAAATGAGAGCATGGTGGCTCAGTGGTACCGACCACGAGTTTAAAACTGAGGGTAGTTGGGTAAAATTAACTTTTCTCTTGAAAAAATGACGTGCGCTATACCACGGTCCCAAAACGGTACAGGAAAACATCGTTAGAAAATCATCATCTACCTATTGTAACCAAAAATTCGTACCTGTGGTAGGATGAAGACTTTCAATCTCGCTTCGCGCTGCATTAGGACATCAGAGCTGGTAAGGTACTCACAAACAACGAAGGTAGTACCACCGTAGACTAGAAACACAGTCTTTTCGTGTTCTTGGTTTATCTGAGCTTCTTGCATGATGACGCCCAGGTATTGTTTTATTGTGATGCCACCAGTCATTATTTGGGTGAACTTGATTCCTGTGAACAGTAACCGATTACAAAATAAAATTAAATAAATATAAATATTGGTGGACATTTCACACAGTACCATCTAGCCCCAAAGTAAGCTAAGCATAGCTTGTATCATGCGAACCAGACAACTGATATAATACTTAAATAGTTTTTTTAAGATATACATATCAACACCCAGACACAGAACAAACACCTATGTTCGTCACACAAATGTTTGTCCTGGATGGGAAGCGAACCCACGACCAACAGCGCAGAAGTCAGGGTTACTACCAACTGAGCTATGAGGCCAGTCAAATCATTTATAACTTTAAATAAATGTGTTTGACATTAAATAGATTCGCAGTTACTGTCTGGCTACATACCTATTATGTTGTCGTCTCACTGAACGTCATAGTGTGATTTAAAGACAGTTTGTGCATACAAAGATGTAACGCGGAGATGGGAACACCTGATGCAGCATCAAGAATCACAACAGCAATGAAATAATTATTAGTTATTTTTTTAATCACACACTGTTGGCCCCCAAATAAGTTGTATTACACTGCGCATGCTAATCTGTTCGGAGAACTGCAGATGAAACATCTCATGTGCCTGTAATTCCAACGGGATCATGCCCTTAAACCTGAACACAGCAACGTGAGTGCGAGCAAACATGTGTGTTTAGATAGGAGCTAATTCTTAAGGTTTCTTAGGTTCGTTACCAACTTAGTTACAAACCTGTAAGTAAGGTTTATACACTCGGTTATACGCGACGCTAGAATTTGGAATTCGCTATCACCGGAACAATTAATTATTTCTTAAAAATATTCACTAAGATAACACGACTAGAATATAAATAGACTCTATTACATTGGGTGTACCCGTAAGGATAGATGTACATATATACGAATAAATAAATAAAAATAAATAAATAAAATTAAATAAATATGTATCTCATTATTCCGATTTAAATGGCCACATACCAGCGGAAACTATGATGGCTCTTCTATACTGCTTCCCAAGGAACAGCTCTTTGTACGAGCTAGAGTGGCTCATCTCATTCTTGACTCCAGCCTGCATTGCACTCAACTCTTCTTCTAGCACCTGGAAATATACAATGAACAGATTTTTTTAACCCCAGACACTAACCGACGGTTTAAGTCTATCGTGTAGCATCTACCTCCTAAAGAGTTTAACCAATTTATTATATTTTCTGGAAGTCGATTACACACATTATGACTGAAAAAGATTTTTATCAAGTTCAGTGATAATTGAACGGATTTTACATTTAATATATAGTAATTTGCTGAAATTTTGTTGTGTAGTCATCGAATAGGTAGGTATGACACATAATATCTTACAGTTGTAAATGCGAGGACCGTGAATTTACCATTTCGTCCTTGCATTCAAAGCAGGGACCGTGAATTTACCATTTCGTCGTTGTATCCTCTGAGTGTGCGCAGCGCATTTCTCGCTTTCACCACTTGTCCTTCCTTCAGCAAATAATAAGGCGTCTCCGGAATCCACCAACAGGCAAACAAATACAGAAACGGCAAAGGCAGAAGCAGTAAATTGATCGTTTCGTAACTCAGGAATGGGCCGACGGCCATTACTAGAAGCGCTCCCAGGTTGAAGGAAAATCGTGTGCACATGGACAGCGTGGCTCGGATGTCCTTGTCGGATATTTCAGCCAGGTATATGCCTATAATCTGGAATTAAAAACAATGATTCGCTAATATAAGACTCGTTTCCGCCTTCAACTTAAGAGATCTACTCCTAATTATCGAGATTTATTATTGCGCGTGGTAAGTATAAAACAATAAAGTTTTGATATATTTTATTTCGGTAAACTTAATCTAAGATACATTTTAAGTTTATTTTTTTATTTTACACAGTTACCGAACGAGCTGATAGCCCACCTGGTGTTAAGTGGTAACCTCTGCCCATAACAACTGATGCCTCCCCTACTAGGTACGACACGACCCAAGTAGCATCGTATCTGCCCGTAACTGACACTTGTAGGTGAAATGTCTCTATGCGTGTAATTTCATCGGCAACCACACTTCAAGCTGGAACACAGTAACGCGAATGTGTTACTGCTCGGCGGCAGAAATAGTCATGGCATTACTTCCCCGGACGAACTTGGCATGAGTTCTACTGCTCTTTGAAGTACATCATAATATCTATTCTTAAACAATAGCGGTTATTAGGCTTGGATACAAAGCGTCCCATAGGCTTGTTATCGTCAACGCTGACTTTGTTATCGGCTATGCTATGAAGTCTCAAATTTCCAGGATGTTTAATATACGTACTTTAAAGTTACTGTTAAATATTTGAGTCGTATGACTGTTGCTAAATTGATACTAACAAGCGAGCTAAAAAAAGCCCTTATAGAATAGTGCGTAATTTTATGTCTATGGGAGTACATATTTCGAGTCCCGGCTGGGGCAAACATTTGTATCACGAACACAATATTAGTTCTCATATCTTGAGCGGAAAAAGGAATCTCTCCTTTAAGAGATTCTTGTTTGTTCTTCCCCACGGATAGCGAGACCTTTATATTTACAATAATAATTACAGACATTTCCCAGTCATTTCTTTAGGAATTTCATAGTAATAACTTCGATTTGTAATTGTAAGTGTGGTAAAAGGATTAAAGTAAGCCTATAAGAGGTCCCTTTCATACAATTGACACATATTCGAGTTTTTTATCTCCTCAGATGTTTGAAATTTTTGAAGTGATCCAGCTAACTTCAGATTAAAACTCAGCTGGGCCACCATGTGTCGCTTATTGAGGGTAGATCTTAAACTTTATTTATTATGTACCTACTTACAGTGCTAACCATGCCGGTGCCACAGCTCCAAAGGAAAATAGTGATGCACAGTAACCAAGCTTTTTGTGTAAAGGCTACCATCAGCTGGAAGAAACAATAAATAAATTAGTTGAAACTATCGCGATAGACAACGTTATAGATAAATAATAACTCCGACTCTACAACACCCGACGTAGTTTTTTTTTTATGTGAATTAGTTTCGAGCTGGATGGCCCACTTGATTTTAAGCGGTAACCCCTGCCCGTAACAACAACAAAACATCTTAGAATAGAATAGAATATAAATATTTTATTTGACACACACATATTACACATACAATCTTAACACATATAATCTTTACGAAATTTCCATGTATGGTGGTCAATAAAGTATTATCTAACTATCTACATAAGGTCTTCATCTTGGGATCCTTCCTACTTAGGTATGGGAATACCGCGTCCCGTAATTTTGAGACAGGTGGAATATCTCACTGCCTCACTCAGTTGGTAGTAACTCCGCCTTCTGGGCTGTAGGTCTTGGGTTCGATTTTGGTGATGAACATAGATAGTTTTTCTATGTGTGGGTGTTAAATGGTATATAAGTATTTTTACAAGCTGTGCTTGTTTGATGTTATATTGCACTGTGTGAAATGTCCACTAATATTTATTTATTTATAAACATTTAGCACCTGTTTGGACCAATCCGTCTCGGCAAGTAAAAGACGAAAAAACCCCAAAGACATTAATTCCTTCGCGAACATATTGCTTTATATGAATTCGGATCTTATCAAAGCCTATCACATAGCTACAGTTCTCAGAAGTGTTTAGTTTGTTTTATTAGACTGTCTCCGTTCATTCATTTCATCTCAGGTTCGAGGTTAAGACCAGGCAGAAGTATTATTACATATATGTTTGGTTGTGAACAATTTTAATATCTCAAAATAGTATAAAACATAGTCGCTATCTGCGTTTGTCTGTTTCACCGCTTATTTCTTCTAAAACACACCGGATTTCTATACGGTTTCCACTAAAAGGAAGAGCTCTTATTTAAGAACAGTAATTCATAATGTAATTCTGTTACCGGTTGAGATCCGCCTCCTCTCATCAAAAGCCCGTGTAAACGCTGTCAAGGCCATCTGCAGCCAACACCAATATAGTCCATTCACAAAAAAAATGTCATTCTATTCAGTCTATCTATCCAATGTGACAGGCCTCTCAGCCAGAGCTCAGTTAGTAGTAACCCTGCCTTCTGCGCTGTAGGTCGTGGGTTCGATTCCCACCCAGGACAAACATTTGTGTGACAAACATAGATGTTTGTTCTGTGTCTGGGTGTTGATATGTATATGTATGTATTTACAAAAAAAGTATATAAGTTATCAGTTGTCTTATTCCCATGATACAAGCTATGCTTAGCTTACATTGGTGCTAGATAGCGCTGAATGTCCACCAATATTATTGGTGACCACATTGGTGGACTTACCCACCAATATTATTATTATTATTATTATTATTATTATGTACTTAACTTACAGATCCCGCAGCAACAGGCACCGCACTGAACAGTATGGTGGCCCGCCTGCCCATTCCGTCTGAAATGTACCGGGAGACAAAACTGCCCACAATGAATCCTACGGGGTTTAACGCCACCATCCATGAGATCCCGCTCTGTAGGATATATATGTGGTTGTAAACATAATATACACTTACACAATCACACCCCTGCACTAGATTCCCTGTGTCTACAACCCCTGTGTCGAAGGTAAATAAAAATTTAGGACATTTATCTAGCAAGTTAAGTAAAGCTTATACTATATGCTTTTGTAACCGTTATAATACTTATATACAGACACAGAATAAACATTTGTTTTTTACTCAAATGTTTGTTCTGGGTGGGAATCGAACCCACGACCTACAGCGCAGAAGGCAGAGTGACCAACTGAGCTGTGAGTCATGCAACACAAACATCCAAGACTCAAGAACAACTTCACGCTCACCAGTGTTTGCCTCCTCCGGACATCGAATCCGGGACCAGCTAATAAATATATTTCGTAACAATACGACACTAAAAATGGAAATAATGGTCGTTGGCCGAAGATTAATTGTTGAATTCATATCAACAAGAGCTTTTTTGAAACTTTTGAGGGTACTTACGTCAGTTATGTCGACTTTGGTTTCGTTGCGTTTGAGCTTCGGTATAACAGGAGAGGGCCATGCGGAACAAGTGCCTAAGACTACGAACGCCAGGGAGACTGAAAACAGTTTACTCTATAGTAGAACCAAGTGAGCAGTGTTCTGCGGAACTACTACCGCCTAAGTATCTACCCATTTCTACTCGCAGCAACGCGAGCCGATACTGATGATTTGTTTTTTAATATATTTCACACAGAGCCATTGATCCCCTAAGTAGGCTTAGCATAACCACTCATATTATAAAGAGGTTTGGATACACGAAGTAACTTCAAAGTCTCTAAAAAAAAAAGAGGATAGTACTCATCCGATTTCTAAAACTCTTTCAACAATGTTTAGAATGGATCTTCAGGGTGGCACAGGCTTATATTATATCTGGTTAGAATAAACTTGACTTTTCGTACAGACGAAAAAACGGTCGAGCGAATGCGTATCTACTAACGCTACCTATGAATGCTTTCTATAGAAAAGTAGTTAAAAAAGTCCGTAAAAAAATCTGCCACGACATATATATGTTTGTTAATGTTAATTAAATCGACAGTTGACCAATCCATATGTACCTATAGGTATGGTAAACATATAACTACACCTATCTACAAAAATTTAAAAAAAAAACTTTACTTACCGCAGAATGTCGCCAAATACTGAACTCTCCGACTTCCGTGTTCCATTTTTAAATGACAGTATTCAAAAAATAGGATCTATGTCTCTCTCGCGCCGTTCACTACACGTAGCAGACGCGGCGGTCGCCTGATCCCGTCTGATACAGATGCTTTGGTAGGTTCCTGCTCTCCTTTTCTCTCATAAGCATAGTGGGGTGTCCCCCACATACTAACTGCAAACAGCAAACACTGAACGGAAAGATGGATAAGTTAGCAGTGTATAACAGTACATTGTTTTATAACGGAGAATCCATGCAATTTTGAATTATATACCCGTGACGTCCCGAGACTGTTTCTTTTTAGGTTTTCGTTTGCCTGCTAGTTTTTCTGCACATTTGTAAAAGTTTGAATTATTACTATCTGGCCCTCATGCAGCGGCAGACGATAACAATAGTGGCTATTGACCCCCACGTAAAATTGCGCTCAGCGCTACGGTGGTAGATATAATTATCTCTACACAGTATAAAACAAAGTTGCTTCCCGCCGTCTGTCCCTCTGTACGCTTAGATCTATTAAACTACGCCATGATTTTAATGCAGTTTTCATAAAGAGGTAGAGTGATTGAAGAGGAACGTTTATACGTTTAGTTTCATATTGTTATGTCTTAATTTGTTAAAATATGACTATAATTGATCAAAATGACACAAGAAATCAAGCCGACTGAGAGCTTTCATTCAAAATGTTGTCTTATCAGCTTATCACCCACTCTTATCACACACTGACACCAAATTAGTATCTATATTGCACCCGTGCGAATCCGAGGCGGGTCGCTAGTATTATATATACCTATATTATAGAATATCCTTCCCTGTGAGGACACATTATGAAATATTTGTATTCCAAACCAACCCTTTAAAAAATAATTAAATTATTATTATTATTAAATAAAAATCATTGTTAATTTAAATTTGCTAAACTTTCCGCCATATTTTGGTGTACTTTTGTAGCAGCAGAACTTATGCCAACTTCGTCCGGGGTAGTAGTCACCCCATACCCCTCTCTGCCGATAAGCAGTTAATAGATTCGCCTTACTGTGTTTCGGTTTAATAGGTGTGATTACCGGTAGAGTTACAGGCACATGAGACCTTCCCATCTCAGAGTTACGGGCGCATACTTTTATCACAATAAATCTAATTCATCTTGAAGTAATATCAACAAACGTTGCCCAAAAACAATTTGTCTAATATCAGTTTTATAATTTTGTAATAATCACAATTTTACAAAATTGTCCTGGCAACACTGCTCTAATAATAGACAATCAATCACAACAACATACCTAACCCCTGGTCCTTTTCTTATCCCGATTCATCTAATTTTATTCCGCATTGTTTCCCTACTTTTTAGTAATTCATAAAGATCTTGTAAACTTGTACGTACATAGAATGAGAAAACGTGACAGTGGCGAATCCCTTTGAGTGAAGCCATAAGAAAGGAAAAAAAAACAATATAACCACAGTTACATCTAAAGTGTAGTTTTCACATGTGACCCGAGAGTTGTAATACCTACTAATTATATATATATTCTAAGAAAATATTCTCTTTATGAATGAACTCTAATATACATATGTTATACATACCATTTAGGAACTAACTAGGTTACCTTTTTGGATGAATGAAAACTAAAATGCATATATTTTCAATGGTACAAGCAATACAACTTACAACTTCATGCATGTTAACAATACGTTTTCACTTAGCATATACGAATACAAATATCAACTATTCATCACTGCATCCGATGTTGGCGAACTATCAAAACTTTGGTTGTGTCTCTTATTTGCTTGCCAGGAAGATTATTGTGAGATGTATTGTAATACTACTAAACTACTACTCAGCCCTATGTTATACCTACTCTTTTGATGTTAAGATATTATGCTTTCTGGAATCTGAGTCCAAAATAATAAAACAATGACGATCTGTATTGACGTAATGATTGAATTTGTTCTTGTCGTATAGGAATATTTATTTCAGTTACTAACAGCGAATTCTCAAACAGCATTTGCTCTATACATACTTTTGACCAGCTTTATAACATAGCACGACTATGAAACAACAATTTAAAAAAAATGGTTGTCTGTAAAGTCGGTTTACTGACGATAGTTGAACATGACAACGTCTTAAGAAAATACTGATGGAATGGTAGCATTTTTCAAAAGAAAATTTTAATTTCATTTGTTTAATATATTTGTATATATATAGAGAAGGAGGTAATTGGAAATCACAATGAAATTGATCAAGTTAGATTTATTTGTACGCATAAATACAATTATGTCAATTTTTTTTTTACAATTTAATAGTTTTACACTGCACTTGATACTCGATCAAAACATGTAAATGTAAGTATTAGCAGCTGTCCACGCAGACGCATCGCTCACTCAAGTAGGAGAGAGACGGATGTCGAACGCTGCCGAACGCAAAGGCCGATTGTGCTTCTTTGTCGCTCGTTCCGCGCTCTCGCTTGCACTTGCACAAGCCTTACATGGAACGCCTCAGAGCGAGGTAACGCCGCATGAGTCATGTTTTTTCGTGCGTGCAGCCGGCTCTATCGAATTATAAGACATTGTCATGTCAAAAAGACGTGTGGCACTCGGAGACTGCCGCGGTAAAGCTATTGCGCGTGATATTTCAAATAGTCATTAAAAGTTCTGGTATTTATCGATAGCTGGAACTAAAAAGTATCACCGCTGTGCCGGTCGGAGTGGGGGGTGTTAGGTTTTTTTCGTTACGTAATTTCTGGATTCGGTCTCCACGCTCAAGGCCCGCGATAGAAGCTATGCAATAGCTTAATAACAATGACAAAAATAGAAAAGCAATATTATTGTATGTCCGAGAGGACAAACTGTTGATACTATATATTAAAATAAAATCTTTTTGTACACAGTTTCACAATAAACGTTTCTTATTCTTATTCTTAAAATACCCTTTTATTGACGTAACTTTTACCATTGTCATGATAGTTTTTAGTAACTATGATGATAAATTAGGATAATTTTAGAAATTCCACTTTATTGGTAAAATATCCGCATTTTCGAGAAATATTTGCGCATTTTTAATTACTCATATGGCGACATTGCTTTTCCAGTTACTCGTTTCTCTCTCGTGTTGCGGTTTTGTAACAAGTCTGGCCTGTCATTTGCGATAGGATTCGAAAGTGTCGTGGCACTCATGCGATAAATCCGACTAAACTTGTGTAAAAACTGAAGAGTGCTATGTCAGAGCACGTATTACCGGCCGAAGAGCCGATCAGATTTGTGGCACCAGCCATTCAAGACAACCCGACAGGATGGGGTCCCTGCGAGATGCCGGAACAATTCCGGGATATGCCATACCAGCCTTTCAGCAAAGGTGATCGCTTGGGCAAGATTAGTGACTGGACGATGGTGCAAGATAAGAAATACCAGAGTGAGTAGCCCAAGTTGTGCTTGTCGTACACTGATAGGCAAAGTTATAGCGAAACATTTGTGTTGTTAGAGGTTATGATGACGTTCGCGCAACCCTCTTCTGCAGCTGTTTGTATGCCCTTTGAGCATTCCTTGACATTCTTACGCTGCTTCTGCTATTCTGAGTACGCAATGTGTGTAAATGTTTCTCAGTGTTGTATCATCATATATGCAATCAAATTACTATTTACCTTCTTGGTTCAAGTTGTTCCAAACTCATAAAACAATTTTACAGACAAATACGCATCGCAGTTCGGCGCTGGATCGTCTTACGCGTACTTCCACGATGAAGATGAGAGTTCATTCCATCTGGTGGACACCACTCGCGACCAGAAGCCGCCGTACCAGCGCGGTCGCGCCCGGGGTCAGAGGGGGCGTGGGGCTAGAGGCGCCCGCACTCCCGGCGGTATGACTACATTGAACAAGGTACAATGGAATAAGGTGACTTAAGGACAAACGGCAGACCTTTTGATGTTAAACATTATTCTTGCTCGGCATTATAACTGAAAATTTACTGAGCACATATCATGTGCGTCTAATCCCCAAATGCCTCATAACAAGATAGTGATTCCTTACTTCTTGGTGACAATTATGTATAATATTTTTCTAATATGAAATACCAGAATGATATTAGTAACAATTTCCTGGCCAGAGATGATGACAACACTATTAAAATCAATTTAACCTACTCATTGGAAACTCGCTAAAGTCTAGAAGCTCTTTCTGAGCAAGATGGGTGAATATATTTAATAGACCAAAAAGAGTTCTTAAAACAGAAAATTTTGTATGTGCTACAATATAATCCTGATTATTAAATAATTCTTTATAGCAACAACGTGACCGAAAACTGGGCAAGAGATGGGGCCAGCGCGGTGCACCTATGAAGATTCGTGATGCTTCAGTCACTGTTCGTCCCACCTGGGTCACTATTGAAGACATGGACTTCCCACGTTTAGCTAAGCTTTCCCTGCCTGGAATCAAGGAAGGTATAAAAATTTTAACATCTAAGACTTCTTTAGAATATATTTATCAACCAGGTCACTCCCATGAGTGACTCGCACTTCATATTTTTTACTACAGGCTTTGGAACTATGTACTTTCTTTACATATATATTATAGGATATTATTTATTTAATTCTGATTCATAACATAAATTTGGAAGTAAAACAAGGTCCTCTTTATATTTAAGTTAAATCTGTTTTGGACTCTTTAAGTGAAGATATTATAGCCAATTTAGTAGGAAGATAGCAATGATATCCCATCAACACTTGTAGTGCCTATGTTCCCATAATAATGTAGCAAAGTCTGGTTATACCCATCAAAGGTTTGATTTTATGTATAATTCCATTTTTTCATATTTTAGGTGAAGACATAGTGTGCTGCGGTACTCTCGAGTACTATGACAAGGCTTATGACCGCGTCAATGTGAAGCATGAAAAGGCTTTGCAGCGCATTGACCGTATCTTCCATACGGTAAGTCTGAAAACTAATGTGACATAATAAAAAGAACATTATAACATTTAAATCAGCAAGTCCTCCCAATGAAATTACAAAAAGTCATTTTAAAAATTATAAGCTGAAATTTTCTCTCAGTTTTACATTTCATTGACAATGCAAGCTAAGTCATTTTCAAGAAGTATACCGAGTAAGTGATTATTCAACAAAAACTTATATTTTAAGGTGACAACCACTGATGACCCTGTGGTTCGTCGGCTCAGCAAGACGACTGGAACGGTGTACGCCACGGACACCATTCTGGCCACCATCATGTGCTGTACTCGTTCCAACTACTCGTGGGACATTGTTATTGAGAAGATTGGTAAGTTCTTGTATAATTTTGGTATGAAGTCCATATCTTAGATATACAGTTCTGGCACATCAGCAACTCTGATGTAATTCAAAGTATTTTTTTTTGTCATAGAATCCATAAATAACTTGGAAATGGCAATTAGTAGGTATATTAAGTAATTTAAGATCACACATACAAACTATTGCTAAGTTGAAGCCTGTTCAAAGACTAGCTGCAAAGTTTTGTATCTTACCTTGTAGAAAATATGAAAGAGAACCATATGCCTATTTAGGAACTTCACCTTAAAATAAAAAGAAGTGTAATAAAAATAAAATTTATATAGTTTGACACCATTGTCTAGTAAGCGATATTCAGAACGACACCATAAAAAAAAAAATTTTGGGGGTTGCAATCTATTCTTTGGTGGTGTCTAATAATTTTCATTTCAAAAAATGTCTGTTTGTATATAATATTTGTAGGTGTTTAAATATTTGTTAGATTTTTGTATGTGAACATTTAATACTTAACTTTTGTGTTAAAATGACACCATAAATACAATTTCAGGTGACAAGCTATTCCTGGACAAGCGGGACAACACGGAGTTCGACCTTCTGACCGTGAACGAGACATCCGTAGAGCCGCCCGCTGACGACGGCAACTCTATCAACTCGCCGCGCAACCTCGCGCTGGAGGCGACCTTCATCAACCATAACTTCAGCCAGCAGGTAAAATGTCATCTGTAATTTCACCGGCAACCACAACTTTCAAACCAGAACACACTATCGCGAATGCATTACTGCTTGGCGGCAGAAATGGGCACGAACAAAGTTGGCGTGAATTCTACTGCTCTTAGACTACCCCCTCTCTGACTCTGTTATTCCACATGCCTGTCCTTGTATGAGTGGACTGATTATGATGATTAATCATTATCAATCAGATCTCAATATTTTTTAGGCATTAAAGCAGACATTGCCAATGTAAAAATGTAATTTCTGTTTTGCAGGTGTTGAAATCGGGGCCGAATGAGCCGAAGTACAAGTTCCCGGAACCGAACCCCTTCGTGTCGGAAGACGAGGGCGAGATCGCGTCCGTCGGGTACCGCTACCGCAAGTGGAACCTCAACAATGGCGTTGTAAGTTCTTTAAATATGTATTTTAGGAAATGTCCTAAATAAATTAATATTGGTTGACATTTCACACAGCAGCCCCATTTTACCGTTTACCTTACCGATTACTTAGCTGTTAGCTAGTATTACTTTTTTAATGAGAATCAGGTGACTGACAGAATACTTACATACATTTTTGTGAATACATAATGTACAATTGTACATATTAACACCCAGACACTATATCTATGTTAAGTCAAATTAGAAGTAGCGGGAAATATCTTTGACATATTAAATCTGTAACTGAGCTTTTCAGACCAAACAGAAAATAATTTAGATTTACTTCAGGAACAGAATACAGAACAGAAACAGAATACAGATACAGAAATATACTTTTAAATTATACTTTCGTTCTCTATCCAAAAGTAATAAAAAAATGTATATTGACATACTTTTAATGTTGACTACACCATTTCCCTGTATAATAAATCGTTGGACACATTTCACTATAAACACTTCCTCAGATGTCAAATATAAATTTCAGGTTCTGGTAGCCCGTTGCGAGCACGACGCAGTAATGCAGGGCCCTCAGGGAGAGACGCAGTTCCTATCGATCAAGGCGCTTAACGAGTGGGACTCCAAGCTGGCCAACGGAGTGGAGTGGCGTCAGAAACTGGACACGCAACGAGGTGCCGTTTTAGCCAACGAATTGAGGAACAACTCGTGCAAGCTGGCCAAGTGGACCGTTCAGGTATATACTGTTATATGCATCATTAATAATAATAATATTGGTGGACATTTCACAAAACGCCATCTGGCCCCAAAGTACAGATTTGTTTGCAGTTTAATGTTTCATTTCATTTCATTGTATAATATCCATTCATGTCACGTCTATTATAGAGCCATTAATCAGATGACGTAAGCTAATCATAGCTTGTATCATGAGAACCAGACAACTGATGTAATATGCATAAACTCTTTTTGTAAATACATACATATAAAACACCCAGACACAGAAGAACATATATGTTCATAACACAAATGTTTGTACCTGGTGGCAATCGAACCCACGATCTACAGCGCTGAAGGCAGGGTTACTACCAACTGAGCTATCACCGTTTTGAGAACGTGGTATAGCGCACATTAATCTTTCAATCGAAAGACGGTGCACGTCGGGATTTGAACCGGCGACCTCCGGATTGAAACTCGGGGTCAGTACTAGACCACCACGCCATCAATTCTCAAATTTGCCCAGTCAATCGCGGGCTTCAAGCCATAGGGACGTATAAGCAATACCCCTACTTTTCAGGAGACAAAAAAAACTTAATAACTTTTTTTTCCATGCACATATATAATTAAAAATTTTCATGTGTCTATGAAAGTGCTCCCATATTTATGTGAAATGCTTATTTTTTTTGTAAATATTTTAAAACCCGCAATAATGCACTTACTTCCGTTTGGCTCGACAATATTAGACAAAACGTATGTTATGTTTTCTCAGAAAATTCTATTAGGGGATGGACGTATGATACAAAACTTTTGTATGCAATGCGATATTAAAAAAACATATGAACTTAGTACAAGTATCATGAAATATTATATTAAAGTTAATTTTTATTTAACTAAATCCACTATTTCTACCATTTTCAATGATTTTACGTCCATTTGGCTTGTCAAAATTAGAAAATAAGTTTTGTTCCAAGACGGACGTATAAATCTATTTAGGGTTAATTTATATGATGGTGAAAAAAAAAAAATACACTAAAATAGTTTTAAATGGTATTATTTAACAAGGAACTTCAAAATTAGACAAATTACACAAATTATACAATTTTAAAATGTATCAAATAAACTTTTACAAAAAAAAACAGCTTACGACCGCTGTACGTCTTTCTGGTTTGAAAATAATATCTGAGTGTCAGTCATACGTCGAAAAGTATTTGATTTATATCTTTTAAAGTAATGTACCAATTATTACAAAAAAATGTTGGTAAGTGTATCGATAAAATTAGAAAAGATAGACGTAATAAAAAAAATACACAATTTTGCGTATACGTCTCTATGGCTTGAAGCCCGCGTATGTATAAGTTAGAACGCTCGTGATGTTTGTTGGACAGGCGCTGCTCGCCGGCTCGGACCAGATAAAGTTCGGGTACGTGTCGCGGACGCAGGTGCGCGACAACGCGCGTCACGTGATCCTCGGCACGCAGCAGTTCAAGCCGCACGAGTTCGCAGCGCAGATCAACCTCTCCATGGACAACGCGTGGGGCATCCTGCGGTGCATCATCGACATATGCATGAAGCAGAAGGACGGTCAGTCACATATCTATACGATAATTATTTTAGTGCTCAGTAGAAAACAGCGCCATCTAGCCCCAAACTAAGTGTAACTTGTAGGTTGCTGGGTTATCATACATTACCGGTAATAAATACATAGTCACATCGAAACACAGAACAGACATCTATGTTCGGCACACTGTCCTGTCCTGTGTTGGAATCGAACCCACGACCTACAGTGTAGAATGCAGAGTTACTACTGAGCTGGGAAGACAGTTGATAGTGAGGCCCGGCTTTTCATTTGTATTTCGTGGGTTGGAATCCCAGAATGAGCTGTGGGTTTCTGTGAAGGAAGCGTCTGATGCTCACCTTGCTGCCTACCACTTTCAAGTTACAAGCAACCTCCTAAGTCCTACTTTTAATTGATATTCCCAGGCGCAGTGTAATACAGCGCCGCCATTGGCTAGATAGTCGCTAAACATCAGTTTTCTTAATAATATTAAGGTCAAATGCAAGCAGAACTATTAAAAACATACAAAGAACTTTAGTTTAAGACTGAAAACTTAGAGAGTTTATTCTGTAATATCTATAGTGTATGACACAAAACACATTGGACGCGGTGCCGGACGCTTCGAGCCAGATTTGCTTATAAAACCGCACCGCGTCCGATGTGATCCGCTCCAACATGCAAATAGACTAATAAATGCATATAGACAAAGGTTTCGCCGCGTCCGATGTATGACGCTCCTAAAACCCTACTCGTAACGTGCGTTCAATTTGTCCGCAGGCAAATACTTGATCATGAAGGACCCCAACAAGCCGTTGATCCGTCTGTACGACATCCCGGACAACACGTTCGAGTCGGACGCGTCCGAGGAGAGCGGCGACGAGCCGGTCGACACGCCATTCGCACCACTCTACTCATACGGAAACACCAAGAGGATTTAGCTGTAACCGCCATATAGTGTCAGGCAAGTGCCACTCGTGCTACTCTACTCCTACAGAAACAACAAGAGGATTCAGTTATAACTGCAATCTAGTGTCACCCAAGTGCCACCACTCGTACGGAAACAAAGGATTTTGCTATAACTGCAATCTAGTGTCACCCAAGTGCCACCACATCTACAGAAATCAAAGGATTTAGCTATAACCGCAATCTAGTGTCACCCAAGTGCCACTACTACAGAAACACCAAGAGGATTTAGCTGTAACCGCAATCTAGTGTGACCCAAGTGCCACCATTTCTACGGAAACACAGAGGATTCAGCTATAACTGCAATCTAGTGTCACTCAAGTGCCACCACATCTACAGAAATCAAAGGATTTAGCTATAACCGCAATCTAGTGTCACCCAAGTGCCACTACTACAGAAACACCAAGAGGATTTAGCTGTAACCGCAATCTAGTGTGACCCAAGTGCCACCATTTCTACGGAAACACAGAGGATTCAGCTATAACTGCAATCTAGTGTCACTCAAGTGCCACTACTCAGACGATTTACATAGCTATAACTGTTATCTAGTGTCAGGCAAGTGCAAAATGGTTGTCAAAGTGCAAGTGGTTACAAGCAAGTGCCAAGTGGTTACAAGCAAGTGCAAGTGGTTACAAGCAAAGTTACTGCCAACCGAGTAGTTAATCAATATTGAAAAAATTCTTAACGATTGTATAGTTGAAATAGAATGCTTCCAATTTGTTTACGGTGGTATTTATCAAGTAATTATATGAGGTTTACTGGTTATATGTATTTCGTATCTTTATTCATCTAATTACAATTTTATAGTCACAGTATGGTTTTAATTTGACTTTACGATACATGGTATCCTTTAAGTCACCCTTATTTATTTATATATACTTAAAAAGACAAATATGTTAATATTCTAAAGTATATCTATTATACACAATTGTGAATAATCCTGTATTTAAGGATCAGACTGAGATGTACATTTATATTTACAATAAAATGAAGGTACTGGAGATATTCTACCATTTCTCAGAGTTACGGGTGCATATGATGCGATACGGGTCATGTCGTACCTAGGTAGGGGAGGACCCAAGTCGTATTACTTTGTTATGGACAGCGATTACCACTTAACACCATGCTATCTGCCCATTGCATAACTTATTAACTTTTCCCATATAAAAGCACAAAATGCTTGGGATTACTCTAAAACAGGGTTAATTAACAATTATTTGCTCTAAAGGCATAAATCCCTGTAATTGTATAGTTACTTCATAAAGTTATATAGTTACCTTATACATTTATAAAGTTACCTAATTATCGCTTATTATCTATGTCGTGGTTATCCTTCAAAGCTTCCTCCTCAGGAACCTTGACTGCATCTTGCACATCATCCAACACTTCTTCCAAAGTCTTACCCCTCGTTTCTGGCACAAAAAAGTAAATAAATAATACCCCCACGTAACCGACTACAGCAAAGGACCAGAAGACGGTGTAATGACCGAGTGCATCCTTAACATTTTGATAGCATTTTGTTACAACAAAACTCAGCACACAAGCTAACATAGTTGCTAAACTTGACGCAACACCTTTCACGTTTACCGGGAATAGTTCTGCTTGCATAACGTAAGGCAGATTACCTATTCCGTTGGCATATAGTATGTTAAAGCCGAGAATTCCAATTAAAGGCATGGACGCTAGAGACTGTAATGTCTCCGGGCTGACTTTTACAGCGTCTTGGAGGTAGAAGTAGGTTCCGAGGATCGTCATTGATATTGATACTCCGAGACACGATGTGAACATGAGAATCCTTCGGCCGACATATCGTGTGAGAAACGTTGCACAGATACCTGGAAAATAAAATAACTGAAGTGGAATGTAAGTACAATGTTGTCTTGTATTTTACTGAATGTCTTAGAAGATAAAGATAGAGGGCGTGGTTTTATACTTTCAAACTGAAGCTCGCAGCTAAGGAGATCACGTCACTTGTTCTGGCGTGGTTGCCGGTGAAATTACAGGGATTTGAGACATTCCACCTTCGCTTATCAGAGTTACGGGCGCAAACGATGCACTTCGGTCTTGTACCTAAGCAGGGGAGGGCCCAAGTGGTATTGTTTGTTATGGGCAGAGGTTTGGTTTCTACTTAACACCAGGTGGGCAGTCTGCTTGTTCCGTAACTATCACAGAAAAAAGCAGAGCACGACGTGAATGTTGTTGCAAGATAAGATCCGATATATCTGAAGTGAAGATCTTAATAAAGAGAGCCCTTTATAAGTTGTCACAAATTATTAGGAATAACTTTTCAAGCTCGCTTGGATAAATACCTACATGTAACCGACGAGTTGCAACTTTCAATGCCGAATCAAGTTTTATCACACCACAGTATAGAATCTTATCAGTAATATCTAAATTCCAATATTTGAACAGTAAACTGTACCTAAAGAAATGTTCCGAGTGCAAAAACCTTGTAAATCTAAATGTGTTGTGTAAATAAGGTACCTACTGTTTATTAGTTTGCTACGTTTACTTACACAAGCAATACAGCGCCTAGCCTTGTCTCAGCAATGGTGACTTAAAGTGATAAGTAATTGACATAGTCAAAATGCAATAGGTACTACCTCGACCCACAAATAGAGTCCCTAGACTTATTTACTCATGATCAATTAACACCATATTTTAAGTAGGTAGGTATTCAAGGAAAACAAAGGATTTTCTAGGTAGGTTCTAGGTTAAACTGTCTGTTGAGTGACGAGGAAGTAACTCACCAGCTCCTAACTGGACAAATCCGTAGAGAATGCTGGCGTGCGGACCCGAAACTGAACTGCTCTGTCTGAAGATCACCTCCATGTAGGACTGGATGACCAGGATACCAGTCATGTACTGCAGAATTTTGAGTCCTGAAAGATTGCTGCATGCCAAATTATATCTTGAAGTGATGGGTAGTCTGTTTTAAATACTGCTATCTGCGAGAATCGGAATCTTTGCAGTATCTAATCAATAGAGAAACATTACTTAGGTAAAGGTCTATTTCACTGCAGTTTTCTCGTAATCATCTCATTACTATTTCTAGACATTGCTGCTGAGTTGCAGACTCGTGAATGTTGATTCTCGGGATGATGATAAATGGTTTATGTTAAAAATACGTAAGAAGTTACAAAACTACGATACCTACCGGTTGACAGATTACCATAAAAATTGGAATATCGGAGTATTTTTGATGTATGTTTTTGTAATGAATTTAATCTATGGCGGAAAAACGTCTGTCGGGTTTTCCTCAAGCTAGTAGATAATACATAATTACTGGCCGCCGCCAGCGTTCCCTCTAAGGCTTAGAGGTCGAATTCCTAAAAGTCCTAACTGTACAACCAGCGGTTTATTGGCTGGACCTTGTCTGTCAGTAAGGCAGTAAGGACTATTATGAGTATTATTGAAATTATGAATATTTTGATGACTTTTGTACCTACTAATATACTAATGAGTTCACTCACCCCCTACAATATACAACGCTTTCCTGTATTTGACATTAGTAAGCAGTTCTGTTATCGTAGTCTTGTTTTCCATACTTTCTCTCACGTGTGCTCTTATCACCGCCATTTCATCGTCAATCCACTGAAAATTAATAATAATTTGAAGGATAATAAGCAAAAACAAAAAACGTTATGTACGTTAAATAAATATCGAGAATCATTATATTCTGGACCTCTCGTTCGATATTATCAAAATATACAAGAGTTCCTTTGTTTTGGTTTTAGTGATAAAGTCAGACAAGTAAAGTTACATAAGAAAGGAATACGCCTTGGGTCCTCAAGACTTAAGTCACATCGTATGCAGCCACAAGTGCTTCCCCAGAGGAACTTGGCACAAGTTTTACTGTCTGTATAAAACATGTTTCATTGATACCTTTTCATCCTTAGTTCCTCTCAATCTTGTAAACTCCCTTCTCGCAGCCTCCACTCTCCCGTCCTTCAAGTGATAGTAAGGCGACTCCGGTATCCACAAACACAGCAGCACATAGCATATCGGTATAGACAGTATAATCGAGTTCAGTGCTGTGTATGACACAAACGGACCTATGCTGTAGATGGTTAGGCTACCTAGGTTGTTCATAACTTGGACTATCATCCCGAGCGACCCCCGAATCTCCTTGTCTGATATCTCTGTTACGTATATCATTGTTACCTGGAAAAAGTATACCTGTTACACTTCTTTTGTAAACAAATACATAATAGTGAGGTTTATCTTTCTCCACTGACTCCCAAGAACTCAACTAAACAAATTAGACGATAGGATATAGAAACGGCCCTAAAGTCGGCCCTTGACAGACACCAATTTGCTAGTCCTGTAGCATCTACTGCAAATATCTAAGTTTGTGATTCGGTGGATATCAAGATTATGACATAATTGGGATCTCCTAAGATAATTGAATTGGACGTATAATTTGGCTAATAGCTACTACTAAGTGCTACTAATGCCGTATTACAATTTACATATTTTGAAAGCCTTCATAATTTACTCTGAATATGTATAATATTAATCTTACCACAGCGATAATTCCGGTTGCGAGCCCCATTAGAAACCTCGCGATGTACATCAACTCAGGCATTTTCGTTACTATCAGAAGGCCCTGGAAAAGAAATGGTTGTAGGTGATGAGATCAATAAGTTTTTGATCACAAAATAATGTTTAAAATGACTAAATTAAATTTAAATATTATGACATAATTATATAAATAACATTAATCTTATTGTTAAATATCACTAACCTTAACAATTGATTGGAAAAATGGCTTATTTGAAATTCATATACCTCTGGTGGACATTCGAGAGCGATCATAAAGTGATTCGTACCCGCGACATTTGGATCCAAGGTCGGTACTATTACCATATCACACAGGTACCACAAGAATACAGTCAACATACCTACCGCACCTAATAACGCCGGAACAGATGAGCCGAATATCGTCCTCCGGCGGCCAGTCTTCTCGTTCAAGATCTGCCCGCAGTAGCAGCCAAGCAGCGCACCCAGCCCGTGGAGAGATACCACCCATGATGTCTGTGTCTGTAAATCAGTACTTATTGAGAGCGTGGTGGCCCAGCGGTACTGAACTCGACTTTCAATCCAGTGGTCGCTGGATAAAATCCCGACATGCACCACAAAAAAAAAACAGCATCATGTTGCCCCAAACTGAGTACAAATTTGTAACTATGACGGTAAAATACCTACCGTTCAGGGCACCTGTGCTAATTACATATGTCAGAACTCACTCGATCAAATTTAGGTTAATCATTAGCCTAAATAGATGGTCGTGCGTGTACGTACAGGCATTATATTAATGTAAATGGGCATACAATAAGCACGTCGCAACTAAACATTCGAAATGTATTAGGTATGATTTGATATCGAGTAGGTAAATACTGTATATTTTTAGAATGATACTGTACTGTTTCAGTATTATTTATTTCAGACCCTATATTTAATACAGTTCTTAGTTAAATGTTTAAACTGGAGCAGGGTTGTTCTTTGAATAGATAATAGGAATTCTAAAGGAAATGTATTCATTTTGACTGAATTAAAATCAGGAAACTTTGGAATGATAGAATCTTTTACAGGTTCTCACAAACATAAAGTCACTACTAGTACACTACTTGTATAAAATATTGTGGTCAGAAGTGTTATTAAATTGCTGTTTTTACTAATTTGCTATATGAAAACCCGCGTTTACTTAGCCCAAGCAGGCAAAGCTGCGCTGGCTCAAGCTACAGGATCTATAATTGTCTATGGCTATTTTGCAAATGTGTAATGTCTCACTTACGTCTGTGATTTCCAGATTAGCTTCCCCGCTTTTAAACTTCGGAATGGCTGGTGAAGACCATGCCAGAGTAGCCCCAGTAAACACAAATGCAACAGAGGCTGAAACATAAATTAAGTCACATAACATTATCTAGGCGTACCTAATACTCAGACTCAGCAGCACCATGTCGTCTGCATAACTCATGTTATTGACCATTTGCTTGGTAATACAGAACATGCTGCTGAGCCTGACAATCAACTCATCTACGTAGATTTAACTGAATAGCTTTGGTGAAGTTAAATCTCCCTTTTTTTTTTACGATGGGAAAATGCTTTACACATCCCCCTGCTCGGGGACAGCAAAGGGTATGTCGGACTCTCCGGTAAACGTAGATGTTAGGAACTTACTACCGGCATACCGACTAAAAACCCATCGATTCTCCTTCACGTTACCTCAGAGCCAATGCATCGTCAAACCACTCGTCTTCTGACGAGTAGATCGGCGCTGCATTGGCACTAGATAGAGCCACGGGGTCTCTCTCGAATTCAACCGCAACAAGTTAAATCTCCCTGCCTCATCCTGCATTCCAGTGTGCAGTACTTATCCGAGAAACGTAAACAATCAGTAGGTAACTCCATTTGTTGCTATGGCAACTATGCACGTGAGATTATTACGTATAATCTTAAAAACAACTACCTATATGATAATAGTGATTTTTTTGATACGGTAAATAATTAATAAAAATTACAAAACATACAAGACGCTATTATGACCTTCCTCATGACATTTTTCCGCAGAGTTGAGACATGTCGTTTCATTCGACCAACGTAAAAAAGACCTTTAAGCGAGCATCCCTGAAGTTGCAAATTATGTAAATAGGCAACGGTAATCACTTAACATCAGGTGATCTGCTTGCATACCTACTTTTACTTATAAGAAGGCAAGCGAATGTTTATATTTTTATTCTTTTGACGTGTCAACGTCTTATAATTCGATAGAGCCGGCTGCACGCACGAAAAAACATGACTCATGCGGCGTTACCTCGCTCTGAGGCGTTCCATGTAAGGCTTGTGCAAGTGCAAGCGAGAGCGCGGAACGAGCGACAAAGAAGCACAATCGGCCTTTGCGTTCGGCAGCGTTCGACATCCGTCTCTCTCCTACTTGAGTGAGCGATGCGTCTGCGTGGACAGCTGCTAATACTTACATTTACATGTTTTGATCGAGTATCAAGTGCATATATACATAAAAATCTATTAAACAAATGAAATTAAAATTTTCTTTTGAAAAATGCTACCATTCCATCAGTATTTTCTTAAGACGTTGACACGTTCAACTATCGTCAGTAAACCGACTTTACAGACAACCATTTTTTATTTACAATTTTCTTAATTGTAAAAGTAATGGAGGGAAAAAAGTAGGCACCGAAAGAAACACGGCACCTCAATACCTGACACTGATATATTTAATCAATACTTATAATCAAAATATTACCTACCCAACAGTTGCGGTATGAATGTACATATTTTTACACACACATTTAAATTTTGCCGCCACAGCAGCGACGACAATTAAAATAGAATTGTAAAAGAAAGACAATAACAACATAACCGTTGCCTGTCTTTGGCCGTAAAATAAAAAACAATTATTATATTTCACTTACCACAAGCCCCTGCCAAATACTGCACTGTTCTTTTCATGTCTAAATGCAAATTAACACATTAATTTACACTAAAACAATGGCACTGATCGTTTTGGTTATCTTTACATAATATAATAATCACGAATATGTATGTTGTTAACTAGATAAGTACCTAATCAGAACTGCGCGAACCGTGCGTTATAATTCATCACTGGCTATCTCACTAATGAAAAGAAACTGAGAAGTTAAACTACCAGCCGAGCCGCCGCGCCGCCCTGCGCCCGCTCTGTCTGTACTGTAAACTAATGAATGATTTGGCTGGATCTGCGGAACATATAAATAAATGAATACTCACTTTGTGTACACTGTACACAACACCTTTACGCAGCACACACACGCACACGCAGGCACACATCGTACGACTATAGAGTATTAGCATAAAGATGAGCAAATGAAAAAAAAATATCGATATTTTTGCCTAAAATCAGTAAATATTAGTAAAATTCGGATAAAGACTAAAGTGCGAGTTATAAAAACAATCTCATAACCTCAGAGAAATCCCTAAGAAACGTCAAATACTAGGTACGCAAAAAGTATGTGGACCAAGGACAAATTAACTTTCATTTTAAAACCGCTTGCACAAAATTGGGTCTTTACGTGAATTCATCCAGAGGGCTTTTCACGTCCATGTTTCTTAACATAGGCATCAGAGGGAGGGCGTTGCTGGGTAGATAGGGTTTCTTATTTCTAATCTAACTACCAGTGTCACGTCAGTTTCAACTCTCAATATCATTCCCGTGCTATAAAGAAAAAGTTATCAAACAAAAAATAGTATCTGTGTAAAAACTAATAATATCCGAGCACCAAAAAACTTCAACATCACACAAATGCTACACGCAAATCCGTTTTGTGAGGACGTGTTTAATGTACTATATTTTTTATTTTATGATATTATATTACGATAATCCAAGATTATCCCTTGTTCTTGAAGCATAGGTACCTAACACCAAACAGCGACATCTATTGATGGAGTAAAACTACATATATACAGAAAGTATGTTGTAAATGTAAATTCAAAATGGAAATTCGTTTATAGAATTAGAACCAAATAATATCGAACTTTGATATCATGAATAAAAATATCGAAGATTTATCGATTGTTTTCTCGTTAATTATTTTAGTTCGTCTAGTTAAGTTAAAAAGCATATTTTTAACTTCTTTATTTATATTATTTAACTAAAATACTGTAAGGAAGTGAGACGCGTATACAATTAGATGGATATGTTGTGGTCAAAACTACTGTACTTAAGAGGTAGGTAGTAGATAACGAACGAGGTAATGGTTTAAATCAAACAATAATAATAGAATATATAAATTGTCCCTTATAGATGTTAATTAACATTTTGTGTAAAATTAGTGGTCCTTATAAAATAAATTAAAACATCAAAGTCGAAAAACAAGTTTCGAGTTCACGAAATATTTATTAATTTACATTTGATACTTAAAACTACAGAGAATTACTTCAAATAACTGAAGATCATTAAACATTTATTAAATTAGCTTAAACACTTAAATCTACAGAGAATGTCTTCGAATAACATTCAGATATTCTAGATTTTTAGATATCTAGAGTTACTTAGGCTGATAGTCTGCTGGCATTCTATCTATTATTTTTTGCATTTCAAGAGCAACAAGTGGATTAGCTGTACAGACATCAGTGATACCATAAGGAGGCAGCAGTGAGATTCCACCAAATGTCACATTATCTCCATCCTCAACCACAGGCAGCATATTATCTTTCAGCCAAGATATAATTTTTCTCTTCTGTAAGTTTCTTGCATCTGAGGATACCTCTTGGATTTGTTTATGTTGAGGCAATGTAATACTGCTGTTATGAGATGTCTCAACCATATTGATAACTGAGGTACCTGGTATAAGAACAGATCGGTAACTTCCATCTCTTGGAACAGACATTATGATGCTGAAACAAGATTTATAATAACATGTGCTTGTATGTTTAGTCAAAATTAATACAGAAGTATGCAGACATTTTACATCTCTCTATCTAGCTTCAAAATAAGGAAAGTTTGTACTGTGGGAACTAGATAACTGATATATTTCTTAGTGGGCTAAAGTTTCACACGTTAGACTAAATGGACATAACAGGTGCTAAGTTATGGAACAAGCTGGCGGTTCCCCAGATGTCAAACTATCCTCTGCCTTTACAGGTAGTATAGGCACCTATACAACTTTCCTCTTATTCTAGAGTCTGGAAAGTCCTAAGTGGCACCGCATTGCATCTATAACTCTCAGACTTACAACATATCACCTGAAATGGCTCTAAACTGAGACTACCAGAATACATTGGTAGATACTTAGGTTCCATTTTTCAACTTGTGAGTGGTAGCCAGCCACCCAGAAATTTGCAGTAACACAATATAGTTTCCTCACAGTACTTTACTGGAATCTTAAGGTCATTGCAAGATTTGAAAGCAAATCCTATGGATTCAAAGATGTCACAACTGAGCTGTCTTCGTTCTCTGATTGTGCTTGTAATTTCCCTAGTATCCACACTTAAGTAATGTAAGCAGTCGTGGTGACACAGTTTATTTAATGAATGTGTGCTAAACACAGATAGACTATAAATGAACACAACAATAAACAGTATTACTGCTTGGAGGCAGAAACAATATGGTTGCAGTACTTTAAACGCTGCAAGTTTTACTGATGGTGAATAGATCTAGGAAAATAATCGCAAGATAATCATGGTTTTATGTAAGGCTGAGATGATGGTCGGTACTTGTTAGTATTTACCTGTAAGTAATTGGATCTATTGAATGAACAAATCCAACATATGAGTTGTTGCTCTCTAGTTGTATTGTCACGTATTTCTCAATGTATTGAAGTAGATCTTCAGGATTTTTGTCTCTAAACCCTCCAGTAGTGCCCGCATTTTCTCCTTCTGTTAGTTCTCCAGAGACTGTTTCATCAGACATTGGATCCGTGTTTTCCTCTGAATTCACTGCTTCAGGCATTTCTTCCTGGATGATTTCAACGCATTTTTCTTCCATAATTTAGGTATAAGCAACAAAATTTATTGCAAGTTTTGTAAATTTATTCTATCAATAGTAATTTTGAATCGAAATAACTAACACTGTGAGCGTAGCCCAAACACTACAGTCAAGTGAATATATAAATACACTACCAAAGTGTAAGTTACAAACAGACTACATTACACATTCGTCAGAAACAGAAACAAGGTTTTTGTATCGACTGTTGTAACTACATACTTGAATCACTTGCATGAAAACACCGCTCCATACGTCATGCGCGTTATCCCTACATAGTATAGTATGTTTGAGCTTTGCTTGAGACAAGAGACAACTTTGACAGAATACCTAATTTTTTTTTCTAGCAATAATATACTGTCAAAAACCGAGAACACGGGCAAAATCCAGTCCAATTTCTCTGTACCTAGGTCATATAGTTAGTATATATATATATATCATATCATTTAGTTAGTTGACTGGCAGCCTTTCCTCCACTTTCGACTTTATTGAGAAATTACTATAATGTTATGGGCCGAGGTTACCACTTACTACCAGGTGGGCCATCAGCTCTTTCCATTACTACATAACATAAAAAAATAAAAAAAGACGTGTGGCACTCGGAGACTGCCGCGGTAAAGCTATTTCGCGTGATATTTCAAAAAGTCATTAAAAGTTCTGGTATTTATCGATAGATGGAAAAACTAAAAAGTATCACCGCTGTGCCGGTCGGAGTGGGTGTTAGGATTTTTTCGTTACGGAATTTCTGGATTCGGTCTCCACGCTCAAGGCCCGAGATAGAAGCTATGCAATAGCTTAAAAAAATTAAAGCCAGGGATGGTGTGCATATCTGTTGTAATTACCGGTTCAGCACTGCCATACTTACTTGCCATTAAAGTGAGTCAAGTTCAACAAAATTATATTCTACAAATCGAAAAACTAATTTTTTTTATTACTTATAGCAAGACTTCCTTAGTTCGGTTTTTCTTTGAAATTCCAAACATTTAAATAATATCGGCTCTTTTATTAAAATTAGAAAAAAACTAATCATAATTTGTACTAGATGGATACGATCGGAAAATAAAAATTGAGTTCGTCAACACTGAACGAGTGCAGCTTTATATTTCCCTGTCGTCAACACTGTTGATGTTGGGTGTTACCCACCAGGAATGATTCCATAATATGCCTTTGTGAATCTTTTCTCAATCTTAGAACAGGCCTTCTAGTTTTAGCATCTCTTAGAATCTGTTGAAATTAGACATAACATTATATTTTAACTAATATATGCAACAAATAAAAAATATTTTGCCATTGCATGCAATTATGTCTAGTTTGCATACCAGTACCAGGTAGGAAGGGATTACTAACTAATGAATAGAAAATTTGGGAAATACACAATATGCGACACTATCATAAGAAATAAAAATCAAGGAGTTTTCAGTATTTTATTTTCTTACAACCTAGATGTTCATTTTTTGGCCTTAGCCTCACGGGTAGCTTTCCTTTCAGCTGCCCTCGCAACCTGCTTTTCTGTCTTTAGGTTGCCCTTCTTGCAAAACCGCTGATTCTTTAGGAACTTGGGGTCCATCTGTGAACAGAAAATATTGTTTCAGTACCAATCACTACAAAATAATAAGAGTGTGGTGGGCCAGTACTGCAGACCCCGATTTTCAATCTCTTTTTTTGTGTTATGGTAAAGCGAGCAGACATGACATGGGCTACTTCAAGTATTGGTCACTATTGCCAATGGACATCTGCACTACCAGGGGCAATGCTGATGCGCTGCCATTCGCTGCAGTTGGTGGATCAACACCCATAGTGCATTATTCACTTGAAACAATTACTCTAAACTAAATAAATATTACTCTCAAAAAGGTGAAACAAAAGATTGTGAGGAAACAAAGTTGACAGAATCTCTTAGAACTAAAAATTAAGGTATTTGTCAAGAGCATGAAAGAAGCTTCTTTGAGGTGCACCTTCATCCTTTCACCACACTGGTTCAAGATGCTAGAGACACAAGTAGTAGTAATGTGAACTAAATTATCTACTATCTGGCATAGGGACTGGAAGGTAGTGATGAATGAAAACCATGCCATAATTTATTATTGGAGGATAGATTTAATAAAAACTAATAAAAAGTTGTGCAAATCTATCCAGACTCACAACTGGAGTTGTAAAGTGTTTTACACAATAATATTAAACATCAAATTTTCATACCGGGGGCTTTAAATAAAATGGATTCTTAAAAAGTAAACTTCCATACAGCAATGAAAACTGCGTAGACCTGCTACACACTCAGCAATCAATTGTATGTTTCCAAATTCGTTTTCTTCAATTACTATACAATTTACAAAACAAAAAATAACAAAACAGTGATGTCTACCCCTCTGGTGCAATTTTATGTGGTATGTTAACAAACTCATACATATGCATCTGGTTAAGATTCACTATGTCAAATGTAACAATAGACCCACGACGCCTCGCTTTGAAGGAAGGGTGAATTCGCAGCGACAGACTCGTCAATAAAATAATAAACAGATCTACAACACAAGCATACTGGTGAATGAGAATGGGGTCTGTAATGTAACCAATTAAATGCAGATGGGGTATGAAAATCTTAACTTACGCCAAGAGTAGATTCGTGCCTGAATTTCGTAGGCTTCTTAATCCCATTTCTGTGGGCCTTACGGTCTGTAAATAGAAAAGAATAGGTTGAACCTTGATGTTCGTCAAGAGGCCGGTTTGTAAACAATGTGAATCAACAACTCGAAATAGTCATAGAAATTCAAAAATCTCCTTAGACAAAATACATCGAAGCACAATTAAACTCGTCTAATTTTTATTTTTGAAGTACGGCTTATTTACTCACTTTGGTTGTGATTTGTGTGATTCTTTGACTTTGCCATTTTGTCAAAACTTGTGTCCTGAAATTAAAAATACTTATTAAAACTAAGTTTATACAACGACACTAACACGAAAACTTCTTATTGATCACAATATTTCACAGGATTTCATTGATTTTTTCAAGTAAACCTCAATAATTTACGAGAACTAACCTACGAACAGCAAGACAATTTGAAAGAAAGAACTAGTGAGCTGTCACTTGCTTGTCGAGTGTCAGAATATATTGCAATTGTCAATTTCAATTCATCTGATGTCAATGTCGGTATTTGTTTATACACGTAGCACGAAAATAAAATAAAAATAATGGCTTGGACAGATTTTCGCCAATCCCTGAGCAGATCTAACACTCTCCGATAGTGTGAATTGAATTTAATTAAAATTCAACATTAATTAATTTTAATAAGACAAGTACATATGGAATAAACTTCGCTGACTTTTTGCCGCAAGGTGATAAGGCTGTGGTGTAAACCTCTTGCAGGTTCGTTATTCATACATAAAGTAGCTGAGGTATATAATATCCAAATTATTTGCAGTCCGTGATTCAGTCTTTGATCAAGGACTTCAGCAAGGCTACTACTACACTCATTACCCTACTCTATGAATCTTGCATACTGAATTTTAAATCGAGTAATTACTCCAATAATTTGACAGCTGGCTGACATCACGTGGTGACGTTTCATACATTTGTTCAACATAAATAGAAACATATAAATTTGCATCACGTTAGTTCTGTCTCGTTTACACATCAAAGTATTATATATCCTTTTTCTTGTCTAGTTAATTTATATCTGTCTATACAGATAGGTCAGATAGCGGACTGGAACATCAAATAGAAGTGGTGTCCGTGTCGGTCGCAGTCTGATATAAAAAATTATCTAAATCATAGCAAGTGAATTTGAACCTGAATAAACATCATGGTGATACTTGAAGGCCAGGCAGGCGATGTGAAATCAATTGCAAGTGAAGAAACTGAAAAAGAAGAAGTAAAGACTGCTGTTCCTCTGTCAATAGAAAGTATCCTTTACTAAATTTACATATCATACAGCTGGTGATTCTTTCATAAGAATGCTGCTCCAGAAAAAAATTATAACCGTCAAAGTTTTAAGGTTTACCATAATTAATTGCTCTGTAAACTATTTCACAGAATTTTTAGGCTTCATGCCTCCAATATAGTTGATAACATAAGTCAACTGCTTCAGGAGAATATTGGCTAAAGCATATCTTGTTTTAGTTTTTGTGTATTGTTTTCTAATGCAACGAAAGGAAACTGATGACAAAAAATTAATTAATTATATTATTTCCAAAAAATATAAATATCTTTGTGCTGATAGAAAATTGAGTATGTTCTATTAATATCCAGTATACTTTATAATTATTTCACTTTATAATACTATATCGTTGTCAAAATGGTTTTCACCAAAAAATATTCTAATAAATTCCTAAAGAATTTTGACTTTTTCAGTTTGGAAAAAATATACTACCATGTGAAAGTCGCAATTTCTTAAGATATGTACATATGTGTCTACTAAAATATTGTATATTGTCAGTGTTATTATCTGCATTGTCTCACTGTAAATCCTTAACTTGCAATAGTATTTCGCCTGACGAAGGATGCCCAACAACAGCATGGGTTGCGACATGGAGATTACCAGCGCTATCGTGGGTACTGTTCTCGTCGGATCAGAAGACTGCGGAAAGTGCTAAAAATTCCCCAGGTTTATAATATTCCACATGTATTGTAATGGACATTTTTGTTTCACAATGTTCACATTGTGTCTATTGTGTAAGCTGGCATTGTTATACTTTGCGATATAGATGTGTCTAAATATTGTAACAACAAAATAGTAAAAAAACAAACCCAAAGTTTGGACAGATGTCATATTTTCTGTAGCATTCTGGCTATGTATATCAACTAGCTAAGTTCCGCAGCTTGCTCATGTCTAATTTGTATATGTTTAAATTTTTAAGCAGGAACCTTATATATTTCTAGAATAATAAATAGCCTAAAATACTCTCTGAAAAGTCCTCTGAGATCTGCAAGTCACAATTGGTTCAGCATTTTCTTAGAAAAAATAAAAAGATAGGCAAAGGTTAAAAAATAAAAAGTGTGTAGTTTTGGGTTACATGCATATAGCCAAACAAGCTTAAGACCTGTGTTTAAAATCATTATATTCAATTTCTTTTATTGCAAATTCATAAACAGACATTCCATTTTTTATATTTGTTTATACTATTTTTTTAATTGACTGATAGATGTCACAAATCTTGCGAGGTGCAAGTAGTTATTGCAGTTGCGAATAGCAGTCAAGTCACATGTAAATTCGCTTGACTGCTTTGTATTGCCTTGTAATTTTAAACCTGTTCAATTAATAGGGTGACCGCCGTCACTACCGGCGACGCGATGTGACGTCTACGCATTTAACGGCGAACAACGCTGAAAACCGTCTCCTGTGCGTCCCGCTGTTACAAGCCGAGCGGGCATGGGCCCACGCGATGCAACTGCGCCAAGAAGCCAACACTGAACCAAGGAAGAAGTTCCATCTAACTTCGCGCCTGAGAAAAGCCTATTCTCACGCTCAAACACTATTACAGCTATGCGAGGTAAGTTCCATTTAGATTTTGCTGTTATTCTCAACCAATAAGAAAAAATATGTGGTGACATCTCTGTCTCAATCTGGCTAACTCCAGAGTCAATTGCCACTTAAAAAACTGAAAATTGCAGCATAATGATAAAGTAAATCTATCTATATGCAATCTATACGCCAGGGAGGTGCTAACTTCACTTGCTATGTTAAAAACTGAAAATTGCAGCAAACTAAACTACCATAACTTAAGCCATTCTAGTAACAATGCTACAACTTCAATACTCACATAATAATATTTTGTGTTCACAGCAAAGTGGTGCTTGTGATGCTCGGACGCAGCTAGAAGCAGGCGCGTACGCAGCTTGGTTGAACGGCATTCTACTGGTGGAGTTACAGCAGTGGCGCACAGCTGCTGAGAGTCTGCAGCGAGCACACATCGTGCTGGACAAGCTGTGTGCTGCCCTACCCGAGGACGAGAGAGCCGTATACAAACAGAAGGTATTAGTGATTCAATTTCACGTGAGAACTTTTTTATTTAGACGTTTTACAGTGTCTTACTATGGGAACCAGACTACTGATAGAATACTCATATACTTTTTTGTAAATCTATATACAAATAAATAAAATTGGATTGTCTGTTTGTAATATTAAAATAACCGCTTTTTACTAAGTGAATATGGATGTATTGGTGTATACACGGTACATATAGGTACCAAAAGAACATTTTTTAATTTTTTTTCTGTCTGTCTGTTTGTTCCGGCTAATCTCCGAAACGGCTGGACCGATTTTAACGGGACTTTCACTGGCAGATATCTGATGTTATAAGGAGTAACTTAGGCTACTTTTCCAAGGGATAAAATAGGGGTGCGCGATAAAACCGAATTCCACGCGGACGAAGTCGCGCGCAACAGCTAGTACATCATTTAATAACTCCCAGATATTATAAAACATCACAAAAATGTTTGAACAATAAATCAGATCATAATACATATACCGTACCCATATATTATTAAGGTTGTAGTATTATCTTTCGAAACTAGATGGCGCCACTAGTAGATTAGCACGCGCTATCGTTGCGTTTTGGCTTCGTGATGGGGAGACATCAAGCGCCCACTCGGATTTGTTCTAGAACCGTGTTAACGGTTTCCTCACGATGTTTTTTTAAGTTTTTGGCATCGTAGTCCTATATCTATAGGGTAACGATTATAAATGAATGTGAATTTATGTATTGCATAAATAACCTTAGCCTAATTATGTTCGTAGGCAATGATATGTTAATTTTTAATGTGGTATCGTTTGATGGTGATGAGGTTGGTTATCATTTGATTCATTTGTTGCACTCTCAAGATATTTGTAATAAATTTCCGATAAAAGCACAAAATTACTTCTGAAGCTTACTTATTGTTTTGAGTAGGACTTATAAAAGTATGTTATGTTGTTATTGTTACTGTTATTTAAAAGCCTGAGAGATATACAACATTATTTGTCATTCAACAAAATGAGATTCGCTTTACAAACATATTTATAGAAAAATATAGTGCTGTGCTGGTAACGTAAATTGTACTTCGATGCCTGAGACCATAGATGTTAAAATACGTCTGGAAAAGATTACAACATTTCCATTATTCATAAACAAGAATTTTCAAATTGACTAGAAGTTTATTTTAGCACTGGTTCGGTTGAATGTAGATAATACTAATAGAATAACGCCTATACCCTTAAAAGGACAACTAATAGACCACTTTTCACGTTGTGGGAACTTATAAATAATGGAAGTATACATTACTTTGTGTTACATAAAAGAATAAACGGGTACAAATAAAATTAATGATGTGGTTTGACGTGACAAGTGGTGAGCTCATCGCCGCCGTAGTATTCCCAGGAATAACTTATGTAAGATTTTCTTCTGGCTATTAATTTACAATATAATCTGACACCTAGGACAAATATTATAAGTACCAATTAAATAATAAATAAATAAATATAGGTGGACATTTCACACGACGCCATCTAGCCCAAAATTAAGCATAATAAATATAGATTGTACTATAGGAATCATATGACTATACTTTTTTTGTAAATACATACATAATATTAACACTCAGACAAAAAACAAAGAACAAACATCTGTGTTCGTTGCACAAATAATTGTTCTGGGTGGGAATAAAACCCACGACCTACAACGGAGAAAGACAGGGTTACTACCAACTGAGCTGTGAGGCCAGTCGATTAAAGGAATGAATATTCAAGGTAATATTTTGTTTGTGACGTTGTGTTCGTCAGATAGAGGAGCTGAAGCCGAGCCTGCGTTACTGCGCGTACAACATCGGCGACGAGTCGGCGGCCGGCGACCTCGTCGCGATGCGCTCGCAGGGACTCATCGAGAACCTCGACACGCTTATGGCTCAGGCCAAGTAAGTGCCACTTTCAGTCGGACTGCAGTGGTGAGAACCTCGACACGCTTGTGGCTCAGGCCAAGTAAGTGCCACTTTCAGTCGGACTGCAGTGGTGAGAACCTCGACACGCTTGTGGCTCAGGCCAAGTAAGTGCCACTTTCAGTCGGACTGCAGTGGTGAGAACCTCGACACGCTTGTGGCTCAGGCCAAGTAAGTGCCACTTTCAGTCGGACTGCAGTGGTGAGAACCTCGACACGCTTGTGGCTCAGGCCAAGTAAGTGCCACTTTCAGTCGGACTGCAGTGGTGAGAACCTCGACACGCTTGTGGCTCAGGCCAAGTAAGTGCCACTTTCAGTCGGACTGCAGTGGTGAGAACCTCGACACGCTTGTGGCTCAGGCCAAGTACGTGCCACTTTCAGTCGGACTGCAGTGGTGAGAACCTCGACACGCTTGTGGCCCAGGCCAAGTAAGTGCCACTTTCAGTCTGACTGCAGTGGTGAGAACCTCGACACGCTTGTGGCTCAGGCCAAGTAAGTGCCACTTTCAGTCGGACTGCAGTGGTGAGAACCTCGACACGCTTATGGCTCAGGCCAAGTAAGTTCCACTTTCAGTCGGACTGCAGTGGTGAGAACCTCGACACGCTTGTGGCTCAGGCCAAGTAAGTGCCACTTTCTGTCGGACTGCAGTGTTGTAGTTGTATGGTTCAAAGCGCACAGACCGGCTCACGAAGAAATGCGCCTACCATAATATATTGCGTATCAGATACCTTAATTTCACCAGCTCTCATTTTTTATTTTAAGGTACAACTTTCAAATTCAACTTGAGGTCCAACTTCGAGCACCAAGTCTTTGAGACCGAATTTGTTAACGTCAGCCATCTTTTATTAGATGTTCAATTTATGTATAAGTTTCGCGTGCTTTAAATATAAACAATGATGTCTGACAAACCACTATATAAACACAGCGAAGCGTGACAGGGTTTAGCTAGTATAGTATTGTATATATAATAATAGATTGTTTCCCCATTGCAGGGAGTCCCGGTCGGGCGTGATGCACGAGGTGGAGTGGCGCGGGCGGCGAGTCACCGTGCGCCCGGAGAAGGTGCGCCTCTTCCTGATATCGCTGCAAGACTTCGACAAGTCCGTCGCGAGCGCGCAACACGTGCAGGCCAAGATCGACATCCTCGAGAACATCCTCATGGACTGCAAGGACGCCATATCCGCGATCAAGGACGAAATCAAAAACGACCCCAAGCTCAAAGCCGCCTCGGAGACTCAGATGTCCGGCGTCAACTATCTCTTGTCGTACCTGATGTACCTGCGTCTAGTTCGCACCGTCGAGAGGAACAACTTGCTCGTGCTCCAAGCGGAGGAGGCGCGCGCGAACAACGCGCAAATAGACGGCAAGAAGGTCCGCCCGCACGACCTGACCCGCCTCTACGAGATCATCCTGCAGAACTTCACGGAGCTGCAGCAGCTGCCCGGCTTCGAGAGTGACGCGGCTTACCAGCTAGAGATCGAGGTGCAGGTGAAAGCGTACCGCGCGTTCAGGTGCTACTACATCGCGCGCGTGCTCACCGGCCTGCGCCGCTTCAGGGAGGCGCTTGCGATGCTCGACAGGGCCGGCAACTATACCACTCAATCCCTCAGCACCAACTTGGACACCGGTCTGTTAGACAAGCTGCGAGTGTTGAAGAAGGACATCGATAACTGCAAGTTTGAAGTGCACATCGACTCCATTCTGGAGGACGATGAAGAAGACGAGGAGAGTGGCTACAAGTCGAGCGGAAGGCACAGGGACAAGAAGCCTCTAGTTGAACGTTTGGACGAGTACCGGGAAGACACTCAGCTGCTGACCAAGAACCCCAACATATACAAGTTGCCGCCCCCGATGGAGGCGATCCCCTGCAAGCCGTTGTTCTTCGACTTGGCCTGCAATTTTATAGAATTCCCCAATCTAGACGACAAGACTGGAGCGGCCGACAGTAAGAAGCAAGGCGCCGGTCTTACGGGACTCGTCAAAGGGTTCCTGGGGTGGGGCAAGAGCGACAAGTAAAGTTTTACATTTTGTATGTATACATTGGTTGTATGGTTCAAACACAAATATATCTATAAATTTCATTTCGTTGTTTTATTTCTTGTCCCATATTTGTATTATAGAACGCTGTGGCAATAATTAATTACCAAAGTGATGATCTAAACACAAGTTCAGACATAAACGACGTCAGATGTTATTGAAACAGGAGAAAATCACTTGCCTAATAAATTGAATTGGAGAAAGAAAATACAAGTAAATTCTTACATTTAAATCTTACGTTGTAAAATGTATCACGATTTATGTTCAGGAAAAACTACACCTGTGAATATAGTTTCTGATTAGTATAGATTTGTGCAATATAAGGTACATGCAAAGAAAAAACAAAAAATTGACATCACACATTTGTATCGTGTTATACAAAAACATTTTTATTTAAAACAACATTAGCATATGTAACAAAAAAATAACATTTTACACAAACCAAATTAGTATTTTCAGTTTGAAATTACAAAAATAAAATAGTTTCATTCAAAATATTTTTACATAGTGTATTATACTCTGAATCACATTTAACTAACAAATTGCGATACTGTGTGGAATCCACTTTCATTGTATGGCGAACGGAAATATAATTATTCATTCAAAATGTTAAAAGTTAAAGGCAGGTTACACTTGAACGTCATTTAGTCTACTCTTAGTCAACTAGACAGTTTACATTAACATACAGAAAGTTAAATCCGTTGAGTTTTTTAGTAATACGGCACCTATACCTTATCTAACAGTACAGCCATGAAAATGATTTCTAATAGCTGTTTTGGATCTACATAAATATTTGGACATTCAATAATTAACATATTATTTGTACATCAAATGAAGAAGCGACGCCCACATGTAAATTATTATGCAGTTAACTACACAATCTTAGTTACTATAGTTTTACCCCTTAATTTTTTACACAAGTGTTGTAATGTTTCTAAGTCCGTTACTCAAACGCTCAACTATTGAGATATGAACACTGCGCGAATGAGTAGCAGTATCACAAATGAAAGTGTACGTGTTAACGCGGCGCCAGCGGCGGCCAGTGCGCGGTGTCGTGAGCGATGCGATCGCTCGGGGCGACCACTTGCCCACACGTGGGACAGATGTCCAAATTCAAATTTCTCCCGACGACTAACTCCTGCTGCTTCGCTATGTCGGGCAGAAGCGCGACCAAATCTGGGAACAAGGAGTCCAACTGCGAGCCCATAGCGTTCTTGCAGTGCTCGTAAAACTCGTCGGCGGTGACGATGCTGTCGCGGAAGGCGCGCGACGCCACCTTGAAGTTCTCGACGGCGACGGCGCCGCCGAGCGCCTCCGCGAACTTCTTCACCAGGGAGCGGTTCCGCTCCGCGAAATCCGGCGGCGGTATGTACGTGTGGACGGGCGCGGGGAACCTCTGCCCCGAGGAGTTGGTGAACGTCATCCCGTCGCAGGCGGGCCGCGGGGAGAACCCGGCCGGAACGCTGCCGTTCGGAACACGTTTGCTCGGGAAGTTGTGCTCCATTTTGTGAGCCCCCGGTTGATTCTTCGCCTTGGGGTTAAGCGGAGGGTACTCTTTGGCCGCTAGCGAGAAGTCCCCGTTGCCCGCGTTCTTGTGTCTCTCGCCGGTGGAAGCCGGAATGGTTTCGATAGTTTTGATCTTCCTGTCGACCACTTCGTTGTTATTGTTGAGGTTTGCCTCGGTGAGGGAGGGGTCGCGGGCGTACTTCTTGTCCAGTCCGTTGACCGCCACGAGAGGAGGGTCGGGAACCAAGTTTTCTTTCTTCACGTTGATCTTTTTCTTTTCCTTCTTTGTGGGTTTCGGCTCGGGCTCGCGGGCGGTCACCGTGGGGGTGGTTCTGATCACCGGCGCGGGGGCGGGTTGTTTTTTGGGTTTCGTTTTGTTGACGGGGAGTCCGGGGAAGTCCGCTACGGGGTTGAAGGTTGGTTCCCGCGGCGGCGGCGGGTCCGGTTTCTTCACTTTCGCCTTATCCTTGGACTTTGATACGTTGATCCACTGCGGCGGGGTGGAAGGCGCGGAAGTGGACGACAACGCTGGGAAGGCTTCGGAGGAACTCACTTGCGGTTTTCTGCGCTGCGCTGGAGCCTGGTTGGTTTTCATCGCCTGCATTTCCTCCCTGTTTATCATTGCAACCTAAAAACAAGTTCAATATCACAATTTCAGCACGTAATTGTTTAGGTGATCTGAATGCGTTATTAGATTATTATATTAAGACGATACTCTTCCAGGGAAACGATGTAATCGTTCTGCGTAAAACTGTGAGCGTACCCTCTTTTCAACGAGCAGATACTCGTCTTCTAATATATTGTTTGTTCTGTGTTAATATGTGTTTGTATTCACAAATAATATATATGTATTCTATCAGTCATCTGGTTCCCGTAGTACAAGCTATGCTTAGTTTGGAGTTAGACAGCGATGTGTGAAATGTCCATCAATATTTATTTTATACTAGCTCCGCCCCGCGGTGTTACCCGCGGTGAATAAGTAATCTCACGGGAACACTCCATTTTTCCGGGACCAAAATAGCCTGTGTCAATCCAGGATATAAGCTATCTTGGTACCAAATTTCATCCATTCAGCCGTTTGAGCGTGAAACATTAACAAACATCCATACAAACTTTCACGATTAATAATATTAGTAGGATAATATACCGTGGTGTGAACCATACCTTGGGTGGCTGGGTGGTTCTGGCCCCGAGACTAGGATGGTCGTCCCTGGCGTGTCCCAGTGCGGGGTACTCGTCCTCAACGAGCGGGTAGTCTTCGTCACTGGGCGGTCGTCGTACGTTGGGAGGCACGGTCCGGTGAGCGCTGGTTTGCGTCAGACGGAAGTTGCTAGCGCTGGCCGGCTGGCTGTGCAGTACTGATACCGGTTTAGCTGGAAATAATAATAATTATTTATTTGATATAGTTACGGAACGAGCCGACGGCCCACCTGGTGTTAAGTGGTAACCTCTGCCCATAACAACCGATGCGCTTGAGTCCTCCCCTAGGTACGACATGACTCAAGTCGCATCGTATGCGCCCGTAACTCTAAAACGTGTAGGTGGAACAATTCACACAGCGCCATCTTTGATGAGTTTTTCAATTGAAAGATTTATGTGCGCAATACGACGTTCTCAAAACGGTGAAGGAAAACATCGTGAGGAAACCGACATGTCCTAGAACCGAAAAATTCGAAGACACGCGTCAAGTGCACGAAAGGAGCCTCCTTGAGGCGCACTTAAAGCCTTTCACCACATTGGTTCGAGAGAACCAGTGACTCGAATAGAATAGAATAGAAACCACGCTCTAACATGTACACAGTATACGTACAGTTCCTGAGCACGGTCGCTGCGACCGCGGGCGCGTGCGCGTGCGCGTGCGAGTGGGAAGGCGCGCCGCCGCCGCCCAGAGTTGGGAAGTTCTTGTCGTTACGCGTCAGCTGGTCACCACCTGGATATACAAATCATTAATTTAAAAAAAAAACTGTGTACATGTTTTTGTGAGCACCGTTTCCTGCGTCAGTTTAACACTGCGTTGCAGGAAAACTGTAGCTTCGCCTTAATCTATATAAATAAATAAAATTGGAGTGTCTGTTTGTAATATTAACATAACCGCTTTTTACTAAGTGCATATAGATGTATACACGGTACATATACCAAAACAATATTTTTTTTCATTTTTTATTCTGTGTTTGTCTGTCTGTTTGTTCCGACTAATCTCTGAAATGGCTGGACCTATTTTGACAAGACTTTCACTGGCAGATAGCTGATGTAACAAGGAGTAACTTAGGCTACTTTTCGGAGGGGTAAAATAGGGGTGCGTGATAAAACCGAATTCCACGCGGACGAAGTCGCGGCCAACAGCTAGTATTAAATAAAAATAACAAATAGCCCTAATGTAGCCCCAGCATAACAACAACGTACCTTTGTAGACCTTGTTGGAGCCGCCGACGAGCAGACTGGAGGAGGGCGGCGCCGCCGACAGCCGCGGGAACTGTTCGTCGCTGCGCGTGTCGATGCGGGGCGCAGGCGGCGCGGGCGGAGGGCTGGGCTCTCGCTCTTGCCTCTCGCGTTCCCGTTCTCTCTCTCTGTACAAGAAAACATCGTTTGTGTTCAAATACATTTATTGAACTTAATTAATTTAGTGTATTCTTTTTATCTTAAAAAAGTTAATACTGAAGTTAATTCAGCTAATAACTTAACACAACATTTATTGATTTTGAGGCGAAGTTTGGCTAGAATATATGTATACATATGTAAGGTTACCCAGGTATAGATATGTATGTGTGGCGGTTACCTGGGCGTGCGCTGCGCGACCGCGTGCGGCGTGATGTTGAACTGTAGCTCGAGCGTGCGCGCCTGCCGGGCGGCGCCGCGGTTCATGCCCTTGCCGTGCACGGTCGCCTTGTGAGCTGCAACACACAACACTCACAATAACTCATAATCATTACTACAGTGGCGGATTTGCACATTTCCCAAGTATAGGCAATTGAAATTTTGCCGCCCTTACCTCTACAATTGTAAATTGTCAGGTCCCAGATTATCTTTTCATCGCATCGGTTCTCTTTGCTCCCCCTAAAATCTGCCAACCTAGGCTCAAGCCTACTTAGCCTGCTGGTAAATCCGCCACTGCATTACTAGCCTCTACCAGCGCGGCTCGTGACACCAAATATAGCGGGCTTAACAGTAATAACTTCTAGTTTCAGTAGAACCCCCTAGTAAGAACGCGGAGGATCCAACTCGTATTGCTTGTTATGAGCAGATGGCCTAGTAATGAATAGCCATCTGCTCGTTCCGTAAATTAATCTCAATAAGAATAATAATATCAATGGAAATCTCACACAGCGCCATCTAGCCCCAAACTAAGCATAGCTATGGGAATCAGATTACTGATAAAATACTTTATTTTTGTAAAAACATACAATAGTAGTTTCCAATAAAGATTATTTATTATTATTATACATATATTCGTAACAAAAAATGGGTGAAAACCTGGGTGGGAATACCCACGACCTACAGCGCAGAAGGCAAAATTACCAACAAACCAGTGAACCCTGTCAAAAGAAGTCCGAATGTTACCTTTGAGATCGATCTCGCTTCTGAACACAGCGGTGAGATGCTGTCCGGCGCACTCGCCCTCCTCGCACAGGTGATGATCGGCGCGGAAGTGGTGCGCGAGCGCCGAGTGCGACGCGTAGTACAGGTTCCTGCCGTCCGCGTCGCACAGGTGACAGTACAGGTGCTCCTTGCGCAGATGCCGGTACAGTTCGTCCGCGTCCATGAAGCGTTCCTCGCAGAATTCACAAAGTGGGTGGCCCCTGATTGGATATACTATCGAGGGTGATTATCGGTACACTAAATCCACAGTTTTTTTTTATTTTTATGTAATACATTTACGGAACGAGCCGACGGCCCACCTGGTGTTAAGTGGTAACCTCGGCCCATAACAGCCGATGCGACTTGGGTCCTCCCAAAGTAGGTATGACAAGACCCAAGTCGCATCGTATGCGCCCGTAAATGTGAGACGTGTAGGTGGAATGTCTCATGTGTTATTTGTATAGATGTATAGATTAAGTCTGTCCTAAGATATTCAAAACTTTGCCTACCTATGAGATGTGTCGTCCAAGTCTCCTTTCCGTCTGTGATGAGCTAGTTCTTGTCGTGTGTAGCATTTCCTTTCATTTGTGAAGATCTGCAATTAATAAAATACACAGCTTACTAGTTTAGTTTAGTAGAGTTAGTTTACTATTACATATAGAATGAACCTTTTTACTGTGGATCATTATTTTTGTGGGTAATTCGTTGAGCACATTTTACTCACAAATAATCATGCAATAAGTAAATACATTAATGTAATAGAATTAAATGTGTAACCAAATTTTCTCAGGGTTCTTGGAAGTATTGTCACCAAGCGCACTGCTGCCGTATGCAATACCTAGTGCACTAACACTTGTGTCTTGGTCCTGGGTGTTACAAAAGGTGCAACCCAAAGTAGCAGTAGGACTTGTGCTAAGTTCGCCCGGAGAAGTACTGCCACCACACCCGGTAATCTGATGCCAAGCAGTGATGCAGTCGTGTTGCTGTGTTCCAGTGGAAGAGAGTGGGGGCTGGTGAAATTGCAGGCGCATGAGACATAACGTCCCTGTCTCAGGGTGATGGACACAATGCAATGCAACTTGAGTCATCTCATACTTTGGTGGGGAGGACTTGAGTTTTTTTTTTATGTGATACAGTTACGGAACGAGCCGACGGCCCACTTGGTGTTAAGTGGTAACCTCTGCCCATAACAACCGATGCGACTTGGGTCCTCCCTTACTAGGTACGACAAGACCCAAGTCACATCGTATGCGCCCGTAACTGAGACGTGTGGGTGGAATGTCTCATGTGCCTGTAATTTCACCGGCAACCACATGTTACAAACCGGAACACAGTAACGCGAACGTGTTACTGCTTGGCAGCAGAAATGGGCATGGTGGCAGTACTTCCCCGGACGAACTTGGCGAGAGTTGTACTGCTCTTGCAGTAGAAGCTAGCTCTTGAGTTGTATTGCTGTTGTCCATGTATGGTGCGGACAACTTTTCATCAGATGGCCTGTAAACTCATCTGTTCACTAACATATAAAAGAACTGATATTCATGACAATCAACTGCTGGATGGTTTAGAAAGTGATGTTGCCGTTTAAAAGACCCCATGTTGAAAACTCAGTGAGAAATAGCAGTAGGAAGTTCTATCAGCAACCTACACATGCATGAAAGAAATGAGTAAGGCCAACATTGTCAAAGCCTTCCACAGACCTTACCTTCAAATGTTTGACACATAGATCGCAATAATGTCTCTCGTGAACTTTTCTCATGTGGTCACTGAGTGTGGTGAAGTTACGGAATGGTGGTTGCTTATCACAGATATTACATATATTCTGCAGCAGGCACTCATAGGATTGTTTGATCTCTTCGCTACAGAATCCAATCTTAAATTGTCTTTCAAAAAGTCTATCTGTGAACAACCTATTCCGAAGCTCCTTATACGGCAGTATAGTGTCTGTAAAGACCACCTGAAAAGAAAAAAGTATATTACCAACCAACAAACAAACCTTTTATTATAGTTTATTTCATGAATTGTTATCCATCAAATAACAATGTTGATGAAGAACAAATGTAACAAAAGTAAAGAGCTATGTGTACAACATATAAACTGACCAGGAATTAGATAAATAATACTGGTGGACATTTCATACAATGCATCTAGCCACAAAGTAAGTTAAGCATAGCTTGTTTCATAGGAACCAGACAACTGATATAATACATACTTTTTTGTAAATACATACAAATAATATATATCAATATCCAGACAGAACAATCATCAATGTTCATCATAGAAATGTTTGTCCTGTGTGAGAATCGAACCCACGACGAAGAGCGCAGAAGGCAGGGTTACTACCAACTGAGCTGTGAGGTCAACGTAGATAATATTGCACAACATAAATTGTCGCTGTTCAATATTAATCACAGTAAAGTAACGTATCAACACGTACCCTGGCAAGGTCCTGGCGACATATAGGACACTCATTCTGGAGGCAGAGCACCCGCATGCGAGTGGAACACTCAAAACATACGGGGTGATCGCATTCCCCAATCGAATAGAACAAAACGTTCTTGAAACACACCACGCAAGTGTTTTCCTTCTGGTGATCCGTCATTGTTAGCGAGTAGCACAGTGGTTCTGCAAAATTTAAATAAAATTACCCATTAAGACAATATGTGAAAGTTTACAAGTAGAAAATATGATAAATATTGCACCTGCTGAAAAAGGAGGACGAAAATTTCGCAAAGCGAGCGAGCGCGATCATCTAACATTGACAGGTGGCACGAGCGAGCATAGGCACAGACGGGCTCGGCTGACCAGTGTTGTCAGAAGAATGTTAAAGATTCCCCCCTTTAAAAAAAAAAAGATTATGTACTTATTACGATAAGCCCGTGCGAATATTAGCCGCAAAACTAATAGCGAGAATAAATTAGAACTAATTTAAATAAATAAATAAATATTGGTGGATATTTCACAGCATAAGCATAGCTTGTGTCATGGGAATTAGACAACCATATAATACTTATATACTTTTTGTTAATACATTCATATAATACTTACTGACACCCAGACACACAACAAACACATTCAACATACCAATGTTTTTCCTGGGTGGGAATCGAACCCACGACCTCATGCATAGAAGCGAATTAGATATAAAGTGCACTCACGATGAGTGAGATAATTTTGCCGCAATAACTGCTTAATCCTGAGTTGATTAATAGTAACGAGTTATTCCCGTGTTGATCAAAGGAGATATATACACATTTTTATTTACCGCGCCCCGCCTCGGGGCCTTGTATCGATGCAACTTTCCTTTATGGTCATATTTATCGAATTGACATTACTTAATTTCTCTGTTGCATTTATTTCTTTATTTATATATATATCACACATTCTTAAGGGCTTACAGTATACACCAAAGCACCCAGATGCTAAAACTAGAGCAACATTATTAAAATTATCATACAAAAATAAAAACAAATGAGGTTCTTAATGCATAATCGAACCGCTAACTTCGGTAGTCGCGTAACAAACATTGCATTTTATATATTTCCTTCACATTCAGGTAGATACGCTGATCTCCTTCTAATAGAAAAAGAAAACCTATTTTATTCATCTCACACGGAAGATTAACATGCGATCGAAACGAATTATGTATCAATACGTAGTAAAAATTTTCTGGATTGGGAATACAATGTCATTGGTTTCTTTTATTGGGGAATTTCTACGAATTTTATGGGAATTCCTCTATTTAGGTAATACTGACCAGATGTTTGTGATGCCAATACAAAAATATTTATTATCTGTTTTGATTTGGATAGTAATTTCAGTCCTTATAATATGTATTTATTTATTAATTATTAATTTCGGTCTCTATCTAGTTATACGTATTTAAATCCTAGTTATTTATGTAGTTATATAACTAACAACACACTTTCTCAGCAGTCTATGTACAACTGATTGAATGAACGATGGCCACTAGGGTATAGCCGGAAATGAAACGACTAATCAATATCATGGCATAGGTATATCACGACAGTAATTAAATGTTTTCCACGTATAATTTTTTATTATTTGTAAGGGCCAGGGATTATTGCTTCATTTTAAATCATATTCAAAACTCATTGCCGCTCATGCGCAGGTCCCGCTTGATTATATTATGTAGGAACCAGCTGTGCCCGCGGCTTCGCCGGCTTTAATCCAATTGTGACTACGTGGTTTAGACATTCTTATCAGTTTATGATTAACCTTAACAAAATAGCTGTTATGTCTTATAACGTCAGCTGTCTGCTATTGAGAGTACGTTCAAAATCAGTCCAGCTGTGTCTGATCTGGGCAGGAACAAACAGACAGACATTTTAAAAATAGTTTTTTGTTTTGATATTATATTTCTATAGATTACATCCCTGGTGCCCGTTTTATCATAATTTTAGTTCAATTTACGGCACCACCCGCTGCTTTGCTAATACTGAACCACTGTAAACAACAGTGACTAATATAACGCGTATATCAAGGGTGGATTGTAATAGAAAGAAAATTGCGGTTCCAATTTTAAATTTCAAAATAATGTTATTACGTATGATTAGCATTAATATTTCCATTTATAGAGATATCCCATTTTTTATTTATTTTTATGTAATACAGTTACAGAACGAGCTGACGGCCCACCTGGTGTTAAGTGGTAACCTCAACCCATAACAAGCGATGCGGCTTGGGTCCTCAAGACCCAAGTCGCATCGTATGCGCCCGTAACTCTGAGGTGGAATGTCTCGTGTGCCTGTAATTTCACCGGCAACCACACCTTACAAACCGGAACACAGTAACGCGAAAGCGTTACTGCTTGGCGGCAGAAATGGGCATGGTGGCAGTTATTCCCCGGACGAACTTAGGGAGAGTTCTACTGCTCTTAAAATTTTTATCCATAATATAGAGGTAAATTAATCTTTAAATAGACTCCTCTAATTGATAAAAAAACATAAAATTAGACATCCAGTTTAATTGTAAGTGTTTGTTCGTTATGCGTCGAATATCCTGGTTTAGGACTTTACCCAATAGTAATAGTTATTACATTTTCAAATTCAAAAACACATATGGGGACCTTATTTATGTTATGAGAAACAACGAGACGCAAACTAGTTGGTTATTAAGTCTGTATCTTGGGTCTCAGGAGTATCAATTAACTTAAGCTCTGCGCACATGTATCTGTTATGTGCTGGAGAAAAGCTTCAACTTAGCATCACCGACGAGCGTAATCATAGTATCTGGTGTACATTTGAATTTCTTTTGATGATGACAGCGCTACTGTCGGGACGTGATATTTTTATCATGCTGTGCAATATTTGGACATACATTGTTTTCTAACTTTATGACGGTTTGTTTTTGAAACTTTTGAAAGGACTTGAGCTATTTGATTGTTTGAATTGAAAATCGAGATCAAGAAACAACAGAAATTGTTAATATTGTTTTACTGAATGATGTGTTGTTTCGAGAAACGTAAACCCTGAAAATGTATTTTGAAGTAAGTACAGAAAATCAAATGGTATAACTATTATGCTTGAAACCTTGAATATCTTAAATTTAAAATGTAACCAACGCTTTTGAAATAGATTGAGAATTCACCTGAGCATATCAGGAGAGCTCGAAGAACCGATAGAGTACCCAAGGAGTCTCCAAAAGAAGAATGCCCCCGGCTCGTATTAGCCCCCTTCACCAAGCCGCCTCAAGTGGTCTTTGAAAATGTTGTTATCGGAACCTCTTGCGAAAAAAACTTGGAGCTCGTCAACCCAACAAAACAAACTCAACGGGTATGTGTGTGTCTACAATCTCTTTTATGTACGGTTTTTAAACTACAAAATGAAAACTGACTATTACAGTCCAAAATCAACCATAGTTTAAAAACATTGAAATAAAATCAAAGTCTACAAAATTGAAACAGTATGATTGTTTTTATAGATAGCACTTGGAAAAGCTCTGCCTCCCGGTCTAATGATACAGCTGCCTGGTGAATGGCTAGAGTTGGAACCGGAAACATGCTACTGCTTGACACTCTTGTGGACGCCTACACAGCCAACAGCCATAAGGGACACTATCCGCTTTGTGAATGAGAATCGAGGGAGATACGATGTTATTGTGGTGATGAAGTCTGCAACGGTAGGAGCACTTTTTCCTTTCTTTGTATAGATTAATTATTAATAACAAAAAATATCAACTAAAATAAAAAAATATATAAAATAGAGTAGCTGTCTACAGCTGAGCAACAAATTTTGATACAGTTTTCACTAGTAGAAAGAGTGATGAACAAGGAAAGTCTGTGTATATCATCTATACTCTATACAAATAAAATTGGACTGTCTGTTTCTAATATTAAAACAACCGCTTTTTAGTAAGTGCATATGGATGTACATACATGATGTGTGACACGGTTCATATACCAAGACATTTTATTTTACAATTTTTGTCTGTATTTTGTTTGTTCCGGCTAATCTCTGAAATGGCTGGACTGATTTTGATGGGACTTTCACTGGCAGATAGCTGATGTAACAAGCAGTAACTTAGGCTACTTTTCCGAGGGGTAAAATAGGGTGAATGTGGTAAATGCGTGATAAAACCGAATTCCACGCGGACGAAGTCGCGGGCAACAGCTAGTGTGAAATATAAAGTCTCTTCAAAAAATTTCTTGCTAAAGACACTCCTTAGTTTCCTCAAGATTTTTTTCTGTAAAAACTAAATGAAATACATTTATGAATTAACATTTTCTAATTTGTTTGAGTGTTTTTTTTTATTGATACAACTGAATTCTATAACGACACAGTTGCGGACAGAGCTAGATTTCTTATAATCACTTGCTCTTTATTCAAAAGTATCATTATTATTATGTGTATTTAACTTTTCTTTTCAGAATATAAAAGGGAAGAACCAACCCAAAGGTTTCAAGACATCCCCTGGTAAAATGAAAAAGAAACTTGTATCTAAGAAATCCCCAGTAGCAGTGTACAAAAAGAAATCTGAAATTATCTATAATACCACAACTCGAATCCAAAAGTCTGTCCAATCGGCTCAGACTAAAGTCTACAAAACATCTAACAAAGAAAGCATTTCTAACTACAATGATTACTTTATAAATAACTACACCAATAAATGCCCCTTTGATTCGCCAACTGGCAATGAACTAAACTTTGATACTACTGAAATATTTTCTAATATCAGAAAGGCAAACGTGTTACAAGAGACTTATGACAAATCTTATAATGTAAATATGAATAATACAGATTGCCTTGATAATGTTTTACAACCAACAAACAAACACAACACCACAGATATCTTTGAAAATCTCACATTCACACCTCTGAAAACTCTGTCTGGAAAAACAGAGAAGTTAGTCAAAGGCCCTAAAATTGTAATGAGTTTAAACTCGGATAGTGACATTTCTGATAGCATGGATCTACAGAATTCTAACAAAGAGAATCAGCCTCATTCCATCCTTAGTATAATGACGTCACAGCCAGCCAACAAGTGGTTTAATGTCAACCATCATTCAACTGCTGATAATCAATTTGCAAAGTTTACTGTCAACCAACAACCGACTGTTGACAATCAATTTCCTGAGTTTACTGTCAACCAACAACCAACTGTTGATAATCAATTTCCTGAGTTTACTGTCAACCAACAACCAACTGTTTATAATCAATTTGCTGAGACACCAGTGGTACCAAGCAAAAAACATCCAAACACTTCCTCTCCTACAGAGCTCAACAGCCCAAATTTTTCAATCAATACAGACTTCTCTCGTATCAGCGATCTTTCGTTTTTCCCTCAAAAGTTTTCAACTGAACGCAAATTCTTTCCTAAAGTCAACGAAACGCAAGAGTTGATTGACGAAAAACTAAGTTCCGACACCTACACTAAAGATTCTCCGTTTGCACCAGTCGAACAAAATGTATTTCAGATGAATTTCGAAAGACCCCCTCACTTCTTCACTAGAGAACAACCTAAGATGTGTCGCCAATCTTTGTTCAGAGAGTATCATCAAAAAGAAATTTATGAGAAAAACTACTTGAATCCGTATGAGCATAACGTGTGGCAGTCGGATTTACGCGTTAGAATATCTCCGTCACGGTCTATAACTCCGCCCCTTCAATCGATTCCTGAAGAAAACTCCCAGTTTACCAAAACACAGATTCTTGACAAAACCAATCAACATATTAACACAATAAACAGAACTTTTGATAAAACAAACGATCAAATAAATAGATCGTCAATAAGCTGCCGGCAAACGTGGGCCAAGAAAGCGGTTAGATGCGAGACCGACCTATGGAAGATGCCTGTTTTCCAACCCAGAAAGTCTTTGAAACCCAAGAATTCAGCAAAACCGAAAGTGTCCATCGGCTCAAAAATTAACACCACGTACGATAGCAACAAAACTATTAATCAGAATCTAACAATTAACCAAATCGGTAATGTTTATTCCCAGTCGTTTACTGTGGATCCATTCTTGTCCACTACCTACTTTTACGACGAGGAGGCCGTGGATAAAATCGAAATTGATTTCAAAAGATGGCTGAACTGTATTTTGACCCCACCAGCTGATCTGGACAGTAATGTTGAACAGAAAATAGATGTTGGGAAAGTGTGGATCGAAAACAGAAACAAGGAAGTCCCTCTTGCACCGACTAAAGAACACGTATCCAACATGTACCACAACAGTCGCAGATTAGCGAGTCTGCGCAAGTCTGCCAGGGCTTTGTTTCTAAGTCCGGAATTTGCCGAAGTATTCCAAAAGTTGAACGCACAGATTGAAAAGAAGCTGATTGCTATTCGAAGTGACAGGAATCTGCATTTAGATATTGGGTTACAAAAGACAATTATGGAGTTGATTTTATCGTACAATCCGCTGTGGCTTCGCATTGGACTTGAAGCTATTTATGGCCTCGTGTTGCCGCTAAAGTCAAACAACGATATAGAAGGATTGACGATTTTCGTAATCCAGCGAATGTTCAAAAATCCTCATCTGAAAAATAAACATGGCAAATCCAACGCGCCGAATATGCTTCTACCAGCTTACATGGACGCGATCAAGAAGTTTACGCTGAAAAAGTTTTTCATGCTAGTGTTCTTCCTGGATCAGGCCAAGCAGAGGAAGTTGATACAGCACGATCCGTGCTTGTTCTGCCGAAATGCTATCTGCAAAGAAAGCCGAGAAGTCGTGATTCGATTCACGAGAGAAGTGATCGCTGGCATCGGCGACATCACGAAACATCTACGACCGCTAGGGTACGTGGTCTGTCACAAGCAGTCTTACTTAGACGAATACAAGTTTGCAGTACACAATTTGGCTTTAGACATCAAGGATGGCGTGAGACTGACCAGAGTAATGGAGATTATAATGATGAAGAACGGTTTGCAAAACCAACTTCGAACGCCGGCTATTTCACGCCTGCAGAGGATACATAACGTGCAAGTCGCATTAAACGCCTTGAAAGACGCCAATTTCACGATCGTTGGGGAAATCACAGCTGCTGATATAGCCGACGGACACAGGGAGAAGACTCTGTCTTTGTTATGGCAGTTGATCCACGTGTTCCGCGCTCCGTTGTTCGAAAAAGCCGCTAACGTTATACAAACATGGTGGAAGAAGAAGTACGAAGTGATCGTCGAGAAACGGATGCTAGAAGAGAAAGCACGTATGAGACTGACCAACGCAGTGAGGGTAATTCAACACCGGTGGCGTCAAATCCAGTACAACCGACAAGTCGAGTTGCAAATGCAACGCGTGACAACTTCTACCATCACCTTACAAAAGTACTGTCGCATGTGGCTCTGTCGTACCCGTCTCCGGAAGTACAAGACGAGTGTTCTGAAGATTGAATCGTGGTACAGATCCGTCATTATGATGAAAGAAGCTAAACTTACTCTTGAGAAATTACGTTTGGCACGACAAGAGTTGATAAGGAAATCGGCTGTTACTATTCAAGCTTATGTACGGAGGTGGTTATGTGCCACTAGGTATAACGTCACGGTGCGGAGAATAATCATGGTTCAATCTTGTATACGAAGATTCATTGTAAGAAAACAATACCTGCACCTGAAGAGATCAGTTGGTTACGTCCAGCAGAGGTACAGAGGCAAGCTATTAATGAGGCTTGAAATGCGAGAGCTAGCTCGCCAAAAGCAAAGCGTCATTTTAATACAAAGCTACTACAGAATGATCATGCAGCGTAGAAATTTCTTGAACATGAAACAATCTGTCCGTGTTTTAGAGGACCGTTATACTGCTCTAATGAAAATGAGAGAAAAACGTAAATACTATTTGGAACTTAAGAGAAATGTTACAGTTGTTCAATCATTATATCGCAGCAAGAAATACCGTGAAGAATATACAAGGCAGCGGAATATAATAATCAATATCCAACGTAAATTCAAAGCCAATCGATTGATGAAAGTCGAGAAAGCTAAATACTTACGCACCAGAAATGCTGCAATCGTTTTGCAGAAGTATATGTATTCTTATTTGATTATGAAGAAGATAAGAAAAGATTTCATTGCACAGCGAAAATCTGTAGTTTTGATTCAACGGTACTTCCGTTCTTACTTGTTAGCAAAGTCTCAAAGGAAAAACTATGTGCAAATACGAGAAGCATCTATTGTCTTACAAAGACGGTACAGGAGTTTGATTACAATGAGAAGGCAAAGATCTTTGTTTTCTAAATTGAAAAAGGCCGCAGTTTGTGTTCAAAGACAGTACAGGGCGCAAGTTGAAATGAGAAAAACAAAAGAGTGGTATCGCAAGCTGCGCGAAGCAGCTTTAGCCATCCAACATAAATATAGAGCACTCATTAAAATGCGGAAACAAAGAACGAATTATTTGAAACTCAAGTCATCTTGTATTAAAATCCAATGTGCCTACAGAGCGCATGCTCTTGGAAAACGTGAAAGAGCTAACTACCTGAAGCATAAACAAGCTGCAATCAGAATACAAAATTGGTTCAGAAATTGCAAGAAAGGTAAAGAATTGAAAGAACAATATCAGAAGACTAAGGAGGCATGCGTGACCATCCAAACTTACTATAAAGCCTACATCCTGGGAACAAAACAGAGGCGAGAATATATTAGAATAAGGACAGCTTCTATTTGTATTCAGAAATTTTATAGATCATATGTTGAAACTAGAACGGTTAGACAACAATACGTGCAGTTAAAAACTTCGACAGTTAAAATTCAACGGTTCTACAAATCTTATTTAGAAATGAAGAAACAGCGGAAAAATTATTTGCAAACCAAATCGGCCGTGTGCTTCATCGAGACTTTCTACCGAAGGCGCAAACTGTACGAAATTGAAAGGAAACAATATATAGAGTTGCGCAAGATGACTATCTATTTACAGAGAAGATACCGGAGCATAACTGCAATGAGGTTGCAGCGATCCGAATATTTAAAACTGAAACAGTCCGTTGTCACTTTGCAGCAACATTTCCGAGCCTTACTAGCTATGAAGACACAAAGAGAACAATACAAAACCCTTCGCTCAGCAGTCGTGACTCTTCAAACACGATACAGGGCGCAACGTCTCATGAAACAGACAAAAACAACATACATAACCACTATCAAAGCATGTGTCTCAATACAGAGGTTCTACAGAGCGTACGTTTTAAGCTCAAAGCAACGAGTACAGTTTTTAAAACTGAAACGAGCAACAGTTAATGTACAACAACGATACAGAGCATTGCTTGAAATGAGGAAGGAAAGGAATCTGTATCTGACTAAACTGAGAGCCGCGGTCGTTATTCAGAGAAAATACAGAGCTCAGAAACTTATGTCCAAAACCAAACGGGAATACACGAAATTATTAACCGCTTGTAAAGTCCTCCAGAGTAGATACAGAGCTCACTTGGCAAAAACGTGGCAAAGGCGAGAGTATTTGAGATTAAAATCCGCCACAATTCTCATCCAAAATCGCTTCAGAAGGTTGTTGGAGACTAGAAGAGTTCGATACCAGTATTTAGTTATGAGAAACGTCACAATTTCAATGCAACGCCGCTTCAGAGCTCACATGCTAGCACGTTACATCAGACAAAACGAAGCAGCAACTCAATTACAAATTTGGTATAGATATATACTAAAACGCAACGCGTGCCGGCGCGAATACTTGCACATCAGAAAATCGGTCATCACCATCCAATCTGTTATCCGAATGTTCATTCACAGTAATAGATTCCTAGAAATTAAGAGCGCTACTATAACAATCCAGAGATATTACCGGTCTTACACACTGACTCAGAAGGAAAGGAAGTCGTATCTGCAAGTCAGGAGAACCGTCATAAAGCTGCAGAGTTACTTTAGGACATTAATTCAGAGAAAGCGTTATTTGAAAATTCGCGCGGCCGTGTTGACGATGCAAGCTGTATACAGGCTGAAACGACAAAGAGCTCTTTTACATGCGCAGAGGGAGCAAGCTGCAGTTTGCTTGCAGAGAAACATTCGTCGTTATCTAGTACAGTCTCATTATAGAAGATATCGAGAGAAAATTGTGTTCCTGCAACAAATATGGATAGGAAAACTTCGCACAAGACTGATTCGCTGCGAATACTTACAGAAAAGAAAGTTAATTATAAAAATCCAGAGTTATGCGAGAGGATATTTGGTCAGAAAACTCGTACAGACCAAGAAGGAACATATTTTGAAGGTGAAAGAAGAGAAAAGGCAGTATTGGGCAGCTTCAAAAATACAGGTAAGATTACATCTTGTATCTCAAAATGAAAGTAGCGATTTGATCCATAATTTAAATACATGGACACCTAAGTAGGAGTGAACCCATTCCGTATTACTTGTTATGGGCAGAGGTTACCACTTATCACCAGGTTTAGTCATATGCTCACTCCTCTTTATTAAATTAAAAAAAAATAATTCTCTGCAGGCATTATTCCGCGGGCACAAAGCGCGAATGCTGATGGCGCATGACATTCCTGTAGGCGAGCTGCGTCGCAGGTGGCGCAACGGCGGCTTGCAATCCAATCAGGATACCCTCAAGGAACGTAATGAGGAAGCTATGGAAGTTCTTAGAAATATGTCTGGTATTGAGATGGTCATCAACGCGTTTAGATCACTGGGTGAGTTGCCTGTACCTCCCGGCCACATGATCACGCATACTGTAAACCAGGGATGGCGAACCTTTATGGATCAGTGTGCCATTTTTTTTGTAAATATTTGCAATGTTTATAATTTATTGTTAGTGAATCACACTACTATTATAAATGTGAAAGTTTGGATGGATGGACGTTTGTTACCCAATCACGCCAGAGCGGCTGAAGGGATTTAGATGAAATTTTGTACAGAGATAGGTCAAAACCGTTGTCCGTACCACACGGCCACGATTTTATGTAAATGATAATATTGGTGGACATTTCAGACAGCGCCATCTAGCCCCAAAGTAAGCTAAGCATAGCTTGTGTCATGGGAACCAGACAACTGATATAATACTTTTTATAGTTTTGTTTTGCAAATACTTACACATAATACATATCAAGACCCAGATACAGAACAAACATCTAATTATTCGTCACACAAATGTTTGTCCTGGGTGGGAATCGAACCCGACCTGCAGCGCAGAAGGCAGGGTTACTACCAACTGAGTTCTGAGGCCAGTCAAGTAATAATCAATCAATAATACAGAACAAACATCTATGTCACACAAATGTTTGTCCTGGGTAGGAATCGAACCCACGACCTACAGAAGGCAGGGTTACTACCAACTGAGCTGTGAGGTGAGTCAAAATGTGTAATGTTTTGTACTTGTCGCGCAGAGCTTCTCACTGAGGTGTTCCCGACGATGTACAACGAGAACGCTGCGTCGATCGTCCGCCGAGTGTACGTCTATATGTCCGTCACAAACCGGTCCATCTCGAGCATCGAAGTGCTCAAGTCCGCCGCCGCTATACTGGTCAACCTCGCCCGATATAAAGTCACCGGGCCGAAGATTTATGACGTACGTATATAAAACTAGCTGTTGCCCGCGACTTCTTCCGAGTGGAATTCGGTTCACGCACCCCATTTACCCCTCGGAAAAGTAGCCTAAGTTACTCCTTGTTACATCAGCTATCTGCCAGCGAAAGTCACGTCAAAATCGGCCCAGCCATTTCAGAGATTTGCCGCAACAAACAGACAGACAGACAGATTAAAATTTTAAAAATGTTGTTTTGGTATATGTACCGTGTATACATCCATATACACTTAGTGAAAAGCGGTTATTTTAATATTACAAACAGAGAATAAACTCCAATTTTATTTGTTTGAATAGATTGGTGGACAATTGTCACAGCGCCATCTAGCCCCAAACTGAGCAAAACTTGTATTATGAGAACCAGACAACTGATAGAATACATATATACTTTTTTGTAAATATGTACATACATATACTACATGTACACCCAGACAGAACAAACATCTGTATTCGTCACACAAATGTTTGTCCTGGGTGAGAATGGAACCTACAACCTGTAGCGCAGAAGGCAAAGTTACTACTAACTGAGCTGTGAGGCCTGTCAACCTTACACCACATAATAAATAAAAGAAATATTGGTGGACATTTCACACAGCGCCATCAAGCCCCAAAGTAAGCTAAGCATAGCTTGTATCATGGGAAACAGACATCTGATATGATATTTATATACTTTTTTTTTATAAATACATAAGAATACCCAGACAACTATCTTTGTTGCCAAATGTTTGTCCGGGATGAGAATCGAACCCAGGACCTGCAGCGCACAAGACCTAGTTACTACCATCTGAGCTGTGAGGCCAGTCATTGTTGCTTGCTTCTTATCCCTATGTTTAAGTTATATATTTTTGTTTTGCAGAGAGAACGTATATCGCCGATTTTGAAGTTCATGTGGCGATTCAGTAACAGTGAGACACAGCTTTTCTGCATACTGTCCACTTACCTGTGGCTCTTTTCCAAATACGATGACGTGAGACGCGTAAGTAAATAAATAAAATAATAAATTAATAATTGTGGACATTTCACACAGCGCCATCTAGCCCCAAATTAAGCTAAGCATAGCTTGTGTCGTGGGAACCAGACAACTGATATAATACATATATACTTTTCTTTTGTAAATACATACATATAATACATATACACCCAGACACAGAACAAACATCAATGTTACAAATGTCACATGTTTGTCCTGGGTGGGGATCGAACCCACAACCTACAGCGCAGAAGGCAGGGTTACCAACTGAGCTATGAGGCCAGTAAGTATAATGTTGTCTTGTATTAAGCTATTGCATAGCTTCTATCGCGGGCCTTGAGCGTGGAGATCGAATCCAGAAATTCCGTAACGAAAAAAACCTAACACCCCCCACTCCGACCGGCACAGCGGTGATACTTTTTAGTTTTTCCATCTATCGATAAATACCAGAACTTTTAATGACTTTTTGAAATATCACGCGCAATAGCTTTACCGCGGCAGTCTCCGAGTGCCACACGTCTTGATATGTGTGGTTGCCGGTGATTTTACAGGCACTTGAGACATTCCACCTTCACATTTCAGAGTTACGGTCGCATACGATTCCACTTCGGTCTTTTTGTTCCTAAGACCTGAGTCGTATTGCTTTGTTGTGGGTAGAGACTAGAGGTTACACTTAACACCGGGTGGGCCATCTACTCGTTCCGTAAAATTTTCACATTAAAAAAAGATGAAGTAAAACATTATGAGGAAATAAACCGCCATGACGTAGAATCAAGAGAATTCAAAAGAATCTGCCGGAATATGTGTACATGATATTCCGCACATAAAATAGTGACTTTTTTAATTAAAATAAACAACTCCTCTGTTACAGGACTTAACAGAATTCCTTCGCTTGCCGGAAAATCACAAAATGATGATGACTATCAAAGGCAATGTCGAGAGAATCAAGCGAATGGCAGAAAATACATCGAGAAATAAATTTACTACCCCGCAGCCGTTCAAGTTGCATACAAACCATTTAAGAAACGCAAGCATTTGCAGTTGTAGCAGCGTCAGTTATACTGATGTACTGCCCGCGGTCGAGCCCGATTTTGGTATTGTAAGGGAAGACAAACCAAGATATTTTGAGGATGCTCAATATGCCATTAGTTGCCTTTTCAATACATTTCAGTTATAACTCTATTTAGTTCACGAGATTTCCCAAAGTAATTTTCCTTCTACAATATCGCGAGCTGGGCTAACTTATAACTACGGTTTCATCCCTAATTTTGTGCTACAACTTTGAAGAGCAGTAGAACTCACGCCGAATTCGTCCGGAGAAGTACTGCTACCATACCCATTTCTGTCGCCAAGCTGTAACACATTCGCGTTAGTGTTGCGTTGAAATGTTGTGTTGAAATGTGTGGTTGCCGGTGAAATTACATACACGTACACGATTTGGGTCTTTTCGTACCTAGTAGGGGAAGACCCAAGTCGCATCGGTTGTTATGGGCCGAGGTTACACTAGTTGGGCCGTCAGCTCGTTCTGTATATGTATAACATAAAAAAATAAAAATAAACTATACATCGCCAACTTAACGAGCGATAATAACCGACATTTGAAAAAGACTATTAGCTTAGCTCGCTGTGTGGTCTCAGGCTCGTTTGCCGTATAGCTGAAGATAAACATGTAGGTAAATAATGTGTTCTCACTTTTATAATGATCGGGACTATATATGCTGAAAGAAGGCGTAAGTTGTAAAAACTGTAGGAGTTATGAATTTATTTTGTTTTTTGTTATTAATCTTTGAATATGGCAATGGGTTTAATGGGTTGTATGGCGAATTTTAATGCTTAATTTGTTAAAAAATGATTAACTTATAATACTTTTGCTTATGTTGAATTGTGTTTATTTAAAATTAAGTTAATTTAATTTACTAATAGTGCTTATTATATATTAATAACAATTATGTACTGACACTGTAAGAGTATAGGGTATAGGTGATTTGTGAACGTGCTTTCAGCGAGCTTATATTCCGTACTAAATATCCAAAATGCAGACGGAACTCTCGTACTCTCGAAGACCATTTGCCTCGCTCGAACCACGTTTTCAAATCGCTATTATGTGCGCTCTAATAAAAGATAATGTATTTTAGAACATAATTCTTGTTTTATTTTTCTATCTTAGTATATATTTTGCATTATTTTATACCCAATTTTGAGTGTGTTGGTTTTATATACTTGCAATCACACCACGATCTTGCCGTTTTCATAATTATTTTTCTCGGTCATAATAACACTGGCCTACGAGTAGCTCCACATCGAACGCGGAGCAGCGCGTTAGCGTCGTACTTAACTTACGTCGCATTGTTTCGTAGAGGCTATTTCAAAATACCGCTGCTGGAGGGACCTGGCCGCATTAAACTTATTACATTTGATTTAGCGTAGCGTAATTTAGTCTATGAAAATTTTTTTGGCATCGTAAAAATTTTTAAGCTGTGAAAAACTGCATCGCAGTGAGAACCAAAGGCTCACACTATTGTGCATTGCACTTTATTTGGCACCACTCATTGATTCCAGGATTTTCAGTTACATTAGACATAACCCATGAAGTTCCCCGGTCCCCTTCAAACATGTTAGCCATTCGAAATATATTTGGATCAATGTAAAACAAATTTCTGATAAATGTCCAAAAAATCTTATCTGTAATTTAGTAAATGCTTATTAAATTATTAATAAACTGTGGTAGCATACTTTTTTTCATAACTATTGAAGGCAGTGATTTATAAATAAAACATGTGGTGACACTTGACATTGACGTCTGCCAGAATAGGCTGCGACTTCAAAAAAGCGAGCGTCAATTATTTTCAATGCCGTTTCAGTTCTCAGTAAAGATGAGTTAATACCGATATTTTACAATATCACTGATACCAGTATATTCATTGAGAAGTATTATAATACCTAAACTAATATTGGATATCACTGATATTCATGATATTGGTGGCTATACCTAATACTATGAATACCCATCTACCTTAATATTATTATCACGTTTATTGTGAAATTAATATTAATGCCTATTATGTATGCCTTTCATTAATCTATCGGATTTTGTTGAATTATTGGAATCAATAAAAAAAAACGATCAAACACTTTTAGGTAGTTAAATAAAAGTTTACAAAAAAATGTGGGTGTAAACAATTATTCAATCAATTTATTACAATAAATAAAGAAAAATGTAATAGGCATAACATAAAACATAGTAAGTAAAATGTAATGTAAATTATGTAAGTAAGTCAATGATATTTTTTTATTAACATGTTTGTCTGAAGTAAGTTGCATTTCAAATATCCCGCCGGCCCAACCACTCAAGCGTCCACCTCGCGCAAACGACACTCGCTTCGCTTCACCTGTCCGCGCATTAAACGTCACATTCGTTTTCTACAACCGCGCGAGTAGTCTACAAAAACGATTAGGTACTACTGAGAAACTACTGTAGCCACAGTTGATTAAAAAATACTCCCGAAAAGTTCAAAGAATCGAAAATCTAATGAACTTCAAAATAAATTACTTAGATTGATGACAAAAGAAGAAAATAAAGCTTAAAGTTGGGGATATTCGAAAAAAATGTCGTGTATCCTTATTGTTTCGAGTTTTACAAGAAAATATGAAAGTTAATAGGAAAAAGGTTCTCCTTCTTATCTCCATGAGCGTTTTGATTTCCTTGTCCCTCGTGGTAAGCCATGTCGGTCATCTGTGTCACTTCTTCTTAAAATCCCCTCTCATTCTTCTAGTAGGTATGGTGGTTCCTTCACCGTAGAAGCAGCTCGGCTATGGAATAGCCTTCCACATGTAATCCAAGACAGTCCATCGCTTGGTATATTTAAAAGAAAAGTTAAAGAGCACTTTCTCAACATGTAATTATAATACATATTTTATATATATACAGGGTTACAGGAAAAGTCGTGCTAGATCCGTTAAGGGCGTGGAGTACCCATCATTTCTGACTTATTTCACTATGAAACACCCTACCCTAAACTTAACCCTTTTCGAGATATTCGACTTTTAATTTTTTATTGAATAATGCCGATTTTTAGGCTACGAAATTTATTTTTGTTTATTTTGTGTATCTTATTATTATTATTATTGCATTTTTACATGTGTAATAAGATGCTTTAGGACATCAATCATTAAAATAGTGCATAAGTTAATTGAATAGACCGTAGTAGACAAGTGAAAGTAAAAAAAAAAAAAATATATTAGCAAGCTTATTTTTCTCTAAGGGATATCTAAAAAAAATATTATGACACTTGTTCGGCAGATATTTTTTAAAATATCTACGTTTCATCAGCTATCTAACGAGGTATAATAATCTAGGGTTTTATTCAAATGCATTGGAAAAAAATTAGTTTCATAGGCGACAGTGGAGAAGAAAATTTATACTTAGCCCTAAAAAGTAAAATAAAACATTAGGTATGCATGAAATGTCATTTATTAAAGGTTTTCACACAACTTTTTCTTATTCTACAGTTCATGTTCAACATGGCCGCCTCTATTTCTGAAACATTGTCGCATCCTTCTACGGAGACCAGTCTTCACTACTCCAGTGGTCAACGTGGTCCTCATTTTATTTGCTGCATCCACAATCCTTTCTCTTAAGTCTTCCACAGACAAAACTGGATTCGGCTCGCTGTACACAAGACTTTTCATGCACCCCCATACATGAAAATCCATGGGGGTTAGGTCCGGACTTCTTGCTGGCCATGGCAACGGCCCACCTCGTCCTATCCATTTGTTTGGATAATTTGTGTCCAGCCAGTCTCTGACACTTCTCCTGAAATGGGCAGGGCAGCCATCGTGTTGGAACCACATGTCCCTGATCAGGTTGAGTGGCAGATCATCCAGCAAATCACTCAAGTCTGCTCTCAGGAAATTTTCGTAGCTTTCCCCATTTAGATTATCCGGGAGAAAGTAAGGTCCAATCAAATGATTAGAGATAATGCCCATCCACACATTCACGCTGAATCTTCGTTGGGACCCTTTCACTCTTTTCCTATTGGGATTCCTTAGTTCTTTTGGGGCCCAGTAATGGACGTTGTGATAGTTGGTTATGCCATCTTTATCAAATTTGGACTCATCCGTCCACAAGATATTTCTTAGAAAATCTGGGTCTTCTACGTCAGCATTTAGCATAAATCTGCAAAAGTCCAATCTTCTCGCGGGGTCTCCTTCTTCAATAACGTGTACCGGCGTGTAATGGTACGGGTATAGGCCAGCAGTATGCACTGTAAACCACACTCTCCATTGCGAAAGTCCCAGATCACGGGCAACAATATTAGTGGAAGTAGTCGGATCCGCTCGAAAGCGTTGCACTATCTCATTGTCCTGTTCTTCGTCGTCAATTCGTGGTCTTCCCATGTCTGTATTTCGTCTCAAAACAGAGCCAGTTTCTTTAAGTCTTCGATAAACTCTGTCAAAACAGGCCACATCCGGCACTCGACGACCGGGGTAGCGAGTTATGTATTCGTTACGAGCTTGCGCAGACACACAATCGCAGTATCCGTAACAAATAAGCATATCAGCATATTCCTCAGGTGTGTAGGACGTCATCTTCAACACTTCCGTATCACAGGTACAAATCAGAGTCCGGTTAACAAGCACAGTAGTCACAAATCAGAAGAAATAATCCAGAATCACGCCAAGTCGAGAAAAAGAGCAAAACGATATCACATCTACTATGTACGAAGCACAAAAGCAGACTGACAACCAAAACAATACCCCCTGTTGTATTCCCAGCTCTAACCGGTCTCTACACTTTTTCTTTCATTCGCACCTACATAAATCGTCACTTGTCTCGCTCTCTCGGTGCGTCTTAACTTGAAGGAAAATAGGCGCGGGACCGTTAGAACTGCTACCTGGAGCGTCCCAACTACTTTTTTCCACGAAATGTAATACAAACCCTAGATTGTTAGACCTCGTTAGATAGCTGATGAAACGTAGATATTTTAAAAAATATCTGCCGAACAAGTGTCATAATATTTTTTTTAGATATCCCTTAGAGAAAAATAAGCTTGCTAATATATTTTTTATTTTTTTACTTTCACTTGTCTACTACGGTCTATTCAATTAACTTATGCACTATTTTAATGATTGATGTCCTAAAGCATCTTATTACACATGTAAAAATGCAATAATAATAATAATAAGATACACAAAATAAACAAAAATAAATTTCGTAGCCTAAAAATCGGCAATATTCAATAAAAAATTAAAAGTCGAATATCTCGAAAAGGGTTAAGTTTAGGGTAGGGTGTTTCATAGTGAAATAAGTCAGAAATGATGGGTACTCCACGCCCTTAACGGATCTAGCACGACTTTTCCTGTAACCCTGTATATATATATTAATTTATTAACATTATGTATATTGATATTGTATTTATGTATTTATTTGTATATAAAATATATATTATTTTGTGTAAGTAACACATCATACCCACCTTTTGTTAACAAACGTTTTCTAGCCTCAAAGGTTTGCTGGAAGAAAACTCTTTTTAGGGTTAAGCTCGCCTTTGAACATATTTTTTATATATGTTAATTTATGTTTATTTTTACTGTGTACAATAAAGAATAAAGAATAATTCTTTTATGTAACAGAGTACACGATATGCCCTTTAAAATGATATCAGAATCTCAGTATAAATATTAAGCTTTCTCACAAAAAAACAAATATAGAAGTACTTCCCGCCGTGTCAAGCAAGAGGCCTCGGGCGACGTAACCATCCATCCATTCATCCATCAGACGCATCTCAGTATATTTCGTTTGTTGAATGGTCTAGATGTAATGATAGTGAAGCATTATCTTAAATTTAGCATTTATTTTTACAAAGATACTATTATAAATTTTCAACAACGTACAATCACAATCAATTATAGCGTCGAGATCATGTAACTTTTCGGACCAAATTATTCTATGAAAACCTTTCGGGATCGTCGTCATTATACATATTTCGAACATAAAGTATCTTCACGATTAATTTAATGTACCATGTTCATTACAAATATCGCAAAGAAACAAAAAAAATACTTCATTTTAGTTCGATCACAAATTCACAAACAAGAATGGCGAACCGTCACTTTAACTTTTTTTTTCTAAATATTTTGTTCCTGGACAGGTACTATTCACTCTCACGGATGCCAAATTTAATATATTGCCATCTAGTAATTTCCCCTTGAACTATTAACAACTGATTGAGGCGCTGTACGCGCCTACATGACAAAATATGTCCAATGCAAAATAGTCCTTAAGCAATGCACAAAAGACTCACATTCCCTACGTAACTATTTGTCTCGCTTGTTCTGATCACGTATCACATATTAGCGAATCAGAGTGAGGCATAATTTACACGAAGCCCGCCGACAGATATATCAGCCAATGAATAGTGAATACGAGTAGAATACTGATATTATACGACTGATATTAAACGCCCGCTAATATGGTAGAGTGAATATTAAGTATTAGCATACCAGATTTCGTGGGATTACTGATACATGAATACACGACATATCACTGATATCTTAGCGAATACTAATATATCGGACTCACCCTTAGTTCTCAGGTTCTCACTTGTCGGTTCGATGTGATTAATTTTGTCACAATTTGGGGTTAGAAAGAAGAAAGCACAAATACCAAATAAATGAAATTATTACACCATCGAGAACATGGATGAAATAGTGAACTACATTCTACTGATATTGGTCATCCTCCCTGTAGTGTTGTTCATCAACTTGTGGGCTGGCATTGGCTGGGAGCTGTTTGTAAACAACTAAAGAAAACTATTTATTTGTGATGCATTTACTCCTCATCATGGTTAATTATAAGTTCTAATTAACTGCTTTAGAGATTGTACACAAATGATAAAATATTATTATTAAACTCTTTATTAACATAATAGTAACATCTAATAATTCATACCATAATATCACATTAATGTCATATAAAAGAAATATAAAGTTTCCTTTTAAATACTATTCTCCACACTGTTTTTGTAACACTAATCTTAGGTAATATTGATTTGACAATAATTTGTTTATACATATGAGACTAAATACTCATTCGAAATTAAGAAATACATATACTGAATATGATTTCTATGATGGTACAAATACAGTTCCTCCACTTTTATAAGGCAATTGATTTGGCTAAACAATAGAAAAACTTTTACACTAAAGGGAACTATTTCACCCCTACAAAATGATGATGACTTGTGCAATCTATGAGATTACTGCTTAACGTTGATTACGCTTATATTTCACTAGATAGTATAAGTTCTTCCATTCCCATGTGGGTCCCATGCCTCCAGACACGGTACCTGGCTATATCTTTACGGGTCACCATGCCAACAACCTGAAATAAAAGATTAGTAAAGCTATTAGATATTAGATAGATTAGTGTAGAAAAGATAATTATAATGCTAAGGAGCAGGTAACTTTAGTTTGTTTAAACAATTATTAAACCAGTGGAGAAATGATAGATATTTTTTTCTATGATATGCTACAAAGGATGAGGCTATAATGAGCAACTAGTCAGCTTAAGTCCAAATATAAAATTCCTGACTAGCTTTTATATTCTGTGACATGTGTCTTAGTACTAACGTAAGTAATAACAGTTAGTATAGTGCAAGAAGAGGGGGAAATTTTGTGTACCAGTGGAATGGACTAGACATTTCAAACCATTTGAATCTAATACAGTTCTAACTTTGCAATGTCACATTCTATAAACGGCATTGGAAAATATTGTGAGGGAACCGGCGTGTCATAGAATCAATAAATGGAAGACATCTATTAATAAAATAAATAAAAAACCAGTTTGGCAATCTGAAGTTAATAAATCTATTATTGCTTGCCACAGTAGGCCTGTTTCTTGTGGGAACATTAGAGATTGGTACGGTACAGTGCATATACAGCTGCTTCGGTGCTAATCATTGGCGACTGAGAAGGAACAGTAAGCAAAGTCAATGTTTTATTGTCACTGATCAAAGATGACAATCTGGTATTATACAGGTGGTATAACTTCAGTAGAAATGGTAGGTAAAAAGTAATACTGATGTTACCTCGTTCACATCGTTGACAATGGGCAGATGTCTCAGGCCGAGCGCTCGGAACAGACGGAACATGCGCGGAAGCGACGCGCGGTGCGGCAAAGTGTAAGGGGAGGGGTTCATGAACGGACGCAAATCGATTGTACAAGTCTTCTCCCACTCTGCTACATTCAGCTGTCGAATACATTTTACAGGTGCATACATACATAAAGACAGGTCGATGAAATGGCAGGCATTTTCAGAATACCCATTTGAGTTGCCAAATTTATAAATATAAATATTAAGAGACGTTTCACACAATGCTCGTTTTCATTTCATTTCATTTCAGATGGCGTTGTGTGAAATTTCCCACTGAAACTATTATAATTCCTAGAATACTTAATTACTTTGTGTAAATACATGTATATACAACAGACAGAACATTCATCTTATGTTTGTTCTAGATGGGAATCGAGCCCACGAACCTATTGTGCTGAAGGCAGAGTTACAAACAACTTAGCTATGAGGCCAATTCAATATGTTATAATGTTTAATGGAGGCTGAAATTAGCCAAATAGACACCATCTTTATTCCAGATTATTGTAATATTAGACCCGTTTCATAGTTTTATTGCACAACTCAAATAAATAAACAGCAAACAATATAATAAACAGTTACAATTTGCATGGAATTTTAATTTATATAGTGAAAATAATATAAAATTCAAATATTTTACCTTATCAATGGAAGGAAACCTTGGATATTCCTCCCTGAACATTTTCATATCTACATTAGTGTTAGACCACGTTGTGTTTGCATTTTCGTTATAAATCTTGTTGAGGATGAGAACTATCAGCTGCGAGCGCAGGACCAGCCCGCGGAGACGCTTGTATGTCGTCACTTCCGCCTGTGTGGATTGAAAAGTGGAGTCATATTAAGGACTATATTCTTATTATTAAGCATAGTTATATTGATTTTAAATTTTAATTTGAGTTTTAACTATTCTTGGTAAATAAATGTTCCTTAAAAGAAAAAGTGATTTCACTTAAGTTTACTTTTAAACAGAAATTGTATTTGTTTTTAGTAATGATAATTTTTATTATAATTTATAGTATTTGCTGGCTATTTATCGTAACATCCGACAGTTTAGGACTCAGTGGCTTCAATATTTAAAACATAGATTTACTTACTACAGGATTCTTTGAATACATATTCAATTATTCACTAATGATAAAGTTTTTGTAATGTTAAAAATGTATTTCATTTCAACATTATTTAGAGACATTTAGACTGTCCAAACACTTAGTCTGAATAGAAAATCTGAATAGAGAACTGAACTGCAGTAAAATCAATAAAAATAAATAAATAATGGTGGACATTTCACACATCGTCAAACTGGACCCAAAGTAAGCTAAGCATAGCTTGTATCATGGGAACCAGAGAACTGATATAGCAATTATATACTTTTTGTAAATACATACATATTAATACCCAGACACAGAACGTGCATGTACATCACACGAATGTTTTTCCTGGGTGGGTATCGAACCCACGACCTACAGCGCAGAAGGCTACCAACTGAGCCGTGGGAGAAGAGCCTTCATACTCACATCATCCGCTACCGGTGGGTCGACCACCGGAAATCCATTATACGACACCAGTTTCAACATCTCAACAATGTGGCCGACGTTTTCGACGGTGCGGAGAGTGAACACCGGGTGTGACATCACTTCCGATGCGTAAATGTTGTGAGTGAGCGGCGGCGGCTCCCACGGCAGCAGGGGCACCGCTGCCAGCTGAATGTGGATCTCGTAGATACCCTGGTAACACTTTATTTATTTATTCAGGTATCTACAGGGTAGGCAAAGCATTGGCATCCCCGGGGACGCAAATGTCTATAGGCGACGGTAACCACTTAACATCAGGTGGGCAGTCTGCTTGTTTGCGTACAATTACATAAAAAAAAAAAAACAGTTTTTTAAGTGCACTACAACTCACGCCAATTTCGACCGGGGAAGTACTGCCACCATGCCCATTTCTGCTGCGAAGCAGTGCGTTAACGTTACTGTGTTCCGGTTTGAAAGGTGTGGTTGCCGGTGAAATTACAGACACATGAGACATACCACCTACACGTCTCAGAGGTAAGGGCGCATACGATGCGACTAGGGTCTTGTCGTATCTGGTAGGAGTCCAAGGCGCATTGGTTATGGGCCGAGGTTACCACTTAACACCAGGTGGGCCGTTGGCTCGTTCCGTAACAAAATCACATAAAAAAAACAGGCACAAATACAGTGCCCACAGAACATATACCTCAAACGTAGAAAATACATATAATAAAACTGTACAGGTCCAATTCTGTACTTTGCATATATAAATAAATAAAATAAATAAATAATAGTGGACATTACGAAAGTTTTTGTTGGAGGGCACTCTATCATCGATACTTATGCCAAAGATGTATTTTTTTTTTCATTTTTGTCTGTCAGTTTCTTGGCCACTACAGTAAAATCTTATATTATACATATCTCACCTCATTGAAGAAGTCGCCTACCCACTTAGCGACCACCAGCGTGATGATGATGGGTAGCGCGTTTGATATCTGTCCCGTGGTCTCTATGATGATGACGGTGAGAGATATAGTCATCCGCACCACACCGCCCAGTTGTGCCGCCGCACCGACCAGTGCATATTTCGCTGGATTGATTGTCTGAAGACAATTGGGTTGAATTCAATTGGGTTCTAATTATAGTGAGAAGATACGCAGTGGGAAGAATAAACAGTCTATATGGACTCCGAGTACCGGTTCAAAACTGAGAAGCAAATTTTAACCTAAACAAACATACACCACACACCTGGGCACATAGTGATAAGTGTAAAGTTTGTTCTCGGATACTGGTTGGTGTTGTGTATTTGTGCTATATTGCAGTTTTAAATAGCAGTAGAACTTGTGCTAAGTTCGCCCGGAGAAGTACTGCCACCACACCTGGTAATCTGCCGCCAAGCAGTGATGCACTCCTATACTGTGTTCCGGTAGAAGGGAGTGGGTGCTGGTGAAACTGCAGGCGCATGAGACGTAACATCCCGTCTCGGGGTGAACGCAACGCGACTTGAGTCATCTCGTACTTTAGTGGAGAGCACTTGAGTTGCATTGCTGTTCTATGTATGTCAATGCGGTTACTACTTAAAATCGGGTGGGCCGTATGCCCGTTGCGTCACTTGTAGATAGACAGATAATACTTTATTGACCATCATACATGGAAATATCGTAAAGATTAACATTTAAGCTAAGGTAATACAATGGGCGGCCTTATCGCTTTCTAACAGGCAACCTTTGACTTAGTAAAAAACGGGTCACTTTTCATAATTTTCCGTACTGAACTGTAAACTAAGGTATGTAATATAAAGCTCACATTGGAGGGCAGTATGTACTGTATGAGTATGGCGAGCAGCCGCCCCCAGGCGGCGCCCGTCAGCAGGTTGGGTATGAACAGTCCGCTGGAGACGGCGAGTCCGAACGTCCATGTGGAGAGCAGGAAGTAGCACACCACGAACACGAGTATCGAGAGCGGCTTGTACGAGCCCATCGGATCGTGCAGGAACGAGCGCACAGACGCCTCGGGAGTTTGAAACCAAATGGCGGCCAACGAGTTGTATTCCCCGTCCGCGCAGTACAGCTGCAATCAATCAATATTGGTGGTCATTTCACACAGCGCCATCTAGCCCCAAAGTAAGCTAAGCATAGCTATACATACTTTTTTTTGTTAACCAGACAGAACAAACATATTCATTCGTGTTCGCGACACGTCAAACGCCAATCGGAATGGTCGTTCATGACGTGATGTTAAAATGTGCTGCTATTGGCGAAGAAAATTGTTCCCATACCTCTTTCCTCGACGCACGTATTTTTAGACACCATTACACATTTTGTTCGATTGAGATACGCATTATAATGTTTTAATTTATAACAAATCCACTCTAAAATCCCAGTTAGGCACATGTTATATTTTCAAGTGCATGTATACCTAAGTAGTTACAAATATAAATAAATATTTGTGGACATTTCACACAGCGCCATCTAGCCCCAAAGTAAACTAAGTAAATAGCTTGTATCATGGGAAACAAAAAACTGATACAATACTAAAGATGAGTTAATACCGATATTTTACAATATCACTGATACCAGTATATTCATTGAGAAGTATTATAATACCTAAACTAATATTGGATATCACTGATATTCATGATATTGGTGGCTATACCTAATACTATGAATACCCATCTACCTTAATATTATTATCACGTTTATTGTGAAATTAATATTAATGCCTATTATGTATGCCTTTCATTAATCTATCGGATTTTGTTGAATTATTGGAATCAATAAAAAAAAACGATCAAACACTTTTAGGTAGTTAAATAAAAGTTTACAAAAAAATGTGGGTGTAAACAATTATTCAATCAATTTATTACAATAAATAAAGAAAAATGTAATAGGCATAACATAAAACATAGTAAGTAAAATGTAATGTAAATTATGTAAGTAAGTCAATGATATTTTTTTATTAACATGTTTGTCTGAAGTAAGTTGCATTTCAAATATCCCGCCGGCCCAACCACTCAAGCGTCCACCTCGCGCAAACGACACTCGCTTCGCTTCACCTGTCCGCGCATTAAACGTCACATTCGTTTTCTACAACCGCGCGAGTAGTCTACAAAAACGATTAGGTACTACTGAGAAACTACTGTAGCCACAGTTGATTAAAAAATACTCCCGAAAAGTTCAAAGAATCGAAAATCTAATGAACTTCAAAATAAATTACTTAGATTGATGACAAAAGAAGAAAATAAAGCTTAAAGTTGGGGATATTCGAAAAAAATGTCGTGTATCCTTATTGTTTCGAGTTTTACAAGAAAATATGAAAGTTAATAGGAAAAAGGTTCTCCTTCTTATCTCCATGAGCGTTTTGATTTCCTTGTCCCTCGTGGTAAGCCATGTCGGTCATCTGTGTCACTTCTTCTTAAAATCCCCTCTCATTCTTCTAGTAGGTATGGTGGTTCCTTCACCGTAGAAGCAGCTCGGCTATGGAATAGCCTTCCACATGTAATCCAAGACAGTCCATCGCTTGGTATATTTAAAAGAAAAGTTAAAGAGCACTTTCTCAACATGTAATTATAATACATATTTTATATATATATATATATATACAGGGTTACAGGAAAAGTCGTGCTAGATCCGTTAAGGGCGTGGAGTACCCATCATTTCTGACTTATTTCACTATGAAACACCCTACCCTAAACTTAACCCTTTTCGAGATATTCGACTTTTAATTTTTTATTGAATATTGCCGATTTTTAGGCTACGAAATTTATTTTTGTTTATTTTGTGTATCTTATTATTATTATTATTGCATTTTTACATGTGTAATAAGATGCTTTAGGACATCAATCATTAAAATAGTGCATAAGTTAATTGAATAGACCGTAGTAGACAAGTGAAAGTAAAAAAATAAAAAATATATTAGCAAGCTTATTTTTCTCTAAGGGATATCTAAAAAAAATATTATGACACTTGTTCGGCAGATATTTTTTAAAATATCTACGTTTCATCAGCTATCTAACGAGGTATAATAATCTAGGGTTTTATTCAAATGCATTGGAAAAAAATTAGTTTCATAGGCGACAGTGGAGAAGAAAATTTATACTTAGCCCTAAAAAGTAAAATAAAACATTAGGTATGCATGAAATGTCATTTATTAAAGGTTTTCACACAACTTTTTCTTATTCTACAGTTCATGTTCAACATGGCCGCCTCTATTTCTGAAACATTGTCGCATCCTTCTACGGAGACCAGTCTTCACTACTCCAGTGGTCAACGTGGTCCTCATTTTATTTGCTGCATCCACAATCCTTTCTCTTAAGTCTTCCACAGACAAAACTGGATTCGGCTCGCTGTACACAAGACTTTTCATGCACCCCCATACATGAAAATCCATGGGGGTTAGGTCCGGACTTCTTGCTGGCCATGGCAACGGCCCACCTCGTCCTATCCATTTGTTTGGATAATTTGTGTCCAGCCAGTCTCTGACACTTCTCCTGAAATGGGCAGGGCAGCCATCGTGTTGGAACCACATGTCCCTGATCAGGTTGAGTGGCAGATCATCCAGCAAATCACTCAAGTCTGCTCTCAGGAAATTTTCGTAGCTTTCCCCATTTAGATTATCCGGGAGAAAGTAAGGTCCAATCAAATGATTAGAGATAATGCCCATCCACACATTCACGCTGAATCTTCGTTGGGACCCTTTCACTCTTTTCCTATTGGGATTCCTTAGTTCTTTTGGGGCCCAGTAATGGACGTTGTGATAGTTGGTTATGCCATCTTTATCAAATTTGGACTCATCCGTCCACAAGATATTTCTTAGAAAATCTGGGTCTTCTACGTCAGCATTTAGCATAAATCTGCAAAAGTCCAATCTTCTCGCGGGGTCTCCTTCTTCAATAACGTGTACCGGCGTGTAATGGTACGGGTATAGGCCAGCAGTATGCACTGTAAACCACACTCTCCATTGCGAAAGTCCCAGATCACGGGCAACAATATTAGTGGAAGTAGTCGGATCCGCTCGAAAGCGTTGCACTATCTCATTGTCCTGTTCTTCGTCGTCAATTCGTGGTCTTCCCATGTCTGTATTTCGTCTCAAAACAGAGCCAGTTTCTTTAAGTCTTCGATAAACTCTGTCAAAACAGGCCACATCCGGCACTCGACGACCGGGGTAGCGAGTTATGTATTCGTTACGAGCTTGCGCAGACACACAATCGCAGTATCCGTAACAAATAAGCATATCAGCATATTCCTCAGGTGTGTAGGACGTCATCTTCAACACTTCCGTATCACAGGTACAAATCAGAGTCCGGTTAACAAGCACAGTAGTCACAAATCAGAAGAAATAATCCAGAATCACGCCAAGTCGAGAAAAAGAGCAAAACGATATCACATCTACTATGTACGAAGCACAAAAGCAGACTGACAACCAAAACAATACCCCCTGTTGTATTCCCAGCTCTAACCGGTCTCTACACTTTTTCTTTCATTCGCACCTACATAAATCGTCACTTGTCTCGCTCTCTCGGTGCGTCTTAACTTGAAGGAAAATAGGCGCGGGACCGTTAGAACTGCTACCTGGAGCGTCCCAACTACTTTTTTCCACGAAATGTAATACAAACCCTAGATTGTTAGACCTCGTTAGATAGCTGATGAAACGTAGATATTTTAAAAAATATCTGCCGAACAAGTGTCATAATATTTTTTTTAGATATCCCTTAGAGAAAAATAAGCTTGCTAATATATTTTTTATTTTTTTACTTTCACTTGTCTACTACGGTCTATTCAATTAACTTATGCACTATTTTAATGATTGATGTCCTAAAGCATCTTATTACACATGTAAAAATGCAATAATAATAATAATAAGATACACAAAATAAACAAAAATAAATTTCGTAGCCTAAAAATCGGCAATATTCAATAAAAAATTAAAAGTCGAATATCTCGAAAAGGGTTAAGTTTAGGGTAGGGTGTTTCATAGTGAAATAAGTCAGAAATGATGGGTACTCCACGCCCTTAACGGATCTAGCACGACTTTTCCTGTAACCCTGTATATATATATTAATTTATTAACATTATGTATATTGATATTGTATTTATGTATTTATTTGTATATAAAATATATATTATTTTGTGTAAGTAACACATCATACCCACCTTTTGTTAACAAACGTTTTCTAGCCTCAAAGGTTTGCTGGAAGAAAACTCTTTTTAGGGTTAAGCTCGCCTTTGAACATATTTTTTATATATGTTAATTTATGTTTATTTTTACTGTGTACAATAAAGAATAAAGAATAATTCTTTTATGTAACAGAGTACACGATATGCCCTTTAAAATGATATCAGAATCTCAGTATAAATATTAAGCTTTCTCACAAAAAAACAAATATAGAAGTACTTCCCGCCGTGTCAAGCAAGAGGCCTCGGGCGACGTAACCATCCATCCATTCATCCATCAGACGCATCTCAGTATATTTCGTTTGTTGAATGGTCTAGATGTAATGATAGTGAAGCATTATCTTAAATTTAGCATTTATTTTTACAAAGATACTATTATAAATTTTCAACAACGTACAATCACAATCAATTATAGCGTCGAGATCATGTAACTTTTCGGACCAAATTATTCTATGAAAACCTTTCGGGATCGTCGTCATTATACATATTTCGAACATAAAGTATCTTCACGATTAATTTAATGTACCATGTTCATTACAAATATCGCAAAGAAACAAAAAAAATACTTCATTTTAGTTCGATCACAAATTCACAAACAAGAATGGCGAACCGTCACTTTAACTTTTTTTTTCTAAATATTTTGTTCCTGGACAGGTACTATTCACTCTCACGGATGCCAAATTTAATATATTGCCATCTAGTAATTTCCCCTTGAACTATTAACAACTGATTGAGGCGCTGTACGCGCCTACATGACAAAATATGTCCAATGCAAAATAGTCCTTAAGCAATGCACAAAAGACTCACATTCCCTACGTAACTATTTGTCTCGCTTGTTCTGATCACGTATCACATATTAGCGAATCAGAGTGAGGCATAATTTACACGAAGCCCGCCGACAGATATATCAGCCAATGAATAGTGAATACGAGTAGAATACTGATATTATACGACTGATATTAAACGCCCGCTAATATGGTAGAGTGAATATTAAGTATTAGCATACCAGATTTCGTGGGATTACTGATACATGAATACACGACATATCACTGATATCTTAGCGAATACTAATATATCGGACTCACCCTTATACAATACTTATATCCTTTTTTTTTGTAAATACATATAATACATATTGTCACCCAGACACAGAACAAACATCTATATTCGTCATACTAATGTTTGTCCTGGATGGGAATCGAACCCACGACCTACAGCGCAGAAGGCAAAGTTACTACCAACTGAGCTGTGAGGCCAGTCAAGTTCACAGTTTTTTATGAACCCCTCAATAACATCTTGATGCATTCATACAAACTATTAAGTTCCTATATGCATCCGCAACAGTTCTCGATAATGAGCAAGAATTAAACTATTTGTTTTATAATTAAACTAAATGTCACAAACCTGGAGCGGTACTTTCGTGGGATCTTCCCCTAAGGGTCTGCAGTCGTTCAAGAGGAACATCATCAAGAAGCCGCAGGTCGCGCTCGAGGCGGCGACCAGGCATGCCTCTATCACGCGGAGCCACGGGGCGGATACGTGCCTACACAATATAACTAATTAGACAGGCCTCACAGCTCAGAGATTATAAACAACTTTCACAGGTTTGATCAGACTCTGAAATCCTGTCACTTATTAATGATATTACAAAAGTATGATAACCTTGACCTGATGCGCAGGCGTTACCAAGATACCCAACCCAACTCACCAGAATAACTACACGTTTTACAGCATCTACACGGTGTTTGGGTCATACGACGTTTGACGAGTGGTGGTTTTTTGAGTTGGGGGTTCCTTTAATTGTTCAATTTCGGTTTAGAGAACTTTATTACTCAAAAAAAAAAGTCACTTACATGAGAATAAAACAAAGTTACGATAACTTAAGTGCGTCGTTCTAGTAGGTAGGTTGCTAATTAAAATTTTACTTTTCCCATCCAATGTATTTAAGTAATACGACTAAAAGTTATTTTCAAAAATAAAGATAATAATTATAGGTATGTTTTTCCAATTTAGTGTTATTATCTCGCTGTAAGGGTATGGAAGCAGATACATTACAGGCTGCCTTGCTGCATTACCTTATCCTGAATACAGCCAGTCTGTAGTTGATGTAGTTCCACAAAGCGCCGAGCAATCCGCCGACAGCGCCAAAGAACATAAACACAGGCAGTTCGTAGAACTGGAACGGGAAGGGTTCCATCTTACCCAGATTCAATAAGCCTGAAAGAGATGGTGTGATGTTACTGCGTTTCTGTAATTTGCTGCTTCAGTTCATAATAATAATAAATGTTTATTTCATCAACTTAATACATTATTTTTATGTGTTTGAGACCTATTTTAAAGTATAAAACTTGAACTCGGACAAACCACAAACGTCAAAAAACGTTTACCTGGATAACTGAGCTCCCCAGCCCGTCCGTGATAAGCCGAAAGCGCACAGTTCAGAGTAAACGTAGACACGACAGTACCGAAGAAAGTTCGCCATGTCAACGCTTGGTTCCAGAAACTGGTCCCTTCCTCAAGCGAGAACAGTACTCCACCTGTGAGGATGGACACAAAGATATATGTGTTTTTATGTGAATAAGAGACAAAAAGAGTAAGACGACCAACCTGATGCTAAGCGGTAACCTTTGCTCATAACAAAAACAATAAGTCTTGGATCTTCCCCTACTTATGCATTGGTAGAACGCGTCGCATTGTATGCGCCCGTAACTTTGAGAACAAGAAGGTGGAATGTCTTACATGCCTGTAGTTTCACCGGGAACCATCCCTTTCAAACCTAAAACACAGTAATGCGTATGCATTACACACACACAGACACACAAGATTAATAAAGGTATACTTCAAAAATTAATTTAAATGGTTGCAATACCTACAAACTTTTAAAGAAACCAGTACTTAACTAACGTCTCATTCTTCGTATACTACAATTGAATTGGAATAATTTGTATTATATTTATCGCACGCACGCCCTAGATATGAATTACTTCTTTTTTATGTGACTTAGGTGACGGAAAAAGCTGCGGCCCATGTTAAGTGGTAACCGCCGCCCATAGACAACATCAATACGACTCAAGCCCTAACCAAAGTACGAGATGACCCAACTCGCATTGCGTTGCGTCCATCACCCCCTAGACGGGGATGTTACGTCTCATGCGCCTGCAATTTTACCGCGTTGGATTAGTTACCAATAGGAGCCCCGAAGGCAGCGGAGACGCCAGCCGCCGCGCCCGCGGACACAAAGTCCCTTTTCTCGTGATCCTCCCGGAAATACTGGAATATCCCGAAGTCCTTGTTGAAGGTGGTGCTTTTGCCTTGCGATATGCCAGCCGCCACCACTGCTCCGCTGTGGATCATGGGACCTTCCTAAATGTAATAAAATCGGTCAATATACATAGAACACCATTACACGCACATGAGACATTCCACCTACACGTCTAAGGGTTACGAGCGCATACGATTCGACTTGCGTCTTGTCGTACCTAGTAGGGGAGGACCCAAGTAGCATCAGTTGTTATGGGCCGAGGTTACTACTTAACACCAGGTGGGCCGACGATTTTTATTACATTAAAAAAATCTGCCGCCAAGCAGAAATACACTGAAAGGTGAAAGGTTGCTTTGGAAAGTGTGACTTCCGGTGAAATTAAAGGCACTTCAGGAGACATTCTACCTTCACGTCTCAGAGTTCCGGGACGATGCGACTTGGGTCTTCTTGTACCTAAGTAGGGGAAGTCTAAGTCTAACCTAAGTCATATTGCTTTGTTATGTACAAATGTTACCACTTAGGTACCTGAAAATAACAAGTTCATAAATTAATATAAACTATGTATTCTACAGAATTTATATGCCTAATAACAACTAATACATTTTTAGCAAATGTAGTTTTATAATAATAATAATAATAAAAGTTTATTTCAGACCAGTGACCCTTTTATGACCGAATTTGGGTAACTTGAATTCCCCTTGGTAAAGAGAGGACTATTTTTTCTCATACGTGTATCTTAAAACACAACGGAATTATCTGGACAGGATAACAGATCTCTTTTATTTTTAATACTCTAATGTCCGTTACAATGATATAAAATGACAATACACACGGATGCACATTTGACCCAGCTATTCCGTGTCAAAAAATTATAATAGACACAAATAAAGCGAAGATCTATTTAGATAGACCGAAATCCATTAGCTTTACAACGTTTCGCACGCTATTTTATAGTTTTAATTACCAATAGAAATAATGTTATACGTTCACACGGAAACTGCTACGGTGACATGCTGCCTGTTTTGACTTTGCTCTTAGCAGCGATTGCGTCAGAAGCGAGAGTAAACCCAGGTGGTCCGACCGTGGTGCAAGATTTCACAAATTGTGTTAGCAGACTAATAGAACTAAACTTCAAAGATCCGGGTGTACTCATATTCGCCAATTCCGACCACTACAGTACATCCGTATCGAAGATCCAAGCCGAAGTCCTCAAAAGAATCAACGATATGACGAACTACGTGGTAGAAATCATGAATCCTGAAGATCAAGACGTTAACGTGTGTGATAATTACGACGAGAAACTTGGTGTTTTTCACATCGACAGCTTCGAGTCACGACCTAAACCCGCATACTTCGTAATCGTCATAGATTTCTATGAAGATTTCCCGCTTCTGGTCGGAAGATTCCTACGATCCCGCAGTTGGAATCCCAATGCGAAGTTTATCATTTTGTTATTCAACTTTGATAGAGACGTGGTCAATGTTCAACTCGTCGAAAGGATGCTGACATGTCTTTATAAATATAACGTAACCGATGTTTTAGTGATCGTGCCTCAGGCTAAGAATATACGCCGTGCATTCGTGTACGGCTGGAGATCAATCGATCCTCCGAAATACTGCGGATACTTCAACGAAACTGCCAAGCATCGGCTTTACGATCAAAACCTGTGCGAGAAAGGTTCTCTGAAATTCGATAACAGAATCTTTGGCACGGAAATTCCTAAGGACATGAAAGGATGCATCTTAGCTATAATAGCTTTAGAAAGACAACCATTTTTCAGCAGAGATAGAAGAGATTCAAACATCGAGAAAATACTAATAAGTCAAATAGCGAAGACTTACAACTTCACGGCCAAATATGACATCTTGAATACATTTCGCGGTGAGAGAGAAACTACTGGGGACTGGGACGGAGCTCTAAGGCTACTTACTTCAAAACAAGGACAAGTGCTATTAGGCGGAATATATCCAGATTTCAAAGTCCACGAGGACTTTGAGTGCAGTTCGTCATACCTAGCTGATTCGTACACTTGGGTGGTACCGAGAGCGATCCAGTCGCCTCCATGGGTTGCTCTCTCAATCATATTCAAGAGAGAAGTATGGTACTCCGTCATAGCAGGTTTCATTATCACAGCTTTATCTTGGAGGATATTGGGGCAACTCAGCCTAGATTCCGTATACAATAAATCTCTAAATCACAATTTTATGAACACTTGGGTATGCTTTCTAGGATTCTCGTGCTACAGTCGACCAACTAGACAGAGCTTAAGGATATTTTTCTCATTCTTCAACATCTACTGCATCTTAGTCACAACGGCGTATCAGACTAAGCTCATAGACGTCCTAAAGAATCCCCGATTCGATTACCAAATTAAAAATGTCGAACAGTTGGTGGAGAGCGGGTTAATGTTCGGCGGATTGCACGAATTGCACGAACTGTTTCTGAACTCGACAGATTTGTACGACAGAATACTTTTTGAGCGATGGGAACACGTGGACGATATATCGCAGGCCATGTTGGATGTGGCCGTGCACAGAAACTTTTCGCTGTTTTGCAGTCGCCTTGAATTAGCGCACATATCTGCCGTGATGCCTGAACTAAGCGACGATTTCGGGAACTACAGATACTACGCATTTGAAATGAACATGTTCTCGGTTCCGGTAGAAACGGTAGCACTAAGAGGATTCGTGTTTATGAAGATAGTGACGGAGATGATAGGGCTTTTCGACCAGATGGGAATTAATGCTGCTTTACGGCTCAGATTCGCTACGTTTAACGACAGGCGCAGAGCAACGCTGTTGCGTGAAATTATGAAGGAGAAATCTGAAATCAACTCACTTTCGTTGCAGCATTTACAAGCCGGATTTTTTATATTAGCTTTGGGTTACGTGTTTGGGCTTTTTGTATTTGTATTAGAAATTATTGTTGGCACAGAATTTGTGAAAGGGAAGCTATATCATTGTAGGCACAGAATTTCGCTTATGCTACATTATAACTTACCTTCCCACCAGCCAAGCCCCCAACGACAGCAGTGATGACGCCAATAGCCTTCACGATGAGAGTCTTGATTCGTACCACTCGCGGGACTTTCACTCCGTTTAGGTAGCATTTTACTTGTGGGATACCACTGCCTGCTGCCACGGGCTGTAGAATATACATAAAACTTCCTGTTTCAAACTTCAATACCTAAGAATAATAATTTAAACAGATTCTATGCCCACTTTTCACCTTGTGAGTTACGCTACCGTGGGAATGTAGGCGTGATTAGTGGTGTTGGTCAACACTTTCTTCCGGGATTCACACCTTAAAAATCCGACATACAGGACAAATGTTATTCCAACATACTTCCTTACGTGTCAGGGAATAGTTGGAACCTCTTCATAAAAATTATGCAATTTATAGTTGATACATAAAATATAATCAATAAACATTATTATAATTTTATTTCCTATAGCTGTTTCAAATTTAAATAATCACTTAATCATTCACATCAAATATTTGCCATAAAATTATGGAGAGATGGACCTTAGATTATAATATTAATGAAGTACTTTAGCAATGTAACAAAATAGTCATTTAATAAACAAATAGATAAGAATATTAGTTTATCAGTGAATGAATAATGCGCCATTTCTATACTGAAATCGCTATCAGTAACAACTGGTTCATACCTCTACATACGCAACAAGCATAGAACCGATGAACACTATGCATATGTTTGATAACACCCACAGCAGATATGGAATGTAGAGTTGGTCTTCCAGCACATATTTGTCCACAGCTATATGTATTTATTAAGGAAATCACAAGTGGGACAAACTAATTTAATTATTATTTTTATCTATTCTAATAGTAATTGCAACAATCTCTTTTCATAGCAGCATTGTATGTTTGGATAGAATTTCATTGGAATACATAGACAAATTAATTTTCTATGTGTTATGGTGAATGTTATTTACACATATTATTGTCATAATATGTATCAGAACAGTCTTTTTATTATTCTATTTTAGTTTATTTGTGCAATATATATCATGTTTGTGTGCTTAAATAAATAAGAAAAGGATACATTTCTTCAGTTCTCTATACTTGATCTTAGAAAATTCTTCAATGCAGATATCAATGAAGAATGCTATCAGTGCTGTGATCACTCCAATTTGAAGAATAATAAACCAGCGTAGAATGTCCTTCCATACAACAAAGGCATATCCACGTTTTCTCTCTTCATTTAAGAGTAAGTGGTTCTCACATGTGTCATAATCTAAACTCTGGAAAATAAAAACCTAATATTAGTAATCAGACCATTTATACAAACAGGAAATTGAATTTAAGATACAGTTATTAAATATGGAAAGTTTTTAATGTGTCTAAGTATCCCTTAAGTTGGCACATCTTCAGTCATGCTTAACTCAATAAGGTTTGATTGTTTATTAATGAAAATAAAAAAATCCATTATTTACAGTAATCTATCATATGTATATTCTGCATGTTTTTGTTTATTATTTACACCTAAAATAAGTTGTGAGTAAAGTACAAAACTCACAGAATACTTGTCAAAAATGTTTTTTGTTTTGAAACATGTAAACATGTTCTAAGAAGGCAGATCAGATCGAAAATCCTAGGATGATTGCAAAGGACCAGATAACTGAAATCTAATGCAGATTTTTACAATTCATATACATTTACAAGTTAAACTGATACTTTTTGACCACAATATGTTTTTGACATGTTTTTTAAGTATTACTGCATTTTCCAATTTACATATTGATTTTCATACATACCATCACATTCACAGAACCCAAAAATTGTATTTGTAGTTGAAGCCAGTAGTAAATTTTATGTTGTAAGTCTAGTGTTGAAACTATAAGATGTGTGTTTTTGACAAATGTTACAAAACTTACTTCATATTTAGCAGAGAGGACATTCATAGATCCTGGCTCTATTTTCTGTACAGGATGTCTTCGCCTGATCCCATGGCTACCTTGTATTTCATCATCTTCAGAATCCTAAAAGCAACAATACTTTTACCTAAACCATATTGTTTTTATTAGGATTATTATAATCAAAGGTGGTTTGAACTGGGTTCCATATCGATTTAACAGGCACTAATCACTTACATGATAAGAAACAGATCTGTTCAGCTGAGCACAGTTTGAAGTACTGGCTTCTTCTTCATTGCTGACTAGCTGAGCTGTGTCTGACGTAGTGATATCACTAAAAGTCCCATCTCCAAGGGACGTTGATGATTTATTCATTTCGATTACTTTTAAATTCTAAATGAACAAAAGGTTTCCTTTTTTGTTAGATTTTGAGAGTAATCATGGACCCATGATAACTGCGAACTATGGTGTTTTCCCTAAGATAGAGTGTTTGAAAGCTTACAGTTTTGTTTATTATTTAGAATAAATATCTCTTTCGGGGAATAACTATTTCAAAATAAAAACAAAATCCATGCACTTAAAACTAACACCTACACAACTCGATTTATTTACCAGCGTTGACGTTGACATTTTCAATACACTAAGGTGACAGTGAAGTTTATAAACAAACACTGTCAGCTGTCTATGGTCGAAGGAGCCTTCACCAACCGAAATAATCCTCTCATTAATGCTAGTGATAAGTTTTACACGTATAATAATTAAAATGACGGTATGATTAGACAATTAAATTAAATTTAGGTTTGCTAATGCTGGGTCTGGCAGTGTGGACGAATTTTATTCGATTTTTTTGAGTAGGCGTTTAATGTTCACTCGCTTGACGTGAAAGTCGTGGTCGGTTTGGCTGAATTTATTAATTTAGTTTGCTTCAACTATGACGAATTAAATGACAATAATAAATCTCGTGAGATTATTTAATTGTCAAACCTATAATAAATAATGTAATAATGTAATCAATATGATAAGCTATCGTTATCAGTACGTAAACAAGAACAAACTTTATCTCACACACAGAAACAAAATGGACAGCGTGCGTGCCGTAAACAACAATAAAGTTGTGAATGTGTGTGTGGCTTGTTCGTTCGTTTGGTTGACAATCGCGATGTGATGTATTCTACATCATCGCATGCTGAGTTATATTTTCAACAAAACCTTTTAGTTTATAATTAAGTTACTCGATTTATTTCTAAATGTTTTCATTCGTTGTGATATCCTTTCTACTTTTTTTCTAAATATGTGTAATTTGCCGCCGAAGTTCCATTCAGTGTGTCGCCTTTGTTTATCATTCTGTGGCGATAATTGCAGTGATGTTAAACTTCCAATTTTCGACCGTGATAAGGATAAATCACGACTTTCCGAGATGATAATGGCACATTTATCACTAATGGTAATGATATTGTATTATTTTCTTCTAAGATCGTCAGGAAGGCGGAGTTTACTCGTGTGAAAGTTTAGCGTAAGCGTATGAGATTGTGGATGCTGATAAGCGCCATTAACTTTCTCGCGGGTGTTAGGTATTTTCGCATTGTGATATCATATTACGGCCCACGCGACGACTGCTCGGCAGTATGACTAATGTTATCCGTGGAAATGATATGCGTGCGACACCGCGCAGTATCAGCGGAGTCGCGGGCGCTCCACTGATAACAAAGGACCGCACTCTCTCCCCCCGCGCCTGAGCTGCCGCCACCTCCTGCTGCGCCCTCTGCGAACCCTCACCCTACACAAATATTCAGTCAATCCACAGTGCACTGTGCTCATCCGTTGCACTGCATTGCTATTTTGAGAATTCATTATTTTCTAAAATTAGATTTATATTTAAAGGGAATCAATCTGCAAGGGGACTTATCCTTTTCCTGTGTCGGTACAATCTAGAATGTTGGAATAAACTTGTTGGATTCTGTAATGTTTGTTATCAGATTGACTGGAATGACTCATCATCTATGATTGGCTTGTGAAAGGTCACTGGCCACATCATCTCACTTAATGATGATGTTGTGAAACTAAAGTGGTGTATGTTATTTTTAGGTTTCCCCAGTAGACTTGCTGCCCCAAGTTTTATGTGGAAGCTGTGCCCGTAAACTTGAAGATTTCCATACCTTCAAAGAGTTGTCACACAAATCGGAAAGACTGTTGGAACAATTTCTACAGTATGCAAATTCACTATCAGGTCCCAAAGAGGTGAGTGAGTAGTTTTCACTTTTATTGTACTATCTAATAGGTTTGTATGATTTTTTCCAAACAATATTTGTAACAATATTTTATTTACATTACTACTATTCACTAACATGTATATTTAATTTATATGAAATACTGAAGAAATAAAAGTAGCAGATATCAAAATTTTATGCAAAGCTAGTATCTTCATTGATGTGAGTGTAGCGCATGGGCTGGGCTATCTTGTTATTGTACAATGTTTTAATAACTTTCACGAGTAGACCAAGAAGTATTCCAATAGCTACCACTGTAGCTACACCGATAATGCTCCATAGAACATGCTTAGGTTTCAAATCCGAGAGGCTGTAGGTCTTCCTAGAAGCAAATGTAGAGTCCAGTGTGGGGCAGAAGGGTAGAGTAATGTTGGTTAAATAGGCCCCGGCCAGCTTCATAGGTGCTGCACAGCTGAAAATACCATCCGATGTCAATAATGTTTCTCAGTCACTTTATATGAGTAATATTTAATAGCCCATAATAGCACACAACCATGAGATTTATGACACTTTGGTATTAAGTAAAATGTATGTAAGTTCCTATATATGTATGAGATTGGAGGATAATGTACATGATTAATTATTTAAATTAAGTGATTAATTGCTTGTAACTTAATTAGCTAGAATTAGCGGTAGTATAGTTATATCACTCGCAATCTGATATATGCAACAGGTTGGTAGGTAACTTGTGGCTTTGAAGGTTCTTCAGTCTTTCTCTTGTCCAAGGACACCAAATCTCTCACCGCCACTGTTTTCCCACCAATAACTCGGCTGACACTTTCTTTCAGTTTCCTCAATAGTACATTACTTGCCATAAAGCATGTTAGCAGCTTACCATTTATTTCATATTATAACATTTTGAACAGGTGCAAAGCTTTCATGTAACTGACAGTCTATTCAGTGTATTGATATAACAATTCATAAACTGTTTAAGCATCTCTTACCAAGTCTATTACAGGATTAATTGCTCTGAAAACTGATTCATGATCAGTCTGGTAATAGATTTATATTTGTATAGAAGTAGTATGTGTTTGGGCAGATAATAGGTATACTGATTCACATTGGGTGGAAACTATGTTTATGGGATAATGTAGAGCTATCTAGAGTACTGTGACCATAACATAATTTTAGGTTATGGTGGTGGCAGAGTAGTAGGGAAATAACTTTAAATGAGGAAATAACTAGTTGAGATCTGGGCATTGAAGTTTCTACGTTAATATTTTATTTACTATTAAGTGCATATTACTACAAATTGGCGAAGGAAAAACATCGTCAGGAAACCATCGTCGCATTAGCAGAAGGACTTATGCCAAATTTGTATGGGGAAGTTCTGTCACCATACCCATATTTCTGCCGCCAAGCAGTAATGCGATCGCGTTATTGGTTCCGGTTGGAAAGGTATATTTGGCAAGACCCAAGACGCATCGTATGCACCCGTAGCACTGAGACGAATGATCATGAAGGTGTAATGTTTCATGTGCCTGTTATTTCATCGGCAACCACACCTTTCAAACCGGAACACAGTAATGCCAATGCGTTACTGCTTGGCGGCAGAAATTGGCATGGTGACAGTACTTCCCCGGACGAACTTGGCGCGAGTTTTCTACTGCTCTTTAAAAATAGAGCTACTTACTAAGGAACCTCTCCAGTCTTGAACTTATCACCGGCCTTCTGCTTCGTAACGATGGTGACCAAATCACAATTGCACAGCCAATTGTTGCCAGACATGCCCAGGACTTCCAGTTTGCTCCACGGCATCAGGTCGGTTGAGAGCTCGCTCAGGTTGTTGTCATCTAGGTACACCTTGACAAGAATATAGTTAGATAGATTATATATTTATTGTACACCATAACTAAGTTTAAAACACAGACGTAGGCACAACTTACAATAGGCATATAGGCTCCATAGGTCCAGAAAACGAAATTGTTGATACGCTGTAGAATATATTCTAAGAGTAGTAGAGCCAAGTTCGTCCGGAGAAGTACTGCCACCATGCCCATTTCTGCCGCCGAGCAGGTTGCATTCGCGTTACCGGTTTGAAAGGTATGGTTGCCGGTGAAATCACAGGCACACGAGCCGTTCCACCTACACATCTCAGAGTTAGGGGCGCATACGTTGCGACTTGGGTCTTGTGGTGCCTAGTAGGAGAGGACGGACCCAAGTCTCATCGGTTGTTATGGGCAGAGGTTACCACCTATCACCAGGTGGGCCGTCGGCTCGTTCCGTAACTGTTTTTTTTTTTTTTTTGAATGGACATTAAGCTGTTGGCCGCAGATGGCCTTGACAGCGTTTACACGGGCTTTTGGTGAGAGCAGACGGCTCTCAACCGGTAGACGGCTCTCAACCGTAACTGTATCACATAAAAAAAGATAGGGCCGTCTCACACGGCAGCTATTATGTACATTATACCCCATTATGTTTCTCTTATCTATGAGTAGAGGTATGAAACGCGTAAGAATTACTGTGCACCGTTCCATTAGTTTTGCTCGTAGGGACCGTTCGGCTCCAAACGTATCGCAAGGTATTTAAACATTTCGTCCGATAACTTTATTATGGGTTAGCACCAATCAACCAGAGGACGAGGAAAAGGAACTAAACAAAACTAGAGCTTCATCGATCACATTAACATCAGCATGTACGCTATTTGGCATAATCATTTAAAAACCTGTATTTACTCTATAAGTGATTTTTGTAATTTTTAGAGTTAAATAACTTTCTCAAACCATAATGTCTCACTTTTCCCACAAAATGTAGTCGAAGAATTTGACACATAATACGGAATTTATAAACTTTTGTTTTTAAGTAAAATAATAGAAATAGCTCCATAGCTTTCTATCTACCTTGCATGAGTTCGCAAATTTCTTTTAGTCTCAAAACATTCGTTCGCAAGCACTTGAATTTTTTTTATGGGTTTTTAACATTCCACAAACATTCAAACTCAGGCAACTCGTTGAGATCGTTGATTAACAAGATATTAAACTTAAGACTTTAAGAGCAGTAGAACTCTCGCCAAGTTCGTCCGGGGAAGTACTGCCACCATGCCCTTTTCTACCGCCAAGCAGTAACGCATTCGCGTTACTGTGTTCCGGTTTGAAAGGTGTGGTTGCCGGTGAAATTACAGGCACATGAGACATTCCACCTTTATGTCTCACATTTACGGGCGCATACGATGCGACTTGGGTCTTGTCATACCTAGTATGGGAGGATCCAAGTTGCATCGGCTGTTATGGGCCGAGGTTACCACTTAACACCAGGTGGGCCGTCGGCTCGTTCCGTAACTGTATTACATAAAAAAAAAAAAAAAAAAAAAAAACTAAACGGATGAGACTGAAAGGTAGGGAGTTCGATTTGGGGCAGCGAGATAATTATACGATCCGTAAATTCCTGAAAGCCTATATCTTTTAATATGTGTTGCTCAAAGATATTGATACTCGATACCAGGAAACCTTGTAGTAACTAGTACAATGATGAGATTTATTCGTCTGATGATAGACGAAAATCGATAACGTATTTAAAAAAGTTCAAAGCTAAATGTTGGTCGAGCCCTTCAACAGGGATCGTAAATTCGCTCTAAATATCAAAGATTCTATAAAGCTCGTCGGCACGGGACGCACACAGGTGGTGCATAGTGCAAGTGGGTCAGATTTTGACTTTAAAATGGTTTTTGTTTAAAACCTTTAGTACTCTATACACAAATTAATAGAAATTTAGAGATCGTGCTTTCTACACCTATATAAAAGTAATTTTTTTCAACATTGAGAGAATACCAAAACGCGACTAACGTCATTTCACCTTAGTTAATGCGCTTTGGGAGGCATCAAACAGACTTTATTCAAAAATATATTGACTGGAAGATGGAGGGATCAACTCTGATAGGCATCGAGTTGACTTATAGTGTTTTCTACCAATTTTTAAAATATAAATGTATTTTATTTCTTTTTTTTTTAAATTTTGGTTCTGAACAATAACCATTTACCTGTTGCTTGGAAGAAGAAAATACCCCGAACAACATTGTATTTACACGAGGCAATGATTTTATCTTTTTTTATCTACTATATGATTGCACTACTATTATGATTTTACCTACCTGGTAATGTGTATGATAACTAGTATTGACATTACAGTGGCAAGCTTAATCACAGTGCGTATTTGTTTAGCTCTCGCTCTATTTGTCAGTTTCATGCACTCGTTTACATAAGCACCATGCAAACGTTTTAAAAATATTACAATCTCTCGTATAGCATCCGGATAAATTGCAATCAGTGATTGATTATCAAAACATTTGATGATTAATCATCTGACCTAGTTACCCGAGTGTCGTGTAAGCGGCCACTATCTGGGCTAAATCTGATTGCACATATTTTGATACTAAGATTAAAATATGCTTATGAGTTTATTTGAAAACAGTAACTAGGACGTGATAAGCGATTCCGTGAGCTTATAATAGAATCACAGTTACAACACGCGATGTCGTCATTCTAACATTTAACTTTTGTGAATAATGCGTCTTTTGACGTATTAGATCATCCATCACAGTTATATATGTGTAACTAGCTGTTGCCCGCGACTTCGTCCGCGTGGAATTCGGTTTTATCGCGCGCCCCTATTTTACCCATCGGAAAAGTAGCCTAAGTACCTCCTTGTCACATCAGCTATCTGCCAGTAAAAGTCCCGTCAAAATCGGTCCAGCCATTTCAGAGATTAGCCGGAACAAACAGACAGACAAAAATTGTAAACAAATGTTGTTTTGGTATATGTACCGTGTATACATCCATATGAACTTAGTAAAAAGCGGTTATTTTAATATTACAAACAGACATTCCAATTTTATTTATTTGGTATAGATGACAAAATAAGGTATGTTATCAGTTATTTGCTCCGCAATGTAGTATGTATATAACTGTGAGGGTTTTTCCTTGTTTATCAGATGTGAGTGGTATAATGACACTCACCTCCTTCAAGGTCCACTTGTCTCTGAGTCCTCTGAACGCGTTGTGGCTGATGTACCTCAGGTTGGAGTTGTGACATAGGTGCAGTTCCCTCAATTTTTTGAGCGGTGTGAATGTACTGCGTTTCACTTCCTCCAAGAATTCATTGTTTGCCACTTGTAACTCCTTTAAGTGGGTTAGACCTGTGAACGTATGACATAAATTCAAATTAAAGAAACCCCCGTAACCATGCTCGTGCATCGTATGAGTCCAAACACAAGGTAGATGCCATACACTGTTAAGGACACACAGGCGGGTTGGGTATCCTACAGGATCCTGGTGATGCCTGCTCCTGCGATAGCCTTGACTAATGGGCAAGATAATGATACTTTTGTAATATCATTGACTAGTTACAGAATTTCAAATTTCGAATCGATCAGACTTGTGGAAGTTGTTTATATCTCTTCATCAACTAGAAAAAAGATGAGTATCTCTGTGAGCAATCTCGATTGAACACCTTTCAAACAAAAAATTTAATCAAAATCGATTCATTCGGATCATTCAGGAGCTGATGCCACAAACAGACACACAGATGCACTCTACAAAATTATAACACCCCTCTTATTCGTCGGGGATACAAAATACATTGCATCGATATCTAAATAAAATTAAGAAAATCTCTTTTTTATGTCAAATTGGTATCTTTCGCTAATATAATAGTAATATAATAATATTGGTGGACATTTCCCACAGCGCCATCTAGCCCCAAAGTAAGCTAAGCGTAGCTTGTATCGTGGGAACTACACAACTGATATAATACTTGAACACTTTCTTTGTATATACGTACATATAATACGATTGATTAACCCAGACACAGAACACATCTATGGTCGTCACATAAATGTTTGTCCTGGGTGAGAATCGAACCCACGACCTACAGTGCAAAAGGCACCGTTACTTCCAACTGAGTTGTGCGGACAGTCCTGAGGCTAATCAGCGATCTAAAGCAGTTCGTGTACAAATCAAAGTCAAACGGAAACGGATGATCGGCAATGGTGATGACAGTTACCAGAATAAAAATGAATAAAGTATATCATGTGTCATTTAGGAATGCTGATGAAATACGCTATCTATTCTAGTCAACATGTACATTTTTTTCACTATAGGCAGCTGAAGTTAATAATAGTTACACGGTTTTTCTAGATTTCTAATGCCTATAATCTTAAAAGGCTTCGTTTTTTACATATTCTTCTAGACGTTGATTTTTAGGAGACTGTATATGGTCTACTAAATTGCTAATTCCCTTTAACTGGTATACGGTGACTATCATATTATTTTATTTTACAAGCTAGTGTACTAACATGTTTCGGTAATGTTAAGTGGATCATACCTATGAAGCTGTCATCGTTAAGTTCCACGATGGGATTGTTGTTGAAAGTGAGGTACTCTAGTGTGCTGCCGACTAGAGACAGGCTTTCTGGCACGCTGATAAAGCGGTTGTTAGACAAGTCGATCTGCTGTAGTTTTACCAGACCTCTGAATGCGTCCAGCGGTATGCTGTCAATATCCGTGTTGGAAAGATCTAGAAACTGGAGGGAATACAAGTAGAAATCAGGATGACTGCGATGAAATGTTTATTCACAAAATTGCAGTCTGTTATGAACTGGCTGTTTTTATTTTCAATCTTACCTCAAGATCGGTAGCACTGGACAACGCCAGTATTGTAACATAGTCGAGTATTTCGATTGGATTGTTGTTCAGATAGAGCCTTGTCAAATTAGGTGTGTGTTGGAATAAGTATCTGTCTAGCGAGTGGATATCGTTGAACCCAAGGTTGAGCGTTTCCAATGCAATGTCACTGTAGATGCCGCCTTTGTACGGACCTTGGAATATTTCGCTCCGTAGGACATCACCTGAAAGTTTTCGAGAACAGATGAGAATAATTTATGAATCATTCCATTTGTACCGTCCTGACTTGTGTATGCACTACTTTATTTATTGGCAAGATAATACTAATTCTGTTATTTTATCATCGTGTTTATTCTGAAGCGTTATCTGATTCCATTTCATTTCTTTACTATGAAGTCTAATATTAGTATATGAATTTAGTTTATCCTGACCTATCCAAGAGGTAAAAAATAAATATATTGGCTTAGCACCGTATTCTTGTTTGCATATTTATATTATTAGACAAGTTTCTTAATTGTAAATTTATTAATATATTTTAATGAAAACTTATAATAAATTGTTATACTTAACTCTATATAGTATCTGTATTCATATTCAATAGGATAAAACCGAAATAATTCCATTTTAGTCTGGTCATTTAAGGCACGTATCGAATTTACAAAATTGTTATTAGTAAGTTGCATCAGAGTCACTTAGTTAAGATTATGATTAAAATTCTTAATAACCCAATTTTGTTATAGTGATGAGAGATAAGTTATTCAAAAATATTTTGAATGTATTATTCACATTGATTACCATGCCCGCGATTTATGTGGCATTTCTTATTATCATTGATCTTAATATTGCGTGTTAGAAATATAGACACTACATAATATTGCACGCATTGAAGAGTTATTCATTCTGCTCTACATTTCTTGTTTGAGTTTTATCGAAAATTTACAAACATTTATTTATAGTATGGGCGTAAAAATGATGCTTCGCGCTTGAAATATTTCACTTCATTATCCAAGTTATTTTCCGTTTTAATAAATGTTCATATTTTAATATTAATAGGTTTGATTCTAAATTTGTAAATATTCATAAACTGTAGACACGAAAAATATTATTTATAATACTTTAATTTCCAAATATGAATAACTGATTGTCGTGTTTGTACCCTTTGACAGTAAAAAATGTTAATATTTATGTGCATAATAATATGTTTACAAAATCTATGTTTGCCAATTAAAAAGGGATTAACATAGGATTTGCGAATAATCCGATTTCTCTTTTGGGCTGATATTATTGGGGACGCTAGAAACTGTTTTGATACCGTAAATATGTGAGACCTTTTTGGTGGAAAGCTGTGAAGCTAACCTTTCAATTGTTATAAAAAGTTTTTATTTATTTTCACCTGTAAACCCCGTACCGTGTACAATTTCAAACTAAAGTTACGACATGGTCGTACATACTGAATAGTCGTTGTGAGCGAATTAAAGCTATGTTTTTGTTTGTATTATCAGTAAGATGATTGATGAAAGATAAAACTATATATGAAGGAGATTTCTCCCGAACTTGTTCATCATATAATAAATAAAAGTAAAAATAAATAAATATATCGTATGAGATTTGATGTGGCTGTTGAATTATTCAATGATTCTTAAGCAACTTCTAAATCAAATTAAACTGTGCCAGACTAAGACTAAATGAAAATCAAAACTTTTGTTTTTCATCGCAGTCGACGGTAAGAGTCTATGTGATCTGGCTCGTCATTGGTCAGATGGATTCTCCTTTTTTTTTTCATCTTATCCGAGATGGAGCAATTGAGCATCCAGATGCTTCTGAACCGTGTGTTCTGTCTTCAACGTGATTACATTTCAAAAAGTGTATGGTCCCTCGTCACAAGCATTAGACTGATTCTCAATTCATACCATCTAACAGAATAGCGGCACGGGAGATCGCGCTCGGCCGTGTCACTGGTTTGTGTGTAACAGTCGTTAATTTTTATGAGGTACAGTTACAGGGACGAGCAGATGGCCCACCTGGTGTTAAGTGGTAACCACTGCCCATAACAAGCTATGCGACGTAGGTCCTACCTAGGTACGAAAAGACCTAAGTCGCATCGCATGCGCCCGTAACTCTTGAGACGTGAAGGTGGAATATGTCACGAGCCTTAATTTCACCGGCAACCACACCTTTCAAACCGGAACACAGTCACGCGAATGCATTGTACTGCTTGGCGGCAGAAGTAGGTATGGTGGCAGTACTTATGCTGACGAACTTGGTGTGAGTTCTTCTGCTCTTAAAACTTCCCCTACAAACCTCATGCTCTCTGTTTTAATATCTCACCTGAAATGTGGTTGTTGCTCAAATCCAAATAGACCAATCTGTCAAGATTTTCGAACGTATCATCCTCTATTTCGATGATATTATTCGCTTTGAAAATGATAGCGATTTTGTGGCCCGGTAACCTTGATAGCTGGCTCACTTTTGAGATGCTGTTGTTGAAGAATGTTATCAGGACGTCCCCATCTGAAAATAAATATAATAGCTTTATGCCTATTGCCAAAAACGGAAAACAATATTTCGTCAAGACAAGAAAAATTGCGCAATAAGATGTAACTGCAGTGTCTAATTTAGAAGAAAATTATTTCCTCTAAAGTGTTAAAATATAACGGAAACGCCAATATGTAAACTTGCTTATGAATTTAATACCTGCAGCTACTTCCGCGTGAATAACGTATGAGGTGTAAACTACGTGGTTTAGTGATATTGTATCAATTTGTGATTTAACCCTTAGCACAGACCTTGTCGTCGCAGACTTTTATAGGGTTTTTTAAGTCAAAAAGTCAAAAGTGCCCGTAACCGACGCGCCTGAATGTCAAATTTGATGGGATTGAGAGAAGCGAAAGAGGTGTGTCTATAAAGTGACGCGATGGCAGTCCGTGGGTTCCGCCTGCCTATTTTTATAATACTAGTTATGTTCCATATATTATTCGGATTGTGTAATCTAGTATATATGATACACATATACATATGATGCGGATACTAAAAACGCACCTAAAATACCACTTTTGTCAAAAGGGTTACCATAATGACGTCAAAAACATCCGTGCTATATTTCCAATGACGTCATGTACCTCCTCCGTTCAGTAGTTTTGACTGAACGAGGTAACACCGTATCAGGATACTAACATACACATAAATATAAATATTGACAGGCCTCACAGCTCAGTTGGTAGTAACCCTGCCTCCTGAGCTGTAAGGTCGTGGGTTCGATTCCCACCCACGACAAACATTTGTGTGATGAACATAGATGTTTGTTCAGTATCTGGCTGTTGATAGTATTATATGTATGTATTTACTAATGAGTATATGAGTATTATATCAGTTGTATGGTTCCCATGATACAAGCTATGTTTAGGTAACTTTGGGGCTAGATGGCGCTGTGTGAAATGTCCCCAATATTTATATTTATTTATAAAAAACCCTGTAGAATCATTTCATTTCATTTCAAAGAGGTATAGGATATTATATTTAAGGATTCAGCTCATACACAAGCTAGGAAGTCATGAGTTTTTTATATTTTGTATACTAACCTCCTTACCGCACACTGAATTTGTATTTATGGTTTATTCACATATTCACATAAATTGTTATTAAAATTCAGCCAGTTTACGACAACAAAGACAATAAAATAATCTATTGTTGTAATATATTGAATACGATCATAAATATTGATTAGAGCGCAGTTATTTGCTTTGCGTCATGTTTTCGCGTGATAGCAGTATCAGGTGATAAATGAACCCTGTTCTCAATACATCTTTACCTTGTTCAAAGTTGCTTAACTGCTTCGGCCATTCGGGTATTACGGCGATGTCACGTCGCGAACAGTTCAATGTGATTTTGTTCGATTCTTGTATGATATCACAGGGAGCGTCACTGTCGACGGGCTGTTGGGCGTCGCACCATGACACTATGACGCACAATATTAACACCTACAACAAAGAAACACCTTAACTGTATGCAATCTTCACGTAAACAAACGGTCGATCCCCTCACGCTACATGACCACTCACTTTGCATGTTTGATACATTTTTCACAATTTTGTGAAGCCCACTGCGATCACACCCGTTGATCTCGATTCACTATCTTATCAGTACGCGCTATTATCGCGGCTGACATCAAGCGAGCGACCTCATTGGTCGCTCATATGTCCTATAGCACAACTTAACACACTTTATTATTTGTTTATCAAACAGTTGTCTTTTATTTTTAGGAAGTCCTCAACGTGACGGCGGCAAAATTAGAGGAGATAATAACCATAAAACCGATCAACGAGAATGAATTCGATCACGCGACAAAAAACAGTTACGCGGAAGTCGGATCCCCGGACTCCACGGAGGAGATGAAGAACCTGGAGAGTCGGCAGGCCGCGGTCACGCTACTGCAGATAAAAAATTACGATCCTCACAAGTATGCCGTTAAACCGGAGGAGGAGCCGCAGATGATGTACAACAGCGGACCGAGCTTACCGCCCGCGGACAGAGCGCGAGAGGTGATGCACTGCAACGCGGTCATCGATATAATAAGCAAGGCCGTGGCGGTGGCGCAGCGGGAGAGCGATGAGGCGCAGAACTACCCTCCCGCCTACCAGAGCGTTATAGACCGGACGCACGCGGCCGCGAGCGCGCCCGCGGACACCTCACCCGGGAACTACCCGCCCGAGTACCCCGAGAGCAGCAAGTACAGCCCGTGCAGCAACGACGATAACGACAAAGAAATGGATCTCTCGCTGTACAGCAGCGTTAAAAACGAGCCAAACGAACAGACCGAGCCGGAGGAACAGAACGCATACTTCCACAGAACGATGGCGCAGAACAGTACGAACTTCGCTGAGGAGTACAAACAGCACATATTCGGCAGAACGGCGAACAAGGCGAGACAGAATAGAGACAACTCTTCGGCGTACGAGGACTGCAGTCAGAGCAGTAGCGGTTCCGATCCCGACAGATTGCAAATGGACATTTCTCAGATGTCGCAGGTAAATAAATATAAATAATAACTACTATAAATAAAGATATGATATCACAAAGACTTCTTTAATCCTTTCAATCATCTTTGCATCATTGATCAACATAAATGTAATTAAATAAAGTGTGTAATGTAAGTAAATAAAAAAAAAATTTTTCACTGTCAAAGGGAAATGCCTTTAGTAGCCCGAAACATATTTTTGGCGTGGATCGCAGGTTCTTTTTTTTCTATGGGATACACTTACGGAACGAGCCGTCGGCCCACCTGTTGTTAAGTGGTAACCCCTGCCCATAAAAACCGATGCGACTTAGGTCATCCCTAAGGTACGACAAGACCCGATTCGCATCGTATGCGTCCATAACTCTGTGTAGATAGGATGTCTTATGTGCTTGTAATTTCACCGGCAATCACACCTTTCAAACCTAACGGAATGCGTTACTGCTTGGCGGCAGAAATCGGCATGGTGGCAGTACTTCCCCGCACGAACTTGGCATGAGTTCTACTGCTCTTACTCTTGTTAGTAACAACACACGGCTTCGCCTACGGTATGAACATTGTACAATATAAGGCCTAACCTACTGATAGATGTAAGTCTAATGGTGAAATTTCAGGACGACCCTGAGGAAACACAGTCGGCGCGATCGAACCAGTCGTCGCCGCAGCCGCAGCAAGAGGAGCACGAGAAGGAATCATTATGGCAGGCTCTTCATAGGAACAACGGTAAGTTAACTCCCTACTCTACTAGCCTCACAGATTAACTCACTACTCTACTAGCCTCACAGATTAACTCACTACTCTACTAGCCTCACAGATTAACTCACTACTCTACTAGCCTCACAGATGAACTCACTACTCTACTAGCCTCACAGATTAACTCCCTACTCTACTAGCCTCACAGATTAACTCACTACTCTACTAGCCTCACAGATTAACTCACTACTCTACTAGCCTCACAGATTAACTCACTACTCTACTAGCCTCACAGATTAACTCACTACTCTACTAGCCTCACAGATTAACTCACTACTCTACTAGTCTCACAGATTAACTCACTACTCTACTAGCCTCACAGATTAATTCACTACTCTACTAGCCTCACAGATTAACTTACTTATCGCTCCCAAAGGACATCGTACGCCCCCTATCGGCCAGTGAGAATAATCTGTTGGTTTATACATGTACCCTGTTCTTAGAAATGTTGATATCCTTAAGATGTTTTATTTCACCGTTTGCGAATCTTGTATGGCGTAGTAGCACGCCTCATGACAGTTTTATTTTGATCCATTGTTTCAATCTAGAGTTTCTGTGATGCAAGGCATTCAAAGTATGACAGTTGGACTGGATTGAAAAGTATTAACATTTTTGGATTCATCCCGGCTGATGGACTGAAATAATAATGATATTAATAATAATTGTTTATACAATAGAGTCCATATCAATACAAACAAAATTAAATAAAAAATAAAGCTTAACATTAAAAATAAGATCAAAAACCAAAATAAAAAAATACTGGATCAATATATGCTAATATTGGCTTTTACATGCTGAGAAACTTGCATTTTTAAGCGAAAATCTCGTTAGTTTACATTAGATTTGGACTCTAACCAGATTTGTTGAGTTAGTGTACTTTGGCGTTATGTAAATGTTAGTATATAAATATGAATACTTGCAAATCTCAAACTTTTTGTCCCCCAAATAATGTTACCACTCTCAGCGGCGTTCATCATTGAAATTAATTCAGGTTGCTGATTTTATTGCCATCGAGAGTATTTACATTCTAATGAAGCTAATTATACTTATGTATGTGTATAAATGATAGATATACCTAATTACTAATCACTTCGAAATGAATTAGCTGTGTAATTAGTTCCATTAGTATACCACCTTTATGCATTTTTTGATAAGCCGAACAAAATTAATAATTAGTTACACCGTAACATCCAGGTTGCAATGTCACATCGTGTCTCATTTTTGATGTGTGACTCTCGTAAATCCAATTTGTGCCAGAAGTACGACATAGATAAAAAAATAATTGCTTGAGACATATGGTTATGTTTGCAGATAATTCGATTTGTTCATTTTTTGATCAGCCATACCTACCCTCCGGCTAACGGCTAAATCGTCAAATGATTTCAACGATACCAAACTGTTGTATTATCTCTAGATATCGATATCAAAACAATCTCTTGTCTTCGTAAAATTTCTCAAAATCGCTCCCTACTTTACATCCAAACAGCATCCATACAAGACTCAAATCAGCACACAAGTCAGGAATCAAATACTGATGACAGTATGTTGTTGACAGGCCGCAGCGGAGAAGCGACTCAACTGCTCCGTCGGTTGATTAACAGCAAACATCTGGGTATGACTGTATCGTCTCTGCGGCCGGCCACTTCGCCGCTGCCGACGTCGCAGCAGCCGGCCAACGGATCTGTCTCACCGGTAAACTACTGTCTACTGTACCTGTACTGTCTACTATACCTGTACTGTCTACTGTACCTGTACTGTCTACTGTACCTGTACTGTCTACTGTACCTGTACTGTCTACTGTACCTGTACTGTCTACTGTACCTGTACTGTCTACTATACCTGTACTGTCTACTGTACCTGTACTGTCTACTGTACCTGTACTGTCTACTGTACCTGTACTGTCTACTGTACCTGTACTGTCTACTGTACCTGTACTGTCTACTGTACCTGTACTGTCTACTGTACCTGTACTGTCTACTGTACCTGTACTGTCTACTGTACCTGTACTGTCTACTGTACCTATACCTGTACTGTCTACTAAACGATAATATTGCCACTGGCTATCTCGAACCAGGTTGGTGAATGTATTAAAGTGCGCTGCAAAGAGGCTCTTTTAGTGCACTTGACTCATGTCTTTGAATTTTGTTGGTCGTTTCTTTCACCGTGTAGAGAGTGTATTATACGCACATACGATTTTAGAGTAAAAAAACAAGACTCATTTTTACACGACTGGTTTTGAACCTGTGACTTCCGGATTGAAACTCGGGGCCTGTATCTCTGGGCCATCAAGTTCTTGCTAAATGATGTAGCACTATGGAGTTACAATGCCGTGGATTGTAAACTGAATGTCAAGTGAGGCTGCTGGAAGCAATTTGATGCATATAACTAATATGAAGTATACGGGCTATTATTTCGTTTACCAACCAACGAATATCAGATAATCATAATGTTGAACATATTAGTCTCAAGATGGCTGAGAGAGATAGAAAGTGAAGAAGTGTCACTTCGTCGTTTATCAGCGGTGAATATACCGATTTGTTGAATATTAATCAAATGTCTATTGATTGATAACTCAGTAACATCCGCCTGTGATTATTGTTTAAATTTGGTCAAAGTCAAAAACTTAATTTCCATAGAATTCATAAAGAAATGGCTTGGAAACGTCAATAATATTTAAAACATAAGGTCACGCGTACTTATCGCTAAGTTTGACGTCTGTCCAAACCCTATCCGACCCTCCATGGGTAGAACAGCAAGAAACTAATGGAGGGATTCCTTTTTTTTCGCGAGCACGTACCTTGTAACAATCTGAGTGCTTAGGTCTATGTTACATTTATGACTACATAATATACTGAAATAAGATATTACATGATGTTTTGTGTGTGTCGTTGAGCAGAGCGACATAAATAGTGTTCATAATTTGCTTAAACATTTTGGTTCTCATTTTCCGTAAGCTAGGATTAAAAACAAAGAGTTTCCGTCGACTACGCAATGAAGTGTGACTTCAGATTTAAATGCTTCGTGGATGTACCAAAACGTTTCCGATTTAGGAGACTGTTTTCATAACTCAAGTGACATTCTTGAAGAGTTATTCGCACGCGATCTTTTTGTGGTTACTCCGTGCCATTGACCCTTTCTGATAGGAATTATACGGCTACACGAAACAAGTTACAAAAGACTTACTTGCTTAGGATCCGTCTGGCTGCGTTTGAACATAACTGTATATTTTTCCCGATATTTATTTTGTATGTTTCGAGTGCATCACTTTGCACAGAAGCAGGGTTTGTACTGAGCCTGTCCTCAATACAACTCGTGTTTGGGACTGAGATGTTGCATAAATTAGGTACTTTATTGTCAATACAAATGTTATGTTAATGCACGGTGGAGGTAAAACATATTTTTCCTTGAGTGAACGTGAGTCGATTTAACGAATGATCTTGATTATATCCTCGTTGTTAATATAGTTTTCATCTTGATTTAATTTTATTTATGCACATAAGTTTTTACTATTTTAATTTTATATGATTCAAGGGCGACCTTTTTTTATGTATTTTCCTTATCTCTGCGTATTATAAATTAGTCTCTCGCCATGTTTTTTCGTTCGTGTGTCTGTCTGTATAAGGTAATCCCAGTAATTGAATGAAAATATTCAAATATTAATAACTAATGTCCTCTAAATATATTCCCATGACTCCGTAGGTATAAAAGCATAAGATAGGATATGATCAATGTCAGCTGCTGTCTTACCAGTTATTGACCAATAACATTCTAGTCGGCATCTTTTACATTGTATCCAAGAACTAATTTAGACGTCATAAATAATGATCATAAATTATGCGTTATGTTAAATTTCCTATCTTAAGCGGATCTGACAAATGTGACGTAAATAAGTTATTATTCTAATTCTGTCTTATTAGTATTCATAAGTTTATGTTCCGTTTTAAATGAATGAACCGACATTTAGTTTATTTCCCCACCATCATATATAATGCTTCGTAAAGTGATCGATCAATATACACGTAGGTTTATGAAAGACTGTGATTTTAGAAAGGCGCCCGTCGCCTGTTTATATAATAATCTCTAATGAAACTAGAATGGGTCATGCTCGCGAAAAAAACAGGAGGCCCTCCTTTAGGGGTTTTTTGCTGTTCTTCCTCATGGAGGATCGGATAGGGTTTGAACAGGCGTCAAACATAGTGATAACTACGCGTGACCTTATGTTTTGAATATTATTGACGTTTCCAAGCCATTTCTTTATGGATTCTATGGAAATAAAGTTTTTGACTGTGAACGTTGCACACTAAATATGATATGCAGGCTTTCTCACTCTTATCACCTCAAATATAATGACGTTTATTTCAGAACGGTGAGTGGCACAGTTCGGGCCGCGGCGGCATTGCGGCCGGCACCGCGCGCAGGAAACAAAGTTTTCCTGCGCGCGCGCAGCCCTTGTCCACTACTAATTCTCCAGCTTCTAACCCACCGTGGACTCCTCTCTCTGAAAACGTAAGTATTTCACTCAGTCACATGCAAAGAAGAAGAAAAAGGATACACATACCGCGCACGTATACGCACGCATTAAGCAAGACCTCAAGAATAAACATTGTAACCTTTAGGCACCCAACATGGGTCTATCCCATTAGCAAGTATGTGTAAGCAACATATTTATCAGTGGCAATTCTGTGGTTTACAAAATAAATTGAGGTTCACACACCTCTTTCCCTTGTGAATGAAATGTTGCAATGTTTTTATTTCTTACCAATATCATTAAATTTCAAAAATATGGGGAATTTCACACAGCTTCATCTGGCCACAAACTAAGTATAGCTTTTACCAGTACTAATTAACTGCCAAAATACTTATTATTTTTGTAAATGTACACATATAAATTATATATCATCTCAAATTATAGTTTAATTTGAGATGTCACGCTGTCGTCGCAAGTGGACGATATTAACACCCAGACACAACAAACATCTGTGTTTGTCACAACATCAAATGTTTGTCCTGGGTGGAAACTGAACCCACGAACTCCAACGCAGAAGGTAGAGTACCAGTACGGCAGTACTGTTATCTGTTGCAGCAAGAGCCAGTTGACGGGTCCTCAGCACCGAGCGGCACCCGCTCCGGGCCTCGCGTGGAGATCTCGTGCACGAACTGCGGCACGCACACCACCACGATATGGCGGCGCGACGCGCGCGGCGAGATGGTGTGCAACGCGTGCGGTCTCTACTACAAGCTGCACGGAGTCGCGCGACCTGTCGCCATGCGACGCGACACCATACACACGCGCCGCCGCCGTCCGAGGCACGACGCTAAGCACTCCAGGAACAGTAAGTTCACTGATTGTCGGTCATATCGTTCTAACAGTTTGTAACAGGGTTGCACTTAATGGAAAAAAAATACAGTATTCACTAGCTGCCCAATAATTTAAAGAAATTATAAACGACGAGGAATTAACTGTAACTAAGTACACTTACCTACAGCCTAAATACATACATATATAAATCAAAACAAAATCACATAAATAAGTTAGATTTCCTCGATTAAATCAGTGACAGGCTATTATGGGAGATGATTATTCCATATAACTAATTGTGTGAGGGTGTTAATCCGCGCTCCTGCCGATATACATATATTATATTATATTCTGCGGTGTTTACACATTAGCAAAGCCTGTATGAGATCACTTTTGAATGAATCTTGCGACACACACTGTATTCGGAATGCTAAACGTGATTGCAGAGAACCGTCGCAGCGGCGCGTGCTCGGAGACGAGCGAGGCGCCGTCGTCGGTGGGCGGCGGCGGCGGCGCGGCGGCGGGCGGCGGCGCGTGCGCGGAGGGCGCGCCCGAGGAGGCCGTGCTGGCGGCGCTGCGGCGGCAGCTCCAGCCGCACCTGCTGGCCGCGTTGCACGCGCACACCGCGCGCTCGCAGCGCCCGCAGGTATGCGACCGTACACGTGCCATGCCCGGCTCATAGTACCAACCACCTGTACGCGAGACGATGCAGTGTTAACACCGCGCCGCACGCTTTACTCTCCCTCTAGAAGGGTTCTAGTGCGCATCTTCATACACGTACACCGCATGCTCGCTTATCAGTGACATTGTGCCTGCTGGGGCGGTGTCGCTGGACCGCGCTGGGCTCAGCCTTCCTTTAGCGTGACGTCATCAGAGCTGCGCCTGCACTCTTTTTTTAACCTGCTGTTGTCGATATGACACCGTCGTAGCGAATATCAGCGCTTTGTGGTCGGTGGCGGCCGCGAGAAACGAGTAGCGACGCCGACGCCTCATGGCGTGTAGCGATTCAGATAAATGCATTATCTCCAAGCTTGTGTGTCTCACCATTTCTTTTCTTAACCCTAGCTTGTAACATAGAAAGTTTATTTGATATATAATAGCTATTTATTCGTGGCTCATTCAGTTACGTATGTTTTGTTTTATAACGTTTCACTGAAGGCTGATCGCTCATGCTCAGGCCTTATGTTTAATTGATCTGCGGGAATTGTCATGTGATTTTTAGTTGTTACGTTTTGACGACGACGCTTCTGGTATATTAAGTCAGAATTACCTATTTTCACGATACGAGACTTGAGACATTCGACCTTCACGTCTCAAAGGTACAGACGCATACGATGCGACTTGGGTCTTGTATTACCTAAGTAGGGGAGGACCCAATTCGTATTGCTTGTTATGGGCAATGGTTACCACTTATGGTGGGCCATTTTAACGCTTATACTGACATATCAATCAAATATTGATAATTGAAATTGATAAAAACTGCATTAATCTAAAGTTATGTATACGTCCATGATTGGCGTGCTACTAATGTGGTCATGCTATTCATTATTATTTAGGCTACGTTTTTTGTGGCTGTCTCCTGACGAATTATTTTGACGACTATTGTTTTTATATTAATGTTAATTAAAATTAATAAAAAAAAAACTTTAATGCAATATGGCTATAATTGGCTAGTTACTAAACTTGAAACTTTTTGTGCTTTCCATAAGACGCATTAAAAAAGGTAAGGACATACACTTAGTCGAGGTCTAATAACATCGGTTAGTTTCTCTTTTATTCGTTCCTTCTTCGATTGATCACTTACTAACAATGAGTTGAAATTCGTTTTTATATATATTTTTTTATTGTTATTAATCAGAAAATTCATACATTATGGAATAAAAACAAAGATGCCATGCTAGTTTTGTTACATACAAATAAAAGCATCTCTAATTATTTTATTGAAACTGAAAATAGTCTTTTTCACTGCTTAAACTATGAGTTTGATTGAGTATATATTTCTCCATGAATTTTGTACATTACTAGCGTCCCGGCTTCGCACAGTAGCATTAAATATTTCTGAACTAATCCTTATCACAAACAAAAAAAATAACCTAAATCATTCAGGTATAATGCTGCTTCCTATTAGTGTAAGAATTTTCACAATCAGATCAGTAGTGTCGGACATCAGCGCCTACATCAAAACTTAAAAACTTTACCTCTTCATAATATATCAGTGTATATATACGGATTGGTATGTTTATATGGTTATATCTCATCCAGGGAGGTCTCAACGCTCCAGAGTACGACGAGGCGCCGCTCAACTTAGTGTCGAGTCACGTCGCCGCCGAGGAGACGCACTGACTGCACTGTGATATCACACGCTCACACCGATCAAGGGACGAAATCAACACAAGAGATACATTCAACTATAAAGGCAGCTACTTTTTAACTTGAGTTCAAGCGAGTATCGTCTGTGAGGATTATTGGGATCTCTCTCTCTCTCTCTCTCTCTCTCTCTCTCTCTCTCTCAGCACAAGTGAGAGTTGCGTTTGAAATTGATTCGAATGACAGGTATGTGCCTCTCTGTTTTATCGTATTTGGAAGAAAGGGAGACGTGTTCTGCGGTATACTTACGGAAGAGAGGGACTAGAGCCACGTTTGTTATTTTTGTTACTTAAAACTTAGCGTTGTGCGTTTACATTTTTAATTTACATAAAAGTGTATCAACGAAACTATTTTCCCAGTATTGTGAATAACTTGTTGCATATTGGCAAAATAATCTCACAGATACTAACCATCTTCCATTTTAAAAGTAACCAAGAGCAATATAAATAAATAGTATAACATTTGAAAGCAATAATAAATATAACGTTTTTGAAATAATTATACATATATAAATAGTGATTAGTGAGGCCAGTGTTTGAAGACAGAAATTCAAGTTAGATTTGTTCAATCGTATTTATATACATACAGTAAATATCTTTCTTCTATACTTAACTGTTTTGAAAATAGCTATAAGGGGATGATATAGAAAGGTGTAAGGAATTTATTTTCTCGATGGTACCTCGTGCAAATTATTTTTTCATTGTCGGGCATTACATTACACATAATCCATATAAAAGATGCATTCGTAATATAGGATGCGTCGCAGCTACATTAGTGCGACATATTTTATATAAATTTCCTATGTGATAAATCTCTACAATATAATATTCAATCACAATTTAATCTGAGGGGCTAGCACGAACTAATCGTAGCCGTTACGTCAGTGCGCTGCAGTACGATGCATGATATGCAATTTAAACACGACATAAAGTGTAAGCAGTTTGAAAGAATCGACAGTGTACATCTGATATAAGTAAGGTTATGTAATGGGTTCACAGCTCAGTTGGCAGTAACTCTGCCTTCTGCGCTACAGGCCGCAGGTTCGGTTTCCCACACAGGACAAACATTCGTATGACGGACATAGATGTTCGTTGTATCTGGATGTACCTACATATGCATTAAAAGTATTCTCTTTGTTCTTATAGTACCAGAATTGTTTAGTTTGGGACTAGATTTATATTGCACAAAAGTTTTCGGATTATTTTGAATGAACGTTGTTATATTGTCATATATAAACAAAGGTTCAAAAATCAACCTAAGTACTAAAGAATGGAGCCATCTTATTTAAAGAATCGAGAAACATAATTGTTACACATATTGTACAAGTATTTGTTCGTGCCAGTCCTACAGGTATTAAAAGTAGTGCTGCTATTTTGTCGATACATATTTTTAATTAAAAATTTTCAATTACACAGTTTACACTTATTCCAAAGCAAATATATATTCTTTTTAGACTTGTTTTGTAATATATTTATCGCTGAACAAGATCGCTACACGTAGGTATGTTTGTCAGTATGTCATAGGAATCTCATGTATTGATACTGGGGTATATTTAAACCTTGCCTTATAATGCTCTCTCGATTAATTTCGAAATTATATAATTACGGTTACCTATTGCAGGAAGCAAGTATTCGTTTACATTTAAGTAATATTGTAAATTTTTATTTTTTAATTAGTAATAACATTGTGGTTAATTTCATGCATTATATTGTAAGTGTCTAATTTATTTCCCATTTCGGTCAGTATTTAAATTGTAAGTATTTTTATTCTGTCGAGTTTTTTTTTGTGCTCCGTACCGAATTGGTGAAACGGAACACATAATGGAGTTGTCTCGGTGTTTGTCTGTTCTGTCTGTCTCAGCCATTTTCTCTATGAACATAGATGATGTCATTGATTTGATTGTTAAAAATGGTTGCCATGGCAAAAAAGTACATTTTCATGTACGTCATCAATTTTATTTATTTTAGTATTTGACATGTGATTTTTTTTTTCATTACTCATTTCTTTGGTGTTTAAAAACACATTAGAGATGAATAAAAATATATTGGTTTTTAAACGGACAATAACCGATACTCATTTTGTTTGACCTATCTCTCACTCGGCAGCTTTTTTTTATAAGTAAGGTATTGTGATGATGAATAATGAAGCAATATTGATTAATTATAATAAAGATTACTCATTTGCATAAATTGAAAAATATATATTTAAATAAGTTTATAAATAATCGAGAGAAAATTCCGTTATGTGAGTAAAATACCAATATATGTAAACCACTAAACCGGAAAAAGTATTTTGCTGCTAAGCTTGAAGCGGCTCGAATTTAGCCATGAGCAATATTAAAATATAACATTTTTAATGTAATTTTTCGGAAACATAGTATTTTTAAATGTTTGCCTCTAAAACGTAACATTACTGTAATTTTTGGCATTGTTAAAGTAGATTAACTAATATTATAGACATGATTATTTTAAGATATAGTATTTTGATCGATATCATTTTTTTTATAGGCCATTTTGGTCATAAGCATTCTAGACGTGCGGCCGATACCGGAACGTTGTGGCATTATTTTGAGTATTTTTTTTTTACGGGAATCACCTCAATATGGTCAGTCTTTTGCGTGTATGTTGTAACAGAAAGCATTTAAGTTATGTCTTTTACCTAGTTTTGTTGTGTAGTGCGACCTTTAGCTGGTTATGTTGCCGCTTGTACGCGCTTGGAAGCTCTTATCGCCGTCCTTTACTTGACGTTTCTACTTAATTTATTATAAGTTCGTTTATCAATACATTACCCCCATCGGGCCAGTACATACATACATACAGTCTCTGAGACATTGTGATACTTAGCTAGGCGCACGCGGCCGAACACTCGTTTTTCTCATTATTATATTTTTCATGTTTTGTTGCAACCCCTCTACGTCAAGCTTATTCGTATTTAAAAAGCTTTAAAATTGAGATTATTTATCCATTTATGGGATCATTGTACATTCGTATGTGTATTGTGTTTAGTATTGCTTAATATATATTTCGTCTTAGCGGTTTCGACAGTGAAGTAATAACGCGAAACTCAATTTTTTTTTTGAATCTCTATCGCTCTCTATTTAAATAAAGCTCTCTGTCTTAGTATAACTACAAAAAAAAACTAAGCGTTAACTTAAATCGCAATTATATACTTATTTGTCGTAAGGACTAGTATTATAAATGTATTAATTATGCTCATATTTTTATTGATACTGATGGTAGCACTGCATATAAATTATAAGTTTAGTTATGTCTATTTATATTTCCTTATACGTATTATAACTTGGCAACTGTTATACATAATATTTAAAGTAAAATTCAGAATTTTACATGTGGAGAATTTGCGGCAATTGTGAAGTAGCCAGTCGTTGCGACGAAACATACCTGGTCTGTTCTCGTAAATTTAATAATAGCGGTTGAGGTATGAAATTACTGTTAAATATTATCTCAAAAATGTTTAAATAAAAACAAAACAAAATACTCACTTTAATCAATCGCTAATAAATAGAAATTAATAAATAATGACGCAGTTATATGCAATTATGGATTCAGATATGAATCGTCATTTGATAATTTCAGTTTAAATAGCATAAATGGAAACCTTTCTCAAAATACATAGCCATGGGCTTAACTGGCCACACGGCGTTTGTAAAACTATATACAGCAAACAAACTAGCAACTGTATCTGTAACTGTAACAAACTATAGCAGCTGTAACTGTAACAAACTATAGCAGCTGTAACTGTAACAAACTATAGCAGCTGTAACTGTAACAAACTATAGCAGCTGTAACTGTAACAAACTATAGCAGTTGTAACTGTAACAAACTACAGCAGCTATAACTGTAACAAACTACAGCAGCTGTAACTGTAACAAACTATAGCAGCTGAACTGTTACAAACTATAGCAGCTGTAACTGTAACAAACTTGGACAGCGTTAATATTCGAAGTAGACTAAGAGAGGATCTCTTCTTCAAGCCACAGATAAGCAAAAAAAAAGTGTTTAAAACTTGCTCTTACTAGTAGCTTTGTTTTGACAAGTTTTGCGATAATGGATCAGATTTCAATTTTGATCCCACACAAAGAAATAGAAACGGCAATTTCAAACCTTAGCCACTAATATTACTGCTCGCAGTAGTGATACAGTATTATTTTATTCTACTATGTATATTTGTGTTAGATTTACTTAGGTTTCACCTTGTTTTCGTCCGAATATTTATTTATGTCACATATTGGAGGGCCTGTCTCTTAAATAAAACTGTGCGTGTCATTTCCGACGAGTTTACTGTTTAAACGCGATTGTCATTGAATGTATTAATGAGTCGAGCGGTAGAAAAAGCGTTATTTTAACGCTTCATTGAATGTATTAATGAGTCGAGCGTTAGCTAAAAGCGTTATTTTAACGCTTTTTTCAACGCTCGATTTTACCACCCAACAAATGATCGTATCGGGGGCTTTAAATGAGATCGATTCTTAAAGAGTCTCTATTAAACTGTCATATTTACTACGGCCATGGAATTCATAGAATGATTCTAGGATGATGCGGGAATTTCACTGGCGGTGCACGCATCCAAACGTACGTTCATATCGAAGTAGTTGTAGAACAAAGGCGGATCTGCAATACAGTAACTTTACATTAGAGCACTTAAAGTTTTTTGAATTAGAGTTGATGTGATATTTTGAAAGCGGCTAGTCCTATCATCGTCAAATTTTGTATATGTAAAACTGTAATAAGATTTTCTATGATATTTAAGGTCGATTGCAACATAAAAACAGTTTGAAAAGAATCGAAACTTCACGACATTCATACGATGGAAATGACACATAGATTCGTGTAATGAGATCTTCCAATTGGGTTTATTTATTATATTTAGGTTAGTGTATGAATAATAAGAGTTGATGAACAATGTATCTTGTAGTTACTAACAGACCGGTTGTGTTGTGTGTGCTTACGACCTAACAAGCATGTGTTTGTGATTTTGTTTTTATTTTTACTTGTCTGTGCACACAGACCGTACCAATTGTATTGTGTTATTATAATTTATGCTGGAATAGCTTGTGTATCAATTCCAATGGTTAATATCATTTTTCGGATTCTTCGACACGTGTGCACGACACGACACACACGATATGCTAAAACGTCTTACAAATAACTGCACGCGTATTCACACGTTCTCAAAATGACGTAAACTCTAAAAGTATTTAATTAAATGTGATAATTATGTATTTTGTTTGAAAATATAACTGTAGTGTGTATTTCCGAAAAGCAATAACGATGTGATAAGTGGTGGTGTGTACGGAATGGACTAATGGAAAGTTGAATCTCGATTTATAGAAATATTATATCGTCAATTATATACCTGTTGCTCAGTGCGGTTGAACTCCGAGCTTATAGGATTTATAATAATGAAACGATATTTTTCAAGTTATATTTAAATAAATATTACGTGTAAACTAAAATCTCTCGAGAGCAACCGCACAGAGCAAACTTCTGAAAATTTCAATTCAATTTAATAATATATAATCATGTAGACGGATTTTAAATACTCAAAAATTAAGAAATAACTTAATAATACGTGTATTCTTAGTGTGAAAGCAATAATTTCCATTATAGAATGCTTATGGACCATTTGTTGTTTGTTGTTGTAATGTTAAAGTAAGGTTTCAGCATAAATTATCAGAAAGAGATTGTATAGTGGTGGGATCGTGGACGGAATACTCATTGTGAAACATTACTTATTGTTGTATAGATGATAAATAATGTGACTTACGCAGGGATGGATACTTAAATTATTAAAGTTTTAACTGATATATTGGCTATGTAGTGAGTAGAATATTTTTTTACAAATAAATTATAGCAGCTATTTTGTGTTTGTATTTAGATAGAAGTACCCTTACAACTAGAAATTTTTTACTTAATAAAGATAACTTTTGGGCGTCTCCTTTACAGTGCCAAATAAATTATTGGAACTATACACAATCCCTGGGCAATATGAATTATGACTTATGTGAGAGGGCATTGTAATAATAGTTATCAAAGTAGCTACCCTTCTGTGTGTGAACACAGTTCAAACCTGATAAAACTGCAGTCAATCTGTGTAGACCAGTAACTTTCACTTTGTCATTATTCATGTTGACGAAAATTATGCGCAATGTCTAATTAATCACATACGTAGACTCACGGCTTTATCCCGAAAGGGTAGGCAGAGAGATATGTGTGCTAAACAGCGAATAAATATCTTCCACTTTTTGAAAGGCTCTCAAAAATTAGTTAATCAACGGTCAAAATTCGTCTCATCAAATCATTGATTGGGATTGGTCTAGCGGTACTGACCCCCGAGTTTAAATCCGGAGGTCGCCGGTTCAAATCCCGACGTGCACCTATGAGCTTTTCGCTTGAAAGATTTATGTGCGCAATTCCACGTTCTCGAAACGGTGAAGGAAAACATCGTGAGGAAACCGAAATGTCCTAGAACTAAAAATTCGAAGACATGTGTCGAGTGCACGAAAGGAGCCTCTTTGAGGCGCACTTTCAATCCTTTCACCACACTGGTTTGACAGAACCGGTGACTCGAAGAAGAAGAAGAATTGATTGGGAAAATTTGAATAGGACCAGTTTCTTGTCTGTTCTTAACAGGTCTTTGGCTACTATTTCGTATTGATCAGAAAGCTTCATTTACCTACATCTATTAAGAATTGTAAAATGAATGGCTAGAAATAAAAATATTTAATTAAATAAATCGCGTTTATTGTATTCTAAGTAACGGTGAGTATGGGCCGTTTGACCGCGTGCTTGGTGCGGCGTCGCTTGTCGCGCGCGCGCCGCTCGAGCGCCGCCTCGCGGAACAACTGCACGCTCTCCGCTGCTTCCGTGTCGCGCCGCAACCATTGCAGCGCGTGGAGATTATACCCGACCATATCCTGCAACGAAAACCGTAATGGTCACTATAATAACTGGTACAATTGGCTACACATTATTTAGTCTCTTATAATGCAGGAAACGAAACGAGACTACTACTATTGCAAATTATACTATAATTTGCATGGATGCAGGTATCAAGCTGTTAAACTCTCTCCCAATCGACATGAAGAGTACGGACTGTCCTATAGCATTTATAACTAAATTAACAATGGCTTTTGCTCGAAAGATGCCCATATAGTATTGATGAATTTACATCTTAATATTTCTGTTATCAATTGTTTAATTTGTTTTATTTTTATACTATGTAATTGTTTAACGTTATCTAGGTTAAGTTAGTTAAATTGATTTCAGACGTGATTGTAAGAGAATTGTACTTGAATAAAAATGAAATGAAATATTACTACTACTACAACTAGATCTCTAATTCTTTCTAGAAAAACTTACCCTCAACTCCGTTAGTTTAAGGGCAGCCTTCGCCTGAATCTGTATCATGTGCTTGAGCAGCGCCTGGTTGGCGACGAGAGGCGCGTGGTGAATCTTCAGCAGGAATATCGCGAGCCGACAGAACAGTTCCGTGTTGTCGCCTCGCTCCAGAAGCGACGGTAGCATCTTCACGATATCACAAGCTACGCTGAACGGGATCAGCAATAACGCCTCTTCTAGATCACTGGAACAAATAAGAAGTCTTACTTTTTTTGTCGTGCTCAAAGTATTGGAATTTCTGAGCCGCGTCGCATTGTGGTTGCACTCTTAGCGCGCACAGTTGCAATTATCTTGTTTTTTTTTTGTGTAGAGTAGTAGCAATGTTGCTAGAGAAGATAACGTGATCGCAACCGCTAATGGATGAACTTCAGGCATAACATCGAATTATTTCCTAAATAAATGATCATCGCTTTATAAGACGATTTCCACAACTATTTTAAGGGCAGCACTAACAGTCTGCCGGCATATATTAAACTATCACTGATCTCTCACAGACTGTTTATCCGAACGGGTGCAGGTGATCAGACTGGACACGGTGATATCTGCGGGTGGACGGAAAATATATCTCCGTGTACCTGGAGCGGATCCTCTTGAGAGTGTCGACGAGGAAGTCGTCGGGCGTGGTGCAGTTGTAGGCGGCCATCAGCACCGGCGGCTGCACCGGCTGCCCGCGCGCCTCCGCCACCTCGCGCGAGTACTCCGCCCCCACTTGCAGACACTCCAGTATCGAGTCCGCCTGCAAATTACAACTTATTCAAAGTCAAAGTCAAAAACTTTATTTCCATAGAATTCATAAAGAAATGGCTTGGAAACGTCAATATTCAAAACATAAGGTCACGCGTACTTATCGATAAGTTTGACGCCTGTTCAAACCCTATCCGACCCTCCATGGGGAGAACAGACAAGAAACCCCTAATGGAGGGATTCCTTTTTTTTCGCGAAACTATTCACTATTGACGTCACAATACATGAATTACCCCACCAGCGCAAGATGCACCGCCGCGCCGCCCGCACTCTTCACCCGTTGGACCATGCGACACTCATTAATCATTATACAGGCTTCACAACTCAGTTGGTAGTAACTGCCTTCTGCGCTATAGGTCGTGGGTTCGACAGTTCCCAGGACAAACATTTGTGTGATGAATATAGATGTTTGTTTTGTATTTGGGTGTTAATATGTATGTATTAAAAAGAAGTATACAAGTATTCTATCAGTTGTCTGGTTCGCATAGTACAGGCTATGCTTAGTTTGTGGGCTAGATGGCGGTGTGTGAGTTCTCCACCATTATAATTATTATATTCTATATAAATATTATATAAAGCCAAAGCAACAAACAGTTTGTCCACTTTTGCTTCACCTAATTTATTATTTTAAATCGTCTTTTTTTTTTCAGTATTACAAAGTAACCGCTGTAAACCCGCTTTGTCTCGGCTACTATTTTTTCTCATTCGTGCATTCCTGGATATGTAGGTACCATCGATCTTAAAAATGAGTTGTGGTCAGATCCATTCAGCCCCCACGCTCTCAAAACTGAAACTCAGTTGGGTGTTTTTTTACTTACCGCTTTTTCAGCTCCAATTGTCTTCTTGGTCGGCATAACTAAGCCTGGTAGACCCGGAACTGGTGCCTGAAAATATAACAGTATTGCTATACAAGCCCTGACAAATGACGGCTTTTAATGGAAGATCGTTAAGCGCTTAAAAGCATTAGCCTTTTTTTTTGTGTTATTAAATAGAGGTAATAATCTTCACGGACTGTGTTTTATGGATCCCATGTAAAATTTTGACAATCAATATGATTGGTACATTGGTAATATGGTAGATGCGTACAGACGGCTAGAGTACCGCTATCTCTGCGTGTAGTGTAGAGTAGAGTAGTGTAGTTGTATGGATGTTTGTTACTCTTTCACGCTCAAACGGCTGAATGGATTTGGATGAAATCTGGCACCGTTGGGGAATAAAGGTTCTCGAATGGCGACCACGAACCGGAAGACGCAGTGTAGGGCGGCCACCTACCCGATGGACTGATGACATAGTTAGGATCGCAGGAAATCGGTGGATGCAGGTGGCTCAAGACCGTTCAAAATGGAAATCTTTGAGGGAGGCCTATGTTCAGCAGTGGACTTTTACCGGCTGATATGATGATGATGATGGCACCAAGATAGCTTATATCCTGGCTACAACATAACACATAGGCTATTTTGATCCCGAAAAAGTGCAGTGTACCCGTGGGTTGACTTACCCACCGCGGGGCACAGCTAGGTTTTATATAATTTGTAATTTTGTATTTCAATAACTTTGTGGAGTGAATAAAAACTTGTTATATATGTGTGTGTGTGTGTGTGTGCGTGCGTGTGTGCGCGCGTGTGCGTGTGTGTGTGTGTGTGTGTGTGTGTGTGTGTGTGTGTGTGTGTGTGTGTGTGTGTGTGTGTGACTGACGTGCGAGTCTCCGGTCGCGAGCCCCTCCTCGTGCTCGTCCGTGTCGTTGAGTACGAGCGGCTCGTCGGTGCGCGCGTACAGCCGCAGCGCGGAGTCGCCGCCGCACGACGCCGCGTGCAGCCCGCCGTACCCCACGCACAGGTCCCAGCATTCTCCCGCGTGACCCTACACCACGACAAGACAATCATAATAATATTGGAGGACATTTCACACAGCGCCATCTAGCCCCAAAGTAAGCTAAGCATAGCTTGTGTCATGGGAACCAGACAACTGATATACATACTTATATACTTTTTTTTGTAGATACATTCATATAATACATATTAACACCCAGACACAGAACAAACATCTATATTCGTCACACAAATGTTTGTCCTGTGTGAGAATCGAACCCACGACAGCTCAGAAGGTAGACTTACTAACCAACTGAGCTGCGAGGCCAATCATTAATTCGATCTTTATTATTTTCATATGACCTTTGCATAAAGGGTAGATTTCTCTTTCTAGATAATTATAAAATCTAACTGATATAAACAAATATGGGTATCACTTCAACAATGAAACACTTCCTTTAATAATGAAGAGTTCTCCTAAAAATGTCCAACCTCATGTTTGAAATAGCCCGCCACAACACGTCGCTGCTCAACTCGCGCCTACAATCCAATCATACAGGAACAAATACTCACATTCAACGTAACGATATTATCATAAGTGTCGGCGTCCCACTGCTTCACCTTCCCGTCTTTAGAGGCCGTGAAGAAGTAATGCGTGCTCGGCACGAACTGCAGCGCAGTCACGGAGTCGTTGTGCGCGAATATAGACTTGTGACAGTCGCCGAAGTCCATGCCCCAGATTTTGACGTTGCGGTCCGATGAGCCCGTCGCGATTATCGTCGAGTCGTAGCTGATATCGAGGCACAGGACCGGCAGCTTGTGCCCGTACAGGGATAGGTAGAACTGAAAATAATTGGACATATCATCATTACAGTCTGGAACTGTGCACGAAAGGAGCCTCTATGAGGCGCACTTACAATCCTTTCACCACACTGGTTCGACAGAACCGGTGACTCGAAGAAGAAGAAGAAGTCTGGAACTCAATCTTCATTTATTACGGGGACAATGTATGAAAGAAAGGAAAAGTTTTTATTGACTCCACAAAGAAGTATGTTCTTCCTATTACTGAAAGGATTTTCATAAACGAATCAGTACTTTCAAACATTACCTTCTACGTACAAACTTACAAAATTTACCTTTGTTATATTGTTATTAGTGTACATAATGTGCTAATGTAATGCGGACGAACGCAAACGCAACTAAATGTACGTATATTTAGTTGCGATTGGCTGCGTCCGCACTTTTTTTTAATTATACATTTCACACAGCGCCATCTAGACCCAGACTAAGTATAGCTTGTACTATGAGAACTATATAACTGATGTAGAATACTTTTAGTAAATACATACTTATGACACCCAGACCATATATGTGTATCAGAGACTAAACTCAAAAGAAAACATCCGATCTAAAACAGAGTTTAAAATGTTATGGCACTCAATAGGTAAAATCGAGACAATTCTAAAGAAAATTAGGAGGAATGGGATGTTTTATGGACAAATTGTATTTTCCAAATGAGTCCCCGAACAAACCCATTCAGTTTGTCAAACCTAACATGGACTGCCACGTTAATCCCGTAAATGAATAAACAACTGTGTTTAATATACCGCTAGCAATAGTGGCGACATCTGAGATGAAGAAGTCCTACAATATATCATCATCATCATTTCAGCCGGTAAAAGTCCACTGCTGAACATAGGCCTCCCCCAAAGATTTCCATTTTTACTACAATGTATGAGGTCGTACAAATCTATCTAAAGGTTACCTATTAAACATTATATTAGTCCCGCAAAGTTTTTACCTTGAATGTGTCCAAAAAGAATATCTTCACTGTAGAATCCATAAGGGCAACTGCAATAAACTTGTTGTTTGGGCTGATTTTCACCGCTAGAACAGCTTCTTCCAATTCTAACGTCCGCGTGTGTAATATTGACAGCACCTGTAATTTTACATCAAAGACGATAATTACGAAAAATTGTATGTTTATATTGAATTTATTTGATTTCATCTTGAGGTGCTTCTAAACAACAAAATTTCACTGAATTGCAATATTTTCAAAATGAGTGAAACTCTAAGCACCGTAATTCAGCGTAAGTCAAAAGTCAAAAACTTTATTTCCGTAGAAATGGCGTGGAAACGTCAATGTAAACTTTGTCAGCGACATCGGCCGCACGAATCAGTGACTTTGCCTCGGGTTTGTCAACCATATTGCAAGACACGCATAAATGTTGAATGCCATCGAGCAACTCGACGAACCGCCGATATGCCACTGGCCACTGGGTACCCTGCGCGGGTGCCCAGGGTGAGGCCAGTCAATATACAAACTAATATGTTTAAATTAGCGTACATAATGTATACATATAGAGGTACAATGGTTGGTACCTTAGCTTTTGATTCTCCTGTGGGGTCGGGTATGAGTTCGAATGTCCACAGCTTGACTGTTTTGTCCGCACCGCCTGAGTAACATCCACGCTGCAAAAATAATCACATGTTAATATATCCAAAAGTACGACGAATTAATAAAAAACACAGTAATACTACCTGGAACCTGGAGTAGTATTTGTAAGAGAAATTGTACCTAAATGTCCATTGGTTGAATACTGTATATTTGGACGCGATGTAGCCTGATTTATTTCAGCGAGCGTGAATCTAAGGTTCTCTCCTAGGTAGAATCCTAGGTTACAGAGGAATACAGACAAATTTGATAAAAACTAAACCTGTGAAGTTCTATTTCTCAACCAATCAACATTTTCAACAATTGATTACGTTAAACATAGATATACCTAAAGTTCAATAAAATGGGTATTTTATTTATCACAGAATTTGATCCTTATGAATTTGATTCTGATTAAGGGTTGCAGCTACAAAAGTTCAAACAAAGAAACGTTATTAATATGGGTCTTAGTAGTAGTTCTATTTGAATTAATATTTAATAATTTAATACTGACATTTATTCGAATCGTCAATCATGACACAAGCTATGCTTAGCTTACTTTGGGGCTAGATGGCGCTGTGTGAAATGTCCACCAATATTATTATTAATATATTATACAAACTTTCACGTGTAATAATATTAGTAGTATGTATGTATGTAGGTCACCATGTCTGGCGTGAGTCCCACACAGGCGCAGCCCCCGGGGTGCGCGGGCACCTGCTCGAGAAGGCGCGCGGCCGCTACGTCCACGAGCAGCAGCGCGCCGTCCGAGCAGCCCGCCAGCGCGTGCCGGTCACCCGGCGCGAACCGCAGCGAGCACACGCGCCCGCACGACACGGCGATCGAACGCAAACACGTCTGATTCGGTCTACAAGCAAATAACGGTGGAAATTAAATAAAATTATAATATAATTGAATAATGAAATTACAGACACAAGAGACATTCCACCTGCACGTCTCAGAGTTAGAAGCGAGATCGAGCGAGAAGCGAATGCGTTGCTGCTTGGCGACAGAAATGGGCATGGTGGCAGTACTTCCCCGGACGAACTTGGCGAGAGTTCTACTGCTCTACTGCCCTGTCTCTGCACGGTCATCGGAATGAACATTAGTACCGAAACTTATAACAAACTCATTAAACCTGAAGCGATATAGTTTGTTGTGGTTATTAGAGACTACTGTAATTTCACCGGCCACCATACACGGGCGTAGTATAGCGGGAGTTTAACTTACCGATTCCAAAGCTTAATGGAGTCAGCGGAAGCGGAGAGCAACGCGAGGTTATCCGAACTGATCGCCACGCATCTTGGATCCTTGCGATGTCCATACAACGACAGTTGCTTTAGACATTGTACTGGAAATAAAACATACTTGTTGAAGAACTAACAACTTATTCTACTCTCTGAAGTCCAGCATAAGATAGGACCTTGTGAATGGTGTGGTACGAGACCAGCCAGGTGATAAAAAGTGTAGCAGACTCGACAGTGCCTGGTGGCCAAATGGTACGGACTCCAACATTAATAGTATTTTAAACCAGCGCCGCAATCTAGGCAGTCTAAGGGAAAATAGGTTGATAAGGAACTAATCCATCTTAGGCTACCCCTCTCTCCTTCTAATGTGAGAGACAGGTACGGGCATCAAAATACTTCTTTTCACGGTAATCATCTTGGGAGGTTTCTAGTGGTCAGTCCACCACCTGGTAGAAGCGACTTGATTTTGGTACTGGTTTAAAACAATTGATTTATATAAAGCAGACGAACCAACAGATTTAAACGTGTCCGTTTTTACTTATTGGATAGAAACCAGGGAGGAAGACCAGTTTAAAAAATTATATACAAAAATTATAAAGTATAGAATTACTTTCGTTGCTATCATGTATCCTCGTGCTGTGCAACTCAACAGTATTGTTCGCCAGTGTGACAGCTACTCTTAGTTCGCCAGTAGTGCCGAGTAGAAGAGAAGAAGATTTGATCTTGGCTTCCAACTTTACAGATGTAAGCCTCTTGACTTCATCAGACAGCGTGAGGATTTCAGGGATTTCTGTCGATTCAGGGTCCGCTTCGCCGGATTCTTTCAATTTTCTGTATTAAATAAATAAATAAATAATGGTGGACATTTCACACAGCGCCATCTAGCCCCAAAGTAAGCTAAGCATAGCTTGTATCATGGGAACCAGACAACTGATATTATACTTAAATACTTTTCTTTTGTAAATACATACATATAATACATATTAACACCCAGACCCAGAACAAACATCAATGTTACAAATGTCACATAAATGTTTGTCCTGAGTGGGGATCGAAACCACAACCTACAGCGCAGAAGGTAGGGTTATTAACCAACTGAGCTATAAGGGCAGTCAAACTTTGGCCATTGGACAAAAACAGCATTCAAACTCAACTTTAGATGTGATCACACTATTTCTTTGTATGTAGGATATCTATGAAAATACTGAATTAATTCTAAAAATATTTCCCTCACTGAAAGAATACAGTATCCCCGAGTAGAATAGACTATATTTATAATTATAATACATAATTCAGTTTAACATGGCAAAACCTTATTCATACTTACGCTAATTTTTTCCTCTGTTTCTTCACCCGCTTTTTCATCCTCTCGCTCGCCTCCTCATCCGAGCAAAAGGCAAACAGCTCGAGCAATGAGTCAGTGCCGTGACACGCCAGCACCGTTTGACCCAAATCAGTATTGAGGCTCACCACGCGACCTCTCCCGCCGCGAACAAGGGTGCCAACTTGGTGGCATTGTAGTAACTGAAAAATTCATTTTGTTACGTTTAGGCAAAGGCATACAACCTGCCTGATGTTGTTGGTTTATGTGGTCCAGCTGTTTATTTGGTGTAGCTAACTCGGGTGCGGGGATCTTCGAGTAAAAATCTGGTTAATAGCCGACACGCAACTATTTATTATCAATCTCAATATTACAGTATTGACGCGGTTGACGGCGGAGAGACGACTGAGGTGGCCAGGAGCTCCGCAGCCCGCGGTATGCGAATACCGCTGCGTCTGCTCGTTTGGCCCCCACAATGTTAAACTGTCACTTTAAACGTCAGAGAAACAAGGGAAGCATTACTGATGCATTGCTTACACTGCAGATCTGTTTTTTAATTTCTCTTCAAGTTTGAAATAAATATTTATATAAGTTAGTGTAATTATATTTGTCACAAAAATGTTTCATGGCTTATAAACCAATAAATACTCACTGAGCTATCTTCCAAATTATCAGTCTCCTCAAGTTTGACAATCTCCAACTGTCTTATCAGTTTGTCCTCATCCTTTACATCCTCAGTCCAGTTCAGCTTCCACACCCTTAACTGTTGGTCCATGCTGCCAGTGACCAGGTACCTCTCCTCTTTGAGCAGAACTGCTGACCACACCTAACATATATAAGTGAATAAGTTTCTGTTATCAACATCATCATCTATATCTGTATGAGTCAAAGTCCTGACTGATGTTGAGATAATGCATAGCGTAGGCTGTAGAGACTTGAAATTAAGAGGGTGTGACGCTTTATGTAGTGAAAGTGCATACTACGATTTTTTCTTCTTTATGAAGTGAGACTCAATTAGTACTTATGTTGCATTACACTCTTAAGGGTGTGGCTTCGATTCCTACAATGGGCTTCCAGTGAAGGAAGACACTGTGAAACCTTAGCACAGTAGGTAGGGTTAAAATTCCCTAGATGGCAAGCTACCTTCATTCAATGGAGTCCAAAATAGGGATTAAGAACTATTTTATTTTGTTATATATTATATTTTATTATATGTGTACTGTAGGATTTTTAAATGTTTGACCTGATTCCCTGATTCCCTCTCAATAAACTATACAATTTTATATCATATTTATGGAGACTATTATTAGGTTATTAGGTCTGCTTTTATGAGCTCAAATCTAATGAACAAATTATAGCAAAGTCATTCTTTTAATTATTGTTGTTTAGAAAACAAACCGTTTATTCTACTGAGTCGTGTTGCTATATCAGGTATTGAAGATTTACCTCCATTTGATGTCCACCAAGAGTTTTGAAGCAGTGTTTTGTTTCAATATCCCAGAACTTGACAAAAGTGTCCTTGGAAGAGCTGATGATGCAGTTCTTGCTATACAGAAACAATACACTAGTAATTTCTCCTTTGTGGCCACTGAATCTGGCTTTGCCGGTCTCTGAGACTACATCCCATAGAATTACTTCAGTATCCTGGAAACATAACATAACTAAAATCTCCAGCTTATAAACAGTAATAAGCTTGTAAAAGAATTTAATTCATGCTTCATCTCCAATGACACCTAGCTAGTTATACTTTTAATAATAATCATGGTGGAAAATTCACACATCTAGCCCCAAACTAAGCCTAGCTTGCACTATGGGAACCAGACAACTGATATAATATGTATAGACATAGACACATACAATACCACTTTGGTAGTTGTAACATATTTGGTTAATTGTGTTGCTTATTTTATACATTAGTGTGATTTATTTTTCTTTATATTTTAATAAAATCTTAAATCTACTATTAGAAAGAACAGATAGGTTATCAATTAGTTCCACAGCTTTTGCATATTCATTTTGATGAAATTGACATTAGACATTTTTGAGCAGTCAGAATTTGTATCCAAGAGGCATTTCAATCTACTTTATTATGTATAGTTTAATTGTATATATTATTGCTGTAAAAATACACACCTTTGATCCTGAGACCAATCTATGTCCCTGCTCATCATACTGTAAACAAGAGACCGTTGTCTTGTGGCCAGCAAATACACATACTATTTCATTGTTAGTCAGCTCATAGACATTTATATTGCCATCCACATATCCTACAGCCACATGGTTGCCAGACGGACTGGCCGCTATCTGAGACACTACAGTATTTTCACCGGGTAGCACTTGAGCCTGAAAAAAATATTAGGGTTATATTTTTAGAATATTTTGTTTTAATTTATTGCTGATAAACGTGTCTTGTTCTTTTTTTTATGTGACTATACTTCTAGCAAAACATTAGCTGTTGTTATACCTTTTCTCCTAGACGCATATCCCAAATAATAACATGCTCACATGCTCCGACTGCGATATATCTACCGCTGATTCCATTTAGCGATACGTGAGCACAGTTGCAATCTGCACTAGCGATGACATTGAAAGTACCACTTGGTGCGTAACGTAAGTATTGCTTCGTAAGGCCCATTTTGAGTATAATCTTCTTTAAAATATATATATTTATAAACGAACTAACGGAAAAGTAAATACTAAAAACTTAGCGATCCTAATTTTATTTCCGATTCGCACATTGTTTTGTTATGACAGATATTTGACAATGGCAGTTTATTTTTTTGTCGTCTTTGTTATTTTTCCTTTACACAAACAGAAGCTAACTTCATTTGTAAAAAAAATGTGAGCTGTCACGGGACGCCTGGCAGATGTGAAACATCAACATTATTTTGTAAAAGTAATATGCAACGCATGCCGTGGCGACGCGTCGCCACGCCAGAAATCGGTTTTACGTGCGGCTATAGATGTTTCACATAAAAAAAAAAGAGCTAATTGATTGGACTATTATTTAGCCTGTGGCCACTACAATCAACAGTCAATCCGCTTCCTTTCCTTGCTTGATTGATTTTGTCTATGGTGTTTATTTATCTTTCTAGATTCGCTGTTGATGGCGTTCGCTCTTTCATCCATTTTTTATGTGATTTACCGATAAATATTTACAACACGTGAATTTGTTGGCGCTCCGTGGTGTTAATACATGTAATTGTAGCTTTATAGATTCTATACTTCTAGAACGAAACCGCCTTCAGGTTATTATGTTTCTCGACAAAACCAGGTTTTATTGTTTTTCTTCTTGATCCAACGTGTGTCCCTTTCCAAAATGTAATTACAGTAGTTAATACTTCTCTTTGATGCCCCAATTGAGTGTAAAACGTAATTTTCAGGCTGGTGGGGTACACTAATAGATCTCGGAAACGCAATATGGAGGGTAACCCTACATCGGATATTGTGATCTTGAGTGGTAACTCGCACCCGGAGTTAGCCGAATTAATTGCCAAGTGAGTATTTCGAGTATAAGAAGCTTATAACAATTCTTATTGCTTAGCTTTTGCTACATCACTTTTAAAAGTAGGTACATGATTAGAGGTTAAGTGATTTGACCTCATTTCAATGAATTCTATCAATTGATTTACTGATGGGTAATATTTATAATATCTGTATATTTGATCAAATATTGCTCAATTATCAACTAAAATTATTTGCAGTCGACTCGGAGTACAGAAAGGAGGATGTTCAGTGTACCATAAAACCAACCGGGAGACTATTGTAGAAATCGGAGACTCCATTCGTGGGAAGAACATATATATTGTACAGACTGGGACTAAGTAAGTAGTATAACTTTATTAATAAGCTCTACTAAACTTCACAAGATACATTACTGATGTAAAATGAGTCATTTATATCAATATTTTATGTATGTAATTATTTGAAAGGTTATTTGAACCCATCGCTACCATGCCGAAACATCAAACATTTCAACAATCTTGGAATGACCTTTAAAATACAATTTTATTATCTAATTTGATTAATGAATCACTTTCATAGTAGTATTTATAAGTTCAAATAATAATGGTCCCTCTATTTGCAGGGATGTAAACAATAACATAATGGAATTGCTAATAATGGCATATGCTTGTAAGACTTCATCGGCAAGGTCCATCGTTGGTGTAATCCCATATCTGCCGTACAGCAAACAGTGCAAAATGCGCAAACGAGGATGTATCGTAACAAAGCTGTTGGCTAAAATGATGTGCAAATCCGGTCTCACCCATATCATTACTATGGACCTTCACCAGAAGGAAATCCAGGGGTTTTATGATTGCCCAGTTGATAATCTTAGGGCTTCTCCATTCCTGCTGCAGTATATACAAGAGAGTGTAAGTTTATGCACATGCTTTTTATACAGGACAGTAATCATCGTTGTATATAATATAGCATTAAATTATATCTAAAACATGATAATTAATTTAAAGATTATTGGTACTTCTCAGATAATTTTAAAATAAACTTAAGACTAGAGGAGTTTTACATGAAGGCTTTGAGTCAAGTTTTATTCTAAATTTCAACAGCAATGGCAAGATCTTCGTTTCTGTTTTAGCTTGAAATATACCATCAAGAATGAATGTTGATGTAAATAAAATCTAATTTCAGATCCCAGATTACCGCAACTCAGTAATTGTGGCACGTAACCCTGGCTCAGCCAAGAAAGCCACATCCTACGCTGAGCGTCTTCGTCTTGCCATCGCTGTAATACACGGAGAGCAGAAAGAAGCTGAGAGTGATGAGGTTGACGGACGTTATTCACCTCCTTGTATAACAAGGTGAGGTTACTGAATTTGCACATTAGCATGTTGATGATTATTACTCAAAAATGAAGTTGTTTAATACAGATTAAAAAGTGTTGTACATAATTTACTTATATACTTTATTATATATTTTTATTTAAGCTCAATGTGTAAACTCACGTGTGGCTGTCCATGTTTTGTTTCCATCATTCCCTTCCATTACCACATTTATTATGCTACATGAGTCATCTGATACTTTAGTGGAGAGGACTTAGTATTTATTAGATTGATTGAGACATGTATTATGAAGTAATCAAATGTAGCCATTTTGACTTCATATCTCGAATTACTACCATACTAACATTTTGTAAATTATTTTAGATCCACACTTGTTGAATAATTTTTGTTAGTTAATGGCTTGTGACTATGGAGGAGAATGGTAATAATATTTCAGTAGTTCTATCATCCCAATACATTCATAAGATTCTATTTTATCGATTCTCATGGAATCTAAGGTATCTCAAACCAGCTGAAGCATGAAGATGCAAAAAAAACTGTAAATTGTTGTGAGAGTGTCTTTCCTTGAAGAGCGCTGGAAAGTTTATGTGTGGCTTGCATGGCAGATTTCCGACTTGTGTGTCGATGTGTATTATTTTTCATTTTATAGCATTGAGGAGATCAGTCGTACAGGAACTTATTAATTTGTATGGATTTTCTTCCAGTGTAAACAGATCTCGCACCATTTCTCATAGTGTTGACAGGTCTCGCACTATGGATGTATCTGTGGGGGTGCCGGTACACCCCGCTAAGGAGAAACCACCGATCAATGTTGTCGGTGACGTTGGCGGGAGGATAGCCATCATGGTGGTATGTCTTCTATTTTGTGATATTAGTTATTAGTGAATGTATTCACAATTAAAGATTTAGTGATTATGTTAGCGATAATTCATTGCAATCAATGAGCTAATCAATATTTTATTGTAGGACGATATGATCGACGATGTCCAGTCTTTTGTGGCCGCCGCTGAGGTTCTCAAAGAGTGTGGCGCTTACAAAATCTATGTACTAGCCACACACGGCCTTCTGTCATCTGATGCCCCGCGCCTCATTGAAGACTCGCCAATCGATGAAGTAGTGGTCACAAATACGGTACCCCACGAGCTGCAGAAGATGCAATGCAACAAAATCAAAACCATCGACATATCAGTGCTTCTCAGTGAAGCAATCAGGCGCATACATAACAAGGAATCTATGTCTTATCTCTTTAAAAACGTCACACTTGAAGATTAGGCGCCTCGCATGATCACTTTCCACAGTACATAAGTATTTATTAGGTAGGTAATTTACTTTTAGTAGAACTTAAGATCAATCAGTGACGACCAACCCATCACAATGGATCCATTTAATTTTTTGTAGTTCATTCCAGAAATATTCTCAAGCGAAAACTCGGATTATGATTTTTCTGTAAGACTAATCTACAGGATAAGCGTAGTAGATAGGGTGATGGTTTTCGACGACTTAAGCTTCTGCTTGATAATATTTTTTGATACACTTATATATCAGATGCATGTAATGCTAAAGTTGATTGTGATCTACTAAGAATTTCTTTATTCCCTGTGTGTATTATTTTCTAAGATAAACTGTATTGTAGATAAGTAATATGATAAGTATTTTTATGTATGACTTTTGCACCCTTAAAACACTAAGGTAGTTTCAGATCATAAGTGTATTTGATAATCTTACTGTATATCTGTTATAATCCATTTTATTTGATACTTGAGATATTTATTGAAATGTATGTAGTTATACACCTAAAGATTTATGAAAGTTATGTGGTATACCAAATTAGAGCATGTGAGTCAAAATGTAGCCATTTTATCTACAGCTAATAATATTCTATCAGTATATAAGATTGTAACTATTGTATTGTATCTGCAAATAACTAAAGTTTTGATCGATAATTTTAAAAGTTCAGTTCAGATGAAACTTCTATGTTTTAGGGTATGTGATAACAATTTATTGAATACTAAATTGATGTATCCTCATATTCTGAATTATTAAACTCGGTGTTAGTTAACATATTAAATGTGTACAATATTTTTTGTAATTTTAACTTGATTTTAAACTGTACCTATTCATATTTTAGAAATGGCCCACGTGTATGTATAATGCTAAGTTGAACTATCATTAAATTGTTTTGCGGCAATAATCTTTCATTTCAGCTTGCAACACAAAAGTTCTTGCTTCTAAAAATGCAGTCTCAAATAAAATAATAATCGAAAATTTTAAAATCCTGTTATTTTAGGCGTCAGTGGAGTCAAAGCCAAACACTAAGAGGCCCGTTGGAAATATGGAAAATGGACAGTTTCAAAAATATGGTTGTTATTGGGAGAAATCTGGGTTATTGTAGGTATAATATGAATGATCTACTTGATGGCCTATTGGAATGAGACCAGATACCTGCCAATTTTTATTTAATTTATTCATCTTTTGACATATATAATTCGGTAGATCCATATTTCGTCATAGTCGTAAAACAAAGACGGTTTTGTTTTTTTTTTCAAATTTTGTTTTTATGTTGTAATCGACCTTATATATCATAGAAAATCATATTACAGTTTTACATCCAAATTTGACGGACTAGCCGTTTTGAAAATATCAAGAACTCTATAAAGTATTCTACGACTACGACAATTTACTTTTATTTATCTACTAACACGTAAAGTCCCTTCTTCTTTTTATTTTGGCGAGCGTAGCTTTGATGCCTTCGACTTTGCCACCAACATCGTTTTCAGCAAGATTTCACGTAATAAGACGATGGGATTAACAGAAAAACAAAAAATAAAATAAAAAATGGCCAGTTTGGATTAAGGGAAACACGTAAAGTGCTTCTGGCCGACACGACAAACGTCAGACGATTCATTGAATTGCGGTGCTAGCAGCTCAGCAATCAGCTGGTGGATAGCTTGCAATGTTGATATGACAGTGACATGCAACATCCATATTGACAACCGAGATGCAAATATCAATTCAATTAAGAGATCACTGTTTACGTTAAAATTAGCAAAAATATGAATATTATGAAACAAGTTTCAGGCTTACCAAAGTCTTATTGGTCGTGGCTATCTAAACGGCACTATGCTAGCCGGAATATCCTCAAACTGAGTGAAAGAGGAATGTATCAGGACTTGTTTCCAAACATTGCCGGGTAATAATCCAAAACCAATGGTAAAATAATATATTCAAATTGTATAGTTATCTTTAGATTTTTATTTTTACAGGAACGATATCAAAAATCTTCTAAATAAAGCTCCTCAGTGTGTTTATGCAGGATTTGACCCAACTGCAAATAGTCTACATGTTGGAAATCTTCTTGTTATTATTAATTTGCTACACTGGCAGAGAGGCGGACATAATGTTATAGCTCTGGTAAGAGAAACCATTTTTTTTCGATAGTGCTTTCATATACCTACTCCGCAGTAGGATAACATGGAGACAGATATTATTGCAAAAGTCATTCTCTCTCTTAGGCATTGAATCTTTAATAAACTGTATGATTTATTTGATTTCCTGAATGTGCTAACATAGTCTTAGAAATATTATTACTAATACAAATGGATATAAAGGCTAATAAATAAAATGAAATATATATATGTAAATAAAAGGTGAATTACTCTTGGTTTCAAGTTCTGGTAAGTCATATTATACTTCTAAATATTGGTTCAATCATTTGGTGACTGCCTGAAGCCTGAAGGCTCAACAATTTGGTTCCTTCAGGATGTGAACAAGGAAACAATGCCACATGGCTGAAAGCATATGAAACTCATCTTGGGAAACATCCACTATTTTGGTGATGCATTGTGGGCCAACTGTACTGTACTAACTGTAACTACTCTTATATATCCTGGGCATGTCCTTTTTAAACACTATTTAGAAGAAATTCATCAGCCAATTATTCAATCCTTATGTCAACAGTAGGTTCACAATATTAGAAGCACTTACTTAATTTCTTAATTACTTATAAATGCTTTTACTGACGTTGCTTACATGTTACACAGTTAACTATTTTTTATATTGATTTAGGTTGGTGGAGCCACAGGTCACATAGGTGACCCTAGCGGCCGAAGCACAGACCGTGTAGCGCTGCAAAGTGATATAATACATAACAATGTTACCTGCATAAAGAAAAACTTGGAAACTGTATTTGAGAATCATAAAAAGTATATTTGGACCGATGATGTAAGCAAGCTTCAACCTTTAAGGTAGGCTAGTGCATAGTAAGCCATATAAGGTTTTTAATTGTTCAGGAATAAAAGTAATGTTAATAATCAATTTTTAGATATTCATTGTGACACAATAGCTAAAAGCGTGCAAAATTTCAGTGTTGAAGGTTATTGAGCATTTCCCATTTTGGTAATAACACATCATCTCAAAAAAATATAACTTAAAATAGTTTTAATATGTTGAAGTCAAGACTCTTTCATACCTGAGCTTCCTTCTTGACCTTATTAAGTAACTTTTTCACCCCTGCCCCTATCTCAACTACCCGATCAATTTACCTTTAAAATATGTCAGTAATTAATTTAAAATTAATTAAAGTATTCACTTATCAGGTTTTAAGAAGAGGTTACGATAATTAAGGTCGATATGTATATCAAAACTAAAATAGTAGCGGAATGTTGCACACTTGTCCTGTAAGGGATTGGGAAGAGCACTGAGGTGCGGCAATGGCACTATCTATAGCTGAGTATTTGAATTGTATTTATTTCCAGGGTAGTTAACAATGAATCATGGTACAAAGATATAAACTCAATTCAGTTTGTGAGCGACATTGGCCGCAACTTCAGGATGGGCACAATGCTTCTGAAACAAACTGTTCAGACAAAATTGAACTCTGAAGTTGGCATGAGTTTTACAGAGTTCACATACCAAATATTTCAGGCGTACGATTGGTTTCACTTGTTGAAGGAATATGACTGTCGATTTCAGGTAAACATAAACTTAGAAGCTATTTTTATAGTGATCTTTGAGCTTTGAGCTTTGGTTTGGACCAAAGCTCAAAGTTTTGTGTTGGCACAAAACGGTTTTAAATAAAAAGGTGGGAAGAAAATTTTTCTCCTAATTTAAGACTTGACTGAAATACTTCGATCTGAAAGTATTTAGCTAACTTGGTATGAAACTAGTATTAGTTGTACTGTTGTTTTAATACTGGGGAAACTGTTTTCGTGTCATAGATGTAGGAAAAATATGTTTTGTTTTTCAGATAGGTGGAAGTGATCAGATGGGCAATATAACTGCAGGCCATGAATTTATTAGCAGGACAGCAAAAAAAGAAGTGTATGGTAAGTTTAATATAAAAATACATATCAGAAAAAACTCAACATTTGTAAATAAAACTGAAAATATGTTATATGCTAGTTTCATATGATATGAACACCTACCATAAAAAAAACGTAGAGATGAATATAATCTTATAGACACCTCGCATTCAAAGTACGTCGTCATTAGGAACTCTGAAAGTAAAAAAAAATAACTTTCATATTTATATTTTTAATATGTTTATTGTATGATATTTGTTACGGACAGAGCCATTTCATAAAACTCGCTGCCTCGCTCACTCCACTAGTTTGTATAATTTAAGTAAAATTGAATGTTTTGTGTTTATTCTATACCTTTGCGATAATGTACAATATTGTAAACTACTTAAGACAAAGAAAACAATATGTGCGACGAGAGGAACCTATTGTAAGAAGCGAGGCGCAATAAGCACCCGTCTCGCTCCCTCCTTATTCGTTTTAGTCGCCAGTGCGATGCGCGACGCGAGGTCCAAGGTGGGAATAAAAGTAGCGCCATTTTTATTCAAATTCGTATTCCTGCTTGCACTCGAACGAATCAAGAACTCCGAAGAAATTGTAAATAACAAGCTGCGCTGAACCCCTGCTCCTTGGACCTCCCGAAAGCGACACCCGATGATTTTTTAATGAAGAAACCGAATAAAGAAAAATTTATATACAGTCCACTGAAGTTTTGAACCAATCCTGACCATTTACACCCTGTGGCCCCCACAGTGTTCTTGGTCCATCGGAAGCCGGATTGAATAAACCAACGAAAGACCGCCGGAAGAAGCCACAATCCACTGGGTGTACCGAACGGAAGCCCAGGGGACGAACGTGTATACTCTCCGAGCCAGTTGAACCAGTTCCGGGTGTCGAAGAGGTCCAGCAGCAGCAGCGTCAGCCAGCAGCGTCAGCCATCAGCGTCAGTCATCAACCGTCAGCCAGCAGCCAGTCGATCCATTTTAAGATTCGACTTGAAGACACGCCGTGCTCAACGTCGGGGCACTAGGGAATGCTCGAAGAACACCGAACGGTGCGCCGAGCGTCACGTCGGGCACAGGGTGCTGAAAAACACCGAACGGTGCGCCGAGCGTCACGTCGGGCACAGGGTGCTGAAAAACACCGAACGGTGCTCCGAGTCTCCAGCCTGAGTCAATCGTCGCGTCGTGTTCCCCGGGCAGGTGATATCCGATACGCAGTTCTCTGCGGTCTGTGTCTTGCCACCACCTAACGGTGTCAAACGGTGTCAAGCGCAGGTTAACGCCTCACGGCGGTGTGGTGTGTTGTGCGACACCACCGGTTCCATCAAGAGCGCACCGGGGCGCGGACCGAAGTGCACTTCCTCGTCAGTAAGAAGGTACCGTGGTGCGGGGGCCAGACTGTAGGCACTGCCAAAGGGGTCGGACATTCCAGCCGATTACCGAGCGCCCCGTATTCACGTTCCTTCCTCTGCTGAGTGGATCCTACCCCACCCTATCCCTCACGATCCATCCCTAAAGGAGCGTATCCTGGCCGCGTGGCCAGTCCCTCCTGAAGGACTGCTAGGGACAGTTAGGTAGTGTGTAAGTGATAGTGATAGTGTTAGGGCTAGGGAGTGAGCGAGAGGCAACTGTTAGGCGCGTATATCGGGGTAAGTGTTTTTACATTGTTTTTTTTTATTGCTTTTTTTTGGTGTTATTTTTTTTGTGCGTTAGTACAGTGTTAAGATTAGGATCGGGTTAGGTACGTTTTTACGATGACTACTAGAAGTCCGCCGGTCACGAGGAAGAAGTCTGCCGCGCTTAGAGTTTACGAAGATTATCCCGCGTCTCCTTCGGAACCAACGCCGCCTGCCGTGCAGATGGAACCACCACACGCGACCGATCGTACCACAATGAGTAACGTCGCGACCGGGACTACAAGTAGGGACGTACCACAAGCCGGAGTACCAACCATGCGCGCGCCGTCCGTCCGTTCACATAGGTCAGCCGCCAGTGCAGTAGCTCGAATACGTCAAGCTGAATTCGAAGCAGAAGAAAGTCTTGCCATGATCCGAAGGCAAGAGCTTCAAATTCAAGCGGAACTTATTAGGAAGCGACTAGCCGCTAACGTTGCAAACATTCGCGAGGAAACTGATCGCGAAAGTATAGGCGCGAACGAAGTCAACCTATCAGAAAATAGGGTTCACGATTGGCTACAGCAGAACGTCCCTCGGGAGTCGTCTCAGGAACGCGAACCTACGGACACCGAGACTCGCTACAGATCGTCAGCGCCCAGAGCGAGAGGGAACGAACAGTACCTTCCGAACAAGGTTACTTTCGAGTCAGCTGTGAGACACCGATCGCCGACACCCACTAGGAACAACACGGCAAATGAAGAAAAAGGAATAGACCGGCTAGCAGAGGCATTAGAACGAATATCCCGCGGAAGAGCACCGCCACGACAGACGCAAGATCTTCCATTATTCAGTGGAGCGCCTGGCGAGTGGTTGCCGTTCAAAGCCGCGATGAGAGAATCTACAGCCATGCACAGGTTCACGCCGACTGAGAACTTAGCCCGTCTACGATCCTGCCTGCGAGGCGAAGCGAAACAGACCGTGTCAGCGTTGCTATTCACCGCTACCGAACCAGCGGTGATTATGAAGACTTTAGAACAGTGCTACGGGCGTCCGGAGGTGATTATTGACCGCGCACTCGAAGACATAAAGAAACTGCCACGAGTAGGCGCGACCGCGAGCGAACTGAACTCCTTCGCGATCAAACTACAGAACATCGTGACGGTTATTTCTTGTGTAGATGAGAAAGGGTACTTACTGAATCCCATGTTAGCGCGTCAAGTCACAGAGAAGCTCAGTCCGCACGTTAAGTCTCGCTGGTGCGATTACGCAGAGGAACACGAACAACAGAGCGAGCCGGAAATAGTAGCTCTGTCCCGCTTTCTCATGCGCGAAGCAGACCGCGCAATGAAACACACGTTCTCCACTACGACGACAGTATCGAGACAACCGGTCATAGCTGTTCGAACGGAACAACGACCGCGCACTCAAGAACGGAATCGCAGCGCCGTGTATGCAACAACCGAGAAGAAAACGGATTGTTTATGTTGCGGAGGAAAGCACGGCACTACGGAGTGCAGAAAGCTCAATGATATGTCGATCGATGAACGGTGGCGATGGGCAAAGGAATCCCATGTATGTTTCCGGTGTTTAACGAGTAAACACCGACGTTTTAAATGTAAGGCGAAAACTTGCGGTGTGGAAGAGTGTCGACAGTCCCACCACAAGTTGCTACATTCACAAGTTCCTGAATCCAAGGAAGATTCAGCAACCACAGCCACGGCACATACGTACGGAACAAACGAAGTGCTGTTGAAGGTGTGTCCGATCACGATACAAGCAAAAGACGGGAAAGAGGTAGACACGTACGCGTTATTGGATGAAGGATCAACTATCACGTTGATAGACGAAGGCATCGCCCAGATGATCGGGGCAGAAGGCCCAACCAGAACGCTACGCATCATGGGAGCAACCTCTTCTCAGACCGAAACCGAAAGCCAAATCGTAGATCTTAGGATACGAGGGAAAAGTCAAACGGACACACATCACATCAAAGCGCGTACCGTAAGAAACCTCACGATAGGAAGTCAGTCCGTGAGATCAGATCTATTGAGGCAGCCGCATCTGCGGAATATGCCACCGGAAATAGTATCTTATACAAATGCTAAACCGCGCGTACTGATAGGAGCCGACAACTGGCACTTGATAGTGACAAGGAAGTTATTAACCGGACGAAGGAACCAACCGGCCGCGTCACTAACCCAGTTGGGGTGGATAATCCACGGATCCGCGCCTAGAAGTACGGTCTGCAAAGACAAAGACACCGTTTTGCACATACAAACACAATCTTCGAACGACATCGACTTGGACAAGGCCGTCAGAGCGCACTTCGAGATAGACGCGCTAGGCATTGCGATAAAGAGGAAACCCGTTCCTGCTGAAGAGCGCGCCAAAGAAGTGTTCAAGAAGACAGCCAAGCGAGTAGATGGTCGTTTCGAAGTGGGGCTGCCGTGGGCCGAGGATCAAACCACCCTGCCCCCGAGCTATAATATGGCATTAAACAGATTAAACAGCATCGAGAGAAAAATGGATAAGTCGCCCGAATTCGCAACCGCGTACACCGAGCAGGTGGAAAAACTATTTCAGAAAGGGTACGCTACAAAGTGTGAGCAGGACAGAACGAGTCCAAAGGAATGGTATTTGCCACACTTTGCGGTAACGAATCCCAATAAGCCTGGAAAGCTTCGAATGGTTTTTGACGCGGCGGCGCGATCCAACGGTGTCTGTTTGAATGATGCGTTACTTGACGGTCCAGACTTACTCCAGTCATTGTACGGGGTATTGTTCCGATTTAGACAAAAACCGGTCGCGGTAACGGCCGATATTAGGGAAATGTTTTTGCAGATAAAAATCCGACCGGAAGACCAGGTAGCGCAACGTTTTCTATGGCGAGGGACCGACCGAACCGGCCCGCCGAACAAATACGTCATGACATCCATGATATTCGGGGCAAGAAGCTCACCGTTTATCGCTCACAGCGTAAGGAACCGAAACGCGGAAGATCATAAGGACTCGCATCCGTTAGCTTTCCCATCGATCACGGAGAACCATTACATGGACGATTGGGTCGAAAGTTTCGATGACGAGGAGATCGCATCCAGAACGGCTGCACAAGTCCGCGCAGTTCACAGAAGAGCAGGATTCGAACTCGCCAGTTGGAGTAGTAACAGCGAGGCCGTACTAAACGACGTCCCGACGGAACTGAGAGCGCACGCACCCGTGGAACTTGCGTCGAACGCGCATCCGTACGGAAAGACGTTAGGCGTCTTATGGATAACGCAAACAGACGAGCTCGCGTTTAACTGCAACATGCCTAGGGTACCAGCCGAGGTAAAGAACGGGGAACGAACTCCGACAAAACGCGAAGCTTTGGCAGCGGTCATGTCGATATTTGATCCGTTGGGATTGCTCAGCCCGTATACCATAACAGCTAAGATCATGCTGCAAGAACTATGGAAGAAAAAAGTGGACTGGGACGAGCAATTACCACATGAAGAAGCGGCATCATTTGTTGACTGGCAACTTGACCTGCAGCACATAGCAAACTTGCGCCTACCACGATGTTACTACGCACACTCGCGTAAATATGAACGGCAGCTTCACCTATTCTGTGACGCTAGTGAACAAGCGTACGCCGCCGTTGCATATTGGCGATTCAAGGGCCCCGAGGGTGTAGTAGTGAGACTAATCGCGGGGAAGGCAAAAGTAGCTCCAATGAAGGCGCAAAGCATCCCGCGCATGGAGTTACAGGCAAGTTTGATAGGCGCTCGACTCGCCGCGGAAATTTTAAAGAGTCACGGGGACACATCAAACGTAACATTTTGGAGCGACTCAAAGACCGTGCTACATTGGATCAGAAATGATGCGGTGAGGTACACGCCATACGTAGCACACAGGCTCTCGGAGATCGCAGAGTTAACTCGTCCCGAACAATGGCGCTGGGTCCCGACAAAGTGTAACGTGGCAGACGACGCAACGCGCAGCGGCTATACAGAAATGCGAAGCACGGACCGATGGTTCACAGGTCCCGCGTTCTTGTACGACGGCCCGGACCAATGGCCACACGAAGTAGATCAGCCTAACGTGGCTGACGATGTAGAGGTGAAGCATGTTACCGAATCCACATGCAATCACATCATAGACATGTCTAGATTCTCCTCGTACGAGAGAATGGTACGGGCATTAGCCTGCGCACTCAGATTCATTGACAAGTGCCGAAAGCGTGCGAGAGAGACAGACCTAGAATACGTATTAGAGTCAGAACGGTTGCTCATTCAGCAGGCTCAAAAAGACAGCTTTTACCCCGAGTACCTACGTTTGAAACGGGGGGAGAGCGTCGATAGATCGAGCCGTCTATTTAAATTAGATCCGCAGCTTCGGGACGGGATCATCCGTTTGAACGGGCGTATCAACGCGGCGGTGATTCCCGAAACAATGAAAAACCCACCGATTTTAGACGGAAAACACAGACTTTCAGAACTACTAATAGAACGAGAGCATATAGTAAACCAACATGTAGGTAGGGAGCAGATCGTGAATAACCTACGACAGCGCTACTGGATTTTGCGCCTGCGGCCGTCAGTACGTAAAGTGCTTAGTAGATGCACGCGGTGCGCGATAAGGCGGGCAAACCCAGGAACGCCGGTCAAAGGCAACCTCCCTAAGCTCCGTTTAGAACCATACGGTAGGCCGTTTTCAAAGTGCGGGGTAGATGGTTTCGGTCCCATGTGGGTGACTATAGGTAGACGAAAGGAGAAAAGATGGGGACTCCTGTTCACATGCATGGTCACAAGAGCCATCCACATTGAGACCCTGGCCAGCCTCAGCACCGATTCCGCGATCATGGCTATAAGACGAATGGCCGCGCGACGAGGTACGCCGAGCGTAATAATTTCGGACAACGGCACAAATTTTCATGGGGCAAACGTAGAACTAAACAAGGCTTATCAAGAATGGCTCCCCGCTCTCCAGAACTACGCAACGGCAAAGCGTATGGAGTGGCGCTTTATCGATCCCGGCGCTCCCAACCAGGGGGGAGCGTGGGAGCGCATGATTAAGACCGTCAAACGAGCCATTTCGGTAACTCTGAACGAACGCGCGCCCAAGGAAGAAGTTTTAAATACATTAATGGCCGAAATAGAGCATACGGTAAATTCCCGACCGCTCACACACGTATCTGTAGACCCGCAGGATGACGAGGCGCTTACGCCAAATCATTTTTTATTAGGTTCAGCAAACGGGCTACCTTACGTAGGAGAATGTAGTGCGGCCGATAGAAAAACCTGGAAAGCCGCGCAGGCATTGGCGAACTCGTTTTGGGCACGTTGGCTCACCGAGTATCTACCTACTTTAGCGCCGCGCGGCGATCATAGGTGCAATAAGCGAAACATTCAACAGGGGGACGTAGTGCTTATCGCCGACGGTATACTACCCCGTAACGTATGGCCAAGAGGACAAGTAGAGGAAGTCTTCACCGGGCCAGACGGGGTGGTGCGAAGCGCTAGTGTCAGGACGCGAGGGGGAGTTTTTAGGCGACCTGTAAGAAGGCTCATTGTCCTGCCGATAGATGAGGGCTTCGAAGATCTTCGCCGGGGGGAGACTGTTACGGACAGAGCCATTTCATAAAACTCGCTGCCTCGCTCACTCCACTAGTTTGTATAATTTAAGTAAAATTGAATGTTTTGTGTTTATTCTATACCTTTGCGATAATGTACAATATTGTAAACTACTTAAGACAAAGAAAACAATATGTGCGACGAGAGGAACCTATTGTAAGAAGCGAGGCGCAATAAGCACCCGTCTCGCTCCCTCCTTATTCGTTTTAGTCGCCAGTGCGATGCGCGACGCGAGGTCCAAGGTGGGAATAAAAGTAGCGCCATTTTTATTCAAATTCGTATTCCTGCTTGCACTCGAACGAATCAAGAACTCCGAAGAAATTGTAAATAACAAGCTGCGCTGAACCCCTGCTCCTTGGACCTCCCGAAAGCGACACCCGATGATTTTTTAATGAAGAAACCGAATAAAGAAAAATTTATATACAGTCCACTGAAGTTTTGAACCAATCCTGACCATTTACACCCTGTGGCCCCCACAATATTTATTTTATGTGTTTACTTTGTAAGACTGATATAATATTCTCTTTTGGACAGAGGTTTGTTACTACGTAACACCAGGCCATCTACTCGTTCTGTAACTTTATCACAAAAAGACTATGGTTGCAGTGAAACTGAATTCGACCGTTCGTATATTCACAGGATTGACGTTACCGCTCGTGACGACGGAAGAAGGTGACAAGTTTGGCAAGTCAGCAGGAAACGCCCTGTGGCTAGATTCAGATAAGACGAGTCCATTCAGTCTCTACCAGTACTTCATCAGAACCAATGATTCCGATGTGGAGAGACTGCTCAAGTTATTCTCATTTTACACACTCGGCGAAATAAAGGACATTATGTTCAAGCACAAACAGCATCCTGATCAGAGATACCCTCAGATGTGTTTGGCGGAGCAACTTACTAAATTGGTGCATGGTGGTAAGATATCTGAAAAATTATCATGGGCTATTTCAAAAACAACGTTCAAACTGACTAATAGTCTTGATCAATGTCGAAACTATTATTTATGAGGGTGATGTCGAAACTATTATTTATATTTATAAATACTGGTGTATATTTCACATCTAGCCCAAGCTAAGTAAGGCTTGGTGTACTTAGAGAACCTTAGACTTATCTAATACTCATATAATATTGTGTTAATAAATTAATATTACAAATGATGAAACCCAGACAGAAAAAAAATAACCATGTCCATCACACAAATATTTGTCCCATATGGGAATGGAACCCACAGCCTAGTTGAGAAAACTATACTTGTGCAGAACGGTTCTCATAAATTGAATTATAGCTAAATCCGACGAGTACCTTCTTAAGCTTATTGAAATCAAAGTTTAAATATTCACGAAAACTACTAATTTTAACTTTTTATTGTTATTTCAGAGGAAGGTCTGAAACGCGCACTACAAGCTACTGAAGCTATCTATAGCAAAAACGTGACAGCTCTCGCGCATCTCACTCAGAATGATATGGAACAAGCTTTCGACGGCGCGCCTGTTGTCCGCCTGCTGCTGTCGCCTGGAATAACAGTTCTGGAATTGGGATTGAAAGCCAGATGTTTCCCTACTGAAAGTAAGTACACCTTTAAGTAGCTACCCGCCCTGGCTTCTCACGCGGGAAGCTCTAGAGATGCCAGTTTTAAAGACAGTTCAGTCGATTTTCACGAATTAATGTAAATTATACACAGGCGAAAACCGTATAGCACCGAGCTAGAAACTAACTTTCAGGTCTTATTGTAATTTTGTTATAAATTAGCTGTGAGCGCGTTGAATTCAATTTGTGACTAAAAGAGTAGCTACGTGGTTTGTTTAGTCATTTTATCAGTTTCAGAATCAACCTAAATAAAAGTAGGCTAAGTTACTCCTTATTATTATCTGCCCGGGAAAGTCTAGTCAAAATCGGTCGAGCCGTTTTGGCACTAACAGACAAAGATAAATTTTTTTATTGTTATAATAACTGTAATAGTGAATAATTTATTTTAGTATTACTGCGTGACTGTTTGTTAAACCCAATAAAAAAAGAAAAAATATATATTTTTATATGCATTTAGTAAAAAGCTGTTATTGACATTACAGACCTCAATTTTATTTATTTGTATAGATATACAATAGTTCACGCGCGGTCGTTGTCGTGGGGCTAGGCAGGGTAAACGCGGGAAATAGCAGAACCACATGTTAAAATGCAAATTATGGATCTATTTTGTTTCAGATGACGCCATCAGAATCATCAAGGCAGGCGGATTCTACATCAACCACCAAAGAATAAATAAAATAGACGAAGTCATTACGCAATCAGCGCACATACTGCCGAATCTCATTACATTACTCAGAGTCGGCAAAAGAAACCATTACATTGTAAAATGGCAAACATAGAAATAAAATATTTTGATTATTTATTCCTTATTTTTATTGAAATAAATTAGCATAAATTCGTTTTTGATGACATTTAGACTGAATTTTATTAAAATTTTAGGCTTTCCTTTTTTTGGACCTTTTGATCCCTAAAATATTAGGTACTTAACAAAAGCGGTACGACGGCCGAAACAGAACAATAATTTTTAAACAAATATATTTTAATAAAATTAAAATACCAAATAACCGCTGCGTTAACTTAGCTTCATATCCGAAAGATAATTGGTACCTTTATATTTACAAAGCATATGAACAGATTATCTGAAGTCATTTACGAAACCTGCTGACGATGGCTAGGATTTTAAACAAAATACATGTTTATGTTTGGGATATTGTAATTTATTACTTACAACAACAGAAGCTTGTATTGTATACTTGTAGTATCATCAAACGCATATCACATAAAACGTTATAAACACGTAACATACTTATGCCTAAAATAATATTCACTGAAAGAGCATCGCTACGATTACAACTAACGCACTGTCAACGTACAATTACTATAAAATATGGCTAATTGTTATAATTATGATATTTTGTGCTTTCACTTTCTATCTATCTAAGTGATAAAGATTAGGTTTGTTTCCTAATATCACAAATTTGAATTGCAATATTTTTATTGTACATTTTAGTTTAAGATAGCTTAAAAATTACAAGCCTTTTATCAGTGCCGAATGGTGTATAAGCAAAATTGATGAAGTTGAAAAATGCAATAGCGTGTATTGCTTTCTCGCTATAGTATAGATAATAATATTAGTATCATAGTAGTAGTATAGTATTATTTAATCATGATATCTCACGATCAAAGCAAAAGCATTATTATTTAAAATTTTACCGACGTCCCGCCCGTATCTGTAAATGTCAAATATAGTTTTTTCCGTGATTTATCTGTCTGTAGCACGGAAAAAAACGGTCTGATATATGTGATTTTCGACACTCTGATATCTGCTATGAGCCTGGAGAAGAGATAGCAACTCTCCAGACACAAATACACAATACGACTGACGTCGAAATAAAAATGTTATAAAACCACGATTGACCATAAAAGACCTCCCAACGAAGTTTAAGATTCTATAATCTGTTTAAAATTACCTATTTTGAAAGAAAAATTTCATAAGAAAATTATTTGAGTCAATAGGCGAACTTTCTGAACCCCCCCTCGAAGTAATATGCAGTAATGATATCTATCACAATATGCCTTAGTAGCGAACATTTTATAAAAATAAATACATAATACTTGTTTCATGCAAATAAAATATTTGAATCTTGTTTATTTACATACATAGCCGATCGGTTAATCGCTCTCATTAGTAAAGGGCAAATATCAGTCTCGTTACGATTTATAATCGCGTGCGCTTCGCGAGGGAACACGAGTACGATTAGTCTCCTCGACGCGCTATCTGGTTAATTGCAATGGAGTTCCGCCGGTGTGTGGGACCCGCAGACGTTAGAGGTCGGTGCTCTCGTGTTGGGCGAGGGGCGCGGGAGGGGCGAGAGGCGCGACGGGCGGCGGCGGCGCCGGCACCAGCGGCCGCGGCGGTCGCGCCGGCTGCGACGCCGAACGCGGCGACGGCGACTCCGTGATGCTACCCTCCGACTGCGACAGCTGCCGACTCGCCACGCTCAGGCCCTTGGGCTCGTCGAGCTCGGTATCTTTCCCTCCGGAACTGTGCGTGCGCTGGACGGTAACGCGCGGCCCCTCCTCTTCCGTGTCGAGCTCCGCGGCCGCGGGTTGGTTTTCTGTTTGCCCGCCGACGCCGACCTGTATCATAGTGGGATGTTGTTTGTCCACCGTGTATATGTGAGTGCGCTCCAACACGGTGGGGGCGGGCTCGGCGCCGTCGGAGCCTCGCGGGCCGCGGAAACTCTGCGGGCGGAGCGTGGCGGGCCGCTCGGGGACCGCGGGCTTGTTCCGCAGCTGCACTTCGCCGAGTTCGGGCTCGACGGCCGCGGGCACTATGGTCCGCGGCGCGGCGACGGGCCGAGGCGGCGGCTGTCCGGTCGGTTTCGCGGACGTCTGGAGCCTGTGGACCGCCGCTTTGTCGCTGGGCACCGCGCCCAGGGAGGCCGGACCGTCGACGACTACCTTCATTCTGCCGACGACGCCGCTCTGCGCGGTGACGTTTTTCACGATCAGCGTCGTTTCCTTGTCACCTTTGAGAGCTTCTTTATCGAACTCCAAGCTTTGGCGCCGCGTATCGGTGAGGTTCTCGCGGCTGCCCATCGCCCGCGCGGCTTCTTCCTTCAGAGCCTTGTTCTGTCTGTACGTCGACCGGTTGATCGTCTGCACCCCTGTGATGACTTTTCCGGTTTCGGACATTACTGGACGCGGTGGTTTTGCTGGCTTTTCATTTTCCACTTTCGCAGTTTCTCTCAGTTGCTCGCTCGTTGACGTTTGCGTCTGATTATCGGTTTTCTTGTTTTTGTCGGGCGTGAAGTTCGGAGGCACCGGCGCTAGGGGTTTGTTTTTTCGCCTCAGTATGGGCTTCGGGCTGCCTTGCGGCGGACTAGATTGGTCGGACAGCGAACTATTCGATTGTGCCTTCTTCATGTCGTTTTCGAGTAGTATGAGGCTGGTGTCGTGGCTGTTGCTCCGGGAATGCCGGCCAGGGCCGTCGCTGAGCTTGGAGACGGCTTGGTGGTTGTAGTCGAACATGGACTTACTCATGCTGCTGTAATCGCCGTTGGGTTGGTCCTGATTCAGCGCAGCAATCTGGGATCCCTGAGGGAATTTATGGGAAGGACCGTTCCATTCGTATCGGTCTGGGAGAAGATCTTCTTTGGTGAACGAAATAAAGAAATTGACTTCATCAGCGAAAAACCAGTCCGCGTGCTTGATGAGCAGTTCGACCACGCAGTTGACTGCGGTTGTGATGTTCATATCGAAAGTGCTCTCGTCCGCCGCCCACAACAAATTAGGGGCTATCACTATGGCCAAGTTCGATGGCGTCATTTTGTTTGTACTTTGGTTCTGCGTCAAAGTAGACAAAAATTTGATTAGATACCTAAGGTTTTGGAAGTTGGCGTCGGGCAGTAGATGGATCGCTTCCCAGACTGCGTTTAGCCTGAGTTGTTCGGATGGATGCCTGGAGGCGGTGACAAAGTTTTCATACAGCCTGTAGGTGAGGAGGGGCTCGGGGAGCTCTCTCAAATAACATTTGAGCACCGACGCGATCACGTGCATGTCTCTGTAATCGCTAGGTAAGGGCACGTTGAACAGACCTGCGTTCAAAGAAAGTTTCAGCCTTCGGACTTTGGATGAACCTGAAACCAAAGAATTACATATTGCAATCATGGAGCTTGAGTTTTCCAGCAGCAATAAAATTACAGATTGAGTGATGATGATGCATAGTCAAACCGCTGGCTGCGGAAAAATTTAATGTTGATGGTAAGTACTAGATACAATCCATTGAAATTAACTTGTAGACAATACTTTCATAACATTCTGATAGGACATGATGGCTCTCATAGTGATAACCAAACTGCTGCTTTAATAAGATATACTATTACTGTGGATTGTATTTATTATAATGCACAAACATTAAAAATGTGACATTGCTCTTTCACGCTAATTAATGAACCAATTTGGCTGAAATTTGAATAGTGGAATAACAGATAATAATATTAAGTTTTGTACCAGGTACACCTTTGTAACAGGTAGTAACCTCGCGGGCGAAGCCACGGGCAGAGGCTAGGGGGTAGCAGAAACTTACCACCAGCAATCCTGAACAATCCTTCCTCATTGAGCGCCAATTCGTGAAGTGTGCACACGCAGAGTTCTATGGGGAAAGCGATACCGCGGCCTGTCACTCGAAGGTGTTCCTCCAGAGGATATCCAAATACAGGTTTTACAGAGCTGTCATCTGAAAATAACGGAAGGTAAGATTGAAGTCGGCTTCATAAACAACACTACAAAGTTAACATCAGTAAGATATTCCACAAAATAAAGAGCTTTTCGTAGATAGTATTCGAAACAAATTTATTTACAATAAACTAGGGGAAGCTGTATCGTACCGACTTGGATAGGATTATTCCTCAGCAGACAGTAAATATATATACATATTTCTTATATAAGAAAAATAAAGCTAGTCAGTACCATAATTCTTATATAATCGGAAATAAATATAATTAATTTGCGCAGCAAAACGAAACATTTACTTCATCACAAATGAACGAGAATGATTGCTCGTTATCTCGCACATGGATGACATATTTTTTTCCGGTTATTTTGATTTAAAAACCAAACAACTATTCCGATGCTTACGAAATTTCTGTGGGACGAATATGGAAGTATATTCTTTAAGGTTCATAAATGACAGAGATATGAGGTGACAAACATTAAAAAACAACCGAATTGAGGACCTCCTTTTTTCTGAAGTCGTTATAAAACGTAATGTCCACATCGGCGTCAATCCAAACAGTCACACCGTTGTTTGGGCAATTTGTGTAAATAAAACGTATAGGTAGTTTATGATGTAATTGTTTTTTTTATAGCAATATTTTGGCTGCTCTGTTTATACTTAGTTGTAAGTATCTGTAAGCAGAATTTCGGCAGAATAACAGCGTCCACTGCTAAAACAGTGGGCATAATGCTGAGTCGAATCCCATTTGCTGTGCTGTAAGTAGCACACATTATGTACTTACTTATATTAAATTTCTTTATACATATTTTAATTAATGTAAAACTGTTTTATTTTTATTTCAGTGTGTATTGTCTTTCCTCATCTGTTTCGTTTTGCGTTACAAAGTGTTAGAATATACTGTGTGTAAATAAATAAATGTCTATGCTGTAAGCTTTCGTCTTAGTTAAAACCAATTACAGTGTTTTATTTGAATAAGAGCGTTAGACACATTTCAGTTGTGACATTCTTAAGTGGAAGTGAACCCTCTAACACAAAACAGACTGTACACACTGAACCCTAGACTTCATATCTCTGTGGATTACAGTATTAATCATTGAATGGTCTCTTTGGTTGATTGAGCAATCTAATTGGAGCAGCAATTAATCCTACATATCTTGGTGTAACAATGTATGACTGAAATAAAATTGTAGACGTTAAATGAATCTATGAGCCTACAAATGCATTATAAGACTACTTCTTCATCAAAGTCAAAGTCAAAAACTTTATTTCCATAGAATTCATAAAGAAATGGCTTGGAAACGTCAATATTCACATCACACATTCACATCAAAAATAATAAATCTAACTTTAGTTTGAATGTTTTTTTTCTAACCAGTTTTTTGTAGCTATGATCATACAAATGCATTATCAAGTTTAGTTCATTGTCAAGAATTATTTGTGAAACAAATTTTAGTTTTGTATTTGTTTTTATCAGACTTTTTCTATTTTGTTCGCTAGAAATGTTCAAATTTAAAAAGGATACCAATCTTGAAATATACAAATAAGTAAGATGAAGTGTCTTTTTGTAATGTTAAAATAATAAATTTCTACTTTAATTTACACTTACTTATAAATCTTTCCAACTCAGGTACAGTGTCTTGTAATGAATGCAAAGCAGACTCATGATATGCTCTTTGTAGTTTGACATATTGCAATAGTGTGTGAGCCAGTTGGGCTTCTTTTGCGACTAGTGCAAACATATCAGCGGCCAACAAATCCCTTGCTGCTTCCACCTTGTTGCCTGCATCTTCCAATTCTTCTCTTGCAGCGGTGAGTTTTGTCGGGTTCTCTTCTTTTTGGCGTATTAAATGCTGAAACATGAAACTGATTAGGAAACCATTTCTTTAGTGGCTGGTTTTAAGCTGGTGCAAAGGTGCAATGTTTAAAGGCTTGATTATGGTAACAAAATTAGAAGAGAAATCCTTTGTACTTTTAGATTATTATCAAATAATGTCTTTTTATTATACTAAATGTTAATTGCATAGAAAAACAAAACCATGTTTTTTGTAGTGTCATGCAAATTTGGTTATTTGGTGGACATAGAATCAACAATATTGCTACAGTGAAGTGTTGCTGTTATGTTTTTGCAATTTTTGGTGCCAATTTATGGCTGAAAGAGCTACATGCTACATCATTTTAAAAACATTTCATAACGTTTAGGCATTCTAGTTTCCTAGTGTAATTTTAGTAGGACCTTTTTAACAGTTTGGTACATGTGAAAACTCCTGTTTGAAATAACCAAAACTAGGGTGTAAAGAAAAATTGTATCCATAAACAAAAAAAAAATGAAACTACCAGAGCTGCTATACTGTAAGATTGGAGGTTAAGGAGAATCAAATAAATCATAAATATCTAAAGTTCATTAGTCATTTCATTAGTTAATTAATGATGTTATGTTTCTGATAAGAATTTACATAAAGATAAACAAATTTCAAAGAGATTACTTTGGAAAGCTAACTTATATCCTTTATATATTTGTGTACAAAAACAGCACAATAAATCAATTAGACATGTTCCAGTTTTTTTTTTTTTTTAAACATTTTATAAAATTTAAACAACTTCCAAGTTTTGGATAATCTGGATTTAAAGAAAATATCACTAATAGTTAAGATAAAATAGTTATCTAAATAGATAAGGGTTCTCACATGATATCTGTTGTCTGCGGATTCTTTTTCACTGATGAGTTTACTGAGTTGTTTCTTTGCTTTCATGATGGCCGGCAGGTCTTGATCATGGATGGTGCTCAATGGCCCAACAACTAGCTGTTCCACTTTTAATTCATGTTCTGCTATTTCATTTGCTAGGAACTTCTCTGTTTTACCTAAAGAATCAAAAGAATATGATGCAAAATCTAAAATGAAATACAATTTCAATTAGATTTGGATTATTTCTCTTACCACATTCATATAAAATATACTTTAGAATGCTGTCATCATCATCGAAGTTGCTGGCCTCACACATAGCAAGTCCTAGAATATATTCAGGCAGTTTCTTCAGTCGTTTTTCTCTAGCTGCAGGATCTTGTCCTTGGGTGCTTCCAGCTCCCGTTGTGATCCGTTTGCTGACTAGTTGCAGGGCATTGCGGAGGTGCTCAACCTTTGTGTCTGCTGTTTGTAATTCATCAGTTAAAGCAGTTGCTTTACCTGACCTGTAAATAGTCGTCAAAGTTTCGTTTTATCGAGCTTCATGGACTGATAATGTATCAAGGCAGCGCCTACCAAATACGACAGCAAATAATAAAATGAATACCTTGAAAATGTTTGGTCTGCTAGCTGTTTCACCCTATAAAATTGTTTCTTCATTTTGTGAATCCTTTCCTTGTAATTATTTCTAAGCTACAAGGTCATTGGACTTCAATAGAAAATAATAAATCGACAACAAGATTTTCGTATTGTAATGTCAGTATCGGTACGTCAATGAGATCATCCTCAACACGAACGAATTTACCAGACGCATAAATATGGGCACAACACAGAGTTTTCATAAGGCACTACATTTCCAACACACACAGTCTACTTGAATAGAAGGAACACATTAAATTAGATTAACAGAGCTAAATAAAGAAAAACCTCTGCACCGATGAATCAGAAAAATAAAATACAACTATAAAAAAACCACAGACAATAATATATCACAAACAGAACAGGGCAGAGATAATACGCAGCTTTTTTTTATTTATGATTCTTGTAATGGCGACGACACTTTTGTCGAAGCAGCTAATTATATCAAAAGTAGTTCGCTCAAAGTAATATTATTAATCCAGTCATATAGTTTTGTTTCACGGTCTGTTTTGGTTTACTTGTGCACTTCAATTTAGCCATATCCTAATTTTCATTTGATGTAAAAGTCATAAGAAGCACGTTAACTTAAGCTGAAAACTATGTTCCCCAAATAATACTATTCTCTTAATGTTGTCGAGAACTGTCGTTGGCAAATTGTAACACTCAGTGCAAGACCTATATTTTTTTTTTATAATATAAATACAGAAAATATATAGTCACGTAAATGACACATGCAGATTAAGCGATATTATAAACTTGTAACATACGAAATGCTGTAATGTGATATTCAATTTCAAATAAAAAAATAAGGATTGTCTGTCTATTCGGTTGCTTACTGTCAACTGAATGTCTGCTTATTTGGTTGTTTTATTAAATCATCGTTGTTTTAAAAAATCTTTTTTCCTGCTTTCCGTATTTTACAGAGAACTAGGGGACATAGTTATGTTGTTTTAGTTGGTAACACTGTACCAAGGTTTGCTCTGTGTCAGTGTGTGTTTGTATTTATTTTCATTATTTTGAAACTGTGATTGTATCGTCACGCGTCACATCAATAGAGGGGAGGGAGGAGTTCAGGCTATCCCAATGTTATGTTCTCGATGCAAGTGATTGTAATATTTGTAATTCATTTCATAACTGCGCTCACCGAAGGCTCCTGCTGCAGTGCCGTTCTGTTGCTTGGAACTGCAGTGCGTCTTTTGCAAGTGTCGTGCTGTCGGGAGTTGTGTTCATCAATATTCATAAATAAAAAATTACAGAGTATATTTGTATAACTACGAAATATAATTAAAAATTAAACTACCATGGAGCGAAAGTTCATGAATGTTATCCTTCTGGGATTTGGATTTATGTTTGTTTTTACTGCTTTCCAAACGATGGGGAACATTGAGGTGAGTTGTTTTGATACTATCTCTTTTATGTAGAAAAATGCAAATTTTATAAACAAAAGTTTAGTCTATTGTAGCTGCTGCTTATTTATTATTCCATGTACAATACTAGAATCCATTGATAAAATTAACAGTAAGTAATTCGAACACTGAAACATTAGTTTTCAATCTATAAATGACTGTTTAGAAATTGTTCCTATGTTGATTTTTTTAGTCAATATCCTTTTTTTAAATTAGAATATGTTAACTCAGATAGATAGATAGATAGAGATAATACTTTATTGACCACCATATTACACTTAATACAATATTAAGGTACTAAAAAAAACCAAACCAAAAAAACCCTTCTTAAAATATTTTTTTCTTTTTCTATTCTGGTATAGAATTTATTGTTTTGAACTTTATAACTTAGAGATCCTTTATATATATGAAAAGCATTTAATTAAAATCACTTATCATTTCTTGAAGAAAAATGAAATAGGTACAGAAAATGGTTTGGCTTATATGCAATCATGGGGTTCTACAATACCTAACCCCAAAACATCATGTAAACTTCTATCCTGTGGTGACTTACAAGTCTTGCAGTCAAGATATTTGTATTATTATTTTGTAAGAGTATGATAATGCTATTATAATGCTATTTTTAACAATAGCTAAATTCAATATTTTCACTTGTTAGATGCTTATGGGATGGGCTTAGACTGCTTGCCCAGTACTTGGATACTTATTGTAGTTCATAGAGACATGTCAATATTTCAGTCCAAGGATTGTCCAATTTCTGCACATTTCCAACAATTCCAACACATTTTGGATCTCAATGGAGTCAAAGGCTTTCTTCTTTCAAGACCATAAACATTAAGGCTGATTAGGGACCTATTCTGCAATTTGGACTTATGCAGTTCAGTGTATCAGTCAGTTCTGAGTGGGTATGTGATCGTGAGTGAAGCCTTGTGAGGCTAACTTGTATTCTCTTGGTTCAGAAGTATTCCCTTTTTTAAGGAAGTAAGGAATCGTTGCCCTTATTCTGTGCCACTACAGTTCCTACAGTGAATGACGGAATTGAAGCATTTGTGCAGTTTTCACACAAATGGAACTTATCCTGCCTTCAGAAGGTCATCAGAATCATTCAGGATCATCTCAATTTTTCTACTCTGACCTCCAGCAGTTAATCGGTTAAGTGGCACCATGTCACTCTGGTAATGTGAATATCTGGTTAATATGGGCAAGTGGAATGAGATTCTTGCTGTGCCTGGTGGAAATATTCAGTGACTGACCATTCAAGTTTCTTAGTTACGTCAGTAGTTCTTCTTTCATATATCTGCCTTTCACTAAAATAGATTTTTTTAAATGGTTTGTGTTGGAGTATAGAAGGTTAAGAGCTGACACTTGAGAGAAAATAGTAGCCCTAGTGATTTCCGTTTTTTGTTATCAGCCGCATAGTCATCCAGAGATCAAATTCTTACCCCATATGTTTTATGATGAAATATTTAATGTCCTCTTCCCTCACGATTTGCAACAATATTTTGAAGTTTCTCATCTCAGTACATGTCAGATCCATCGCGCCGAGATTAGAGGGTTATTCTCTAGATATATTTTGAATCTTTTTCGAATGTGCAGTTATTTGCTGATAATCGACAACACATACAGAAAAAACGAAGCCAGAATTGATTGGTTAAAATTACTATAAAATGCGTAGGTATAATATTTATTTTAAAATAACTGTCTGCAATTATTTGCTGATAATCGACAAGACGTGCAGAAAAGGATGCCAAACCTGATTAGTTAAAATCTTAGTCAAAATGACTATTAAAATGCATTAAAAAATGACAAAAAGGTATTGATTTTTTTATGCAAAATAGGTGTGTATTCAGTTGTTAAATAGTACCATATTTGTAGACTCCCATAGTTTAATAAGGGAAGACACCACTTGTATTGAATTTATGTACTGATTTACACCAATAGAGCATCTAACTCTCTCTGTCACTAGTTAAAATCAATTAAATATGTGTTATACTATTTGGAAACTCTTTTTACATTTTATAACGCAAATAACTAATTTGAAAAGAAATAAGTTGAAAAAAAACGAATCAATAACAATTCTATATCCTTGAAAATAGGGCTTATAAAACCAACAAAAATATTCATATTCAGAGTTAATGAAAATTAACCCAGTTTCGTTCAAGATGCCAAATACTATAAGGACATTGTTTCTGGTCGCAGCAGAGATGCCATGATTCACATTATTCAGTATTGTTTATATCGTAAGAAACCGTGTCATATGATAATGTGTCAATTTATTATTTTATTTACGATCCTGTCGAGTTCATTTTTGATTGCTGCGGTGTTAGCGTTGTCCGTAACCAGTTTATTTGCAAAGTAAGAAACATTGTGTTGCGTAATGAGAATTGAGACATCGTCGGTTATGGGTACTGTATAACCCACCTACCTACATAATTATGTAATAAATTTTAGATGCCATCTAAATATCAGGCATTTTATAGTATAAATAGTAGCGTTGCAACACAATCAGAGGGGAAGTGGAACATACACCTAGTTTGATAGTTCACTCACAAACGAGAAGAACAAAACGTATAACATGGCGTTTGTGATAATAGTGTTGTTATGTACATTTGCTTATCGTAGGCAAGCACCAAAAACATTAAAATGTATACATGTTATAGAATGTCGTACTAACAATTTCCACTATTTGTTTTGTCGAATCTTAGTTCGCAGTTTTTTAGTAATTCATTAAGTATCTTGGAAATTACTTAATTTATTATGATTGTTGTAGATGTCGGAAAAAACATCCCGACTGGGAGCTTTACTCTCGTGCGTCGCGTGAACCGATTGAGTTATATATCCTTATCAAATAAATAATACCATCATTTTCTTCTCATTTATTCTTATATAATACCGTGCGCAACCGGGTGGGTCGCTAGTTACATATAAAGGCACATATTTGAGCGGGTAATTTTTGTAGGTACCCTAGGTTAGCTAATTAAACTTGATTTTCATTTCGATTAATTGGTCACATACCGCTCGTACATTAACGGTTTACTATCAGCATTGTTTGTCTATATTCGATAAACTCAAGGATTAGGTCGTGTTTGCATTTAGGTCAGGCAGATTTACCAAAGAGATATTTAGTTTTCAATGACTTTTTCAATGCCACTTTTTTTATCGAATTCAACTTATCAGTTGATATAAAAATAGTAACGGTACGAGCAGATGGCCCAGCTAATGTAAATGATAAGCAGGTCCGCTCTAGTGCAGTCTCTCTGCTCATAACAAAAAACGTGAAGCTAGAATATCTTACCTTTTTACTTTGTCACGATTAATAAACCAATAGACTTGAGTATTTGAAAGCTTTGTGCTCCTAAACTACAGAATTTCGTTGTGAATATGCTTTCGCTTGACATTTCATGGGTCACCGTTGTGTAGGAAAATTTGATAAACCTAAGTTTATCGATTAGGTAGGAGCGGCCCGTCCCTACTAGAACTCTCTTGGTCAGATTAAAAAAGCCTAAAACATTCAGGGACAATGTAGATTACTATAGTATAAGAATTTTCAGAATTGAATGAGTAGTTTCAGAATACACCTTATAAACCCATCTGTCGCAGTGACATATTCTCGTTAATGTGTTCCGGTTTGAAAGGTGTGGTTGCCGGGTAAATTACAGGCACATGAGACATTCCACCTACCTCAGAGTTACGGGCGCATACGATGCGTCTTGGATCTTGTTGTACCTATTAGTGGAGGACCCAAGTCGCATCGCTTGTTATGGGCAAAGGTTACCACTTAACATCAGGTGGGCCGTCGGCTGGTTCAGTAACTGTTCACATAAATAAAGTGGGATTTAATACTGTCTTGAAGTTCTACTTTCAACTATTACATACTTATGAACTATCCCTGGTTCGGCGATTAACTGGATCTAATCACCATGAATAAGCTTTAGAACTTTCGCTTCACATAAACATGAACGAGAAATGAAAAAGTTACGCGCCCGTTCCCCCTCGTTATAGCGGTTTCGTAACTTGCAAAGTTAATAGGTTGGCTGAGAATAGCACGATTCAGAATTGCGGCACCGACTATAGAAAGTATGTTTAGTTGGAGCAAACATAGGAAAAACGAAGGAAAATATGCGAAAACAACATTGCGTGTACATCTGTTACAAGATTCTGAATAATTGGTGCGTTACATTGAGAGATTAGAGACGCAGATTAATAGTTAGTACAGTTTTAGACAAATCTGATAATAGGTATTATCCTGTCGTCTGGGATGTTAATTCATAGTACGGGCGCATTATCATCAGACCATACATTGTATTAACCTGGTATTTGTATAGTTGTTTTAAAAGAGAGTTTGATGTGAAGAATTTAATAGTTAATCTAATATTCGAAGTTATAATCAACAACATAGGTTGAGACCTATGTTGTTGACATTTTGACACATTTGAAAGAATTACATATTTTGTATCCAAAGGTTGTCTAGAAGAGATCGCTTTGTGTCGATAATACGGCCCATTTTTTTACTCTATTGTATAAAGTTACTGATTGTTGTTATTTTGATTTGGTGAGCGATTAAGTGTCATCTATCTACCTACCTACCGCTTTATTGAAATTTTCATGACTCTTGGTAAGATTAAGTAATCTGGTATATCCTTGTTTCGATGTCGTAATATTAAGAGTATTGCTTGTGATTTTCGTTATGTATTGTAGAAATCACGAATGTAGTTGTCATGTTGCAATTTTTATTGTATTTCATGTAACAATAAATATTTTATTGGCAAATTTCTCCCGAGTTTGACATCTTACGAGCCTTTCGAAATTCAGCATAACTAATGCATTGTACGAATATGTTGATATTTGGAAATAATACAGTGATTTCAATTCAAAATGGGTGGATGTAAATATGGAAAGTTATTACGAATGAAGCCTTAAGTTTTGATTTTGAAAGATTTCGTCACTTACAGCTTTTATGTTTTATTTATGTGATAAGTTACGGAACGAGTAGATGGCCCATTAAGTGATAACCTCTGCTCATAGCAAGTAATACGACTTGGGTCTTCCTCTGTTACTTAGTTACAGCACCTAAGTCCTAAGTCGCATCGTATGAGCCCGTAACTCTGAAACTTGAAGTTTGCCATAAGTTGTTAAAAATATACAATTAACATAGAAAAATAATTTGTGCTGATTTTGGATGTGTCCAATACTTTCTATAAAAATAATGCCTAAGATAAAACGTTATTTGGCTACGAATAGAGCAATACTTTTCGGCAAATACAATAAAAACAATATCTATTAGGTATCTACTAAAACTAAAAGTCCATATGAAACCAGTTACGAAAAACTATACTAACATAGGTCATTTCCTTGATCTTAGAATACCAGATAACACGAAACTGTTCCAAGGTATTAACCTCGGAAATTGGTATCTAATCATTTGTATATTCGCAGAAAACGATACTGGACAGCATATCGCAAGATGACCCAACGTTTACCGGAGATGGGTACACTTCCCTGGCCATCATTTACGCGACCCTCGCTATATGCAACTGGATGTCGCCTTCAGTGATCAGCTTGACCGGACCTAGGGGCGCTATGGTGATAGGAGCTGTCACTTATCTGTAAGTATTGTATTTTTTTTATATTCGAGTCACTGGTTCTCTCAATACAGTGTGGTGAAAGGATTTTGAGTGCGCCTCAAAGAGGCTCCTTACGTGCACTTGACACATGTCTTCGTGTTTAATTCTAGGACATGTCGGTTTCCTCAATATGTTTTCCTTCACCGTTTTGAGAACGTGAAATTGCGCACATAAATCATTCAATTGGAAAATTCATAGGTGCACGTCGGGATTTGAACCGGCGACCTTCGGATTGAAACTCGGGGTCAGTACCACGCTCTCAAGTATTGTAATGATACTTCAGTTGATATGCAGATAATATACCTACTTAATAATGTAAGCTATCTGTGGATAGAACAGGCCTTGCTGACTCTCTGATCAAAGATAACATGGCTATTTCGTAAACAATATTGTAAGTTACCACACTTAAAGGTTGTAAAATGTCAAATCAGCAATAAAATGTATGTATCGATTCTATTGTTCAATCAAATTATAGTTTTTGATAGGCACCGCACTGGCAATTCTTTGAGTGTTGGAGGCGTCGGCGTCGGTAGCTACTTACCATAAATGGTGGGCCGTCAGCTTGTGTGCCTCATACATTCATTTAGTCTAAGTTTTTCCTCTTCACATCCTGGTTGCAAACATACAATTTTCTAGCGTAAATTCCAATAGTGCACGGCTGTTGGACTCGAATTAGCGACCTTTGAATTCGACGCGGCATATTAGGCCACGAGGCTCATGAAAACTATAAGGTAATTCCTTCCTCCCTAGCAGTTCACTAACACGACATTGCTTAAAATGTGATCACTTCGTGTCCCGCTATGCGCGTGTTTTGCATTTTAATGTGAATGTATTCTCTTTACGACAACTCGTGCTATTTATGACTAGTATTTTTGTTTGTAACGATTCTATTTCATTATTGTACCTACAAGTCGAGCTAACACATTGGAACATTCACTTGAATGAGCTCTCAAGGTCGTCTTGTCGAATAGTTTTCAATGCAAGTGTTGCAATTAATTGATATATTCAGGTATGCTTACCTATTTATGTACTAACTTGCAGTTGTCGATAAAGCATTTGGTAGAGAACCCGTAAAACTTGCGTTTCATACTAATGATGATGCCGATGAAATGAATGTTTTCTAAAAGACTGCTAGATCTTGATTGGTTCTAAACACTCGGTGAACGATGTTTAAAAACGTTGACACTACTGAAAATCTCATGACTTTATGTCTAATATCATATAAGGGATGATATTAGATGGTATTTAATTACAAACCCATCCTATTTTGAAATGATTAAGGGGACTATACAAAACTTAGATAAACAGTTCCAAGTTACATTATTTTAGTTACATTCGAACATTATCTGATGCCAACAATAATATTATCACATATTATGTGATCTCCACTCTTGAGATAAAATGTGTAGATTGTTTCTCTAGATTTTATTAAAATATATATTAAACAAACACGAAATAATTATTTTGTTGCAATAGCTAGTTAAAGTGCAACTATAATAATGATACATCAAAATCCTCATTTAGTTTGGGGTATTGCTAGAGAATTAGAAGGTCCTACTAATTTTTAAAATTAAGTTATATAACTCATTTCTTCGACAGAAGGAATGTAAGCCTTCTATCATAAATTTTATTTTTGTTAAATTATTTTTAAACTTAGTTTTGGGGCGCGTTATAATTTTTAAATTGTTGTTGTACCAAAGGTCTCTAATGCATGCTATGACTAGATACCTGTAAGTGAAATTAATGTTAATAAAAACTGTATACTAACTATTGGCTTCATGTAATTTTATTGGAGATCTTAAATAAATAAATAAATGATTATCGAAATTGACACCGAATAATCGGCCCATCTGGCGATTACTTTTATACTTAATAGCTTATTCACTTTCTTCGCAAACATTGTAAAAGTACTCCATCATGTTTGCTAAAGGATTAAGTGACCGGCAACCTCCGAATGTCCTCGTTTCGTCCTCTTGACCCGCATGCAAATATTTATTTACTTGGGAAACTTGTTTGGTATTAAAAGTTATCGATTTGAAAATGTCTTTTTGACCAAATGCAGGATAGGTGGGCGTTATTATGCGATTTGCATTGAAACTCATATATGGATAGCATTGTGACATAATTGCAAAAGGCTTTATGAACAATACAATTTTAATGAACTAGCGGCCCGTCCCTCATTTGCGCGGCTAGCGTTAAGTATTTACGCCTGGAACTCATCTAATCAGTATAAAAGTGCACGAAAGGAGCCTCTTTGATCGCACTTAAATCCTTTCACTACACTGGTTCGAGAGAACCAGTGACTCGAATAGAATAAAAAGCATAAAAATATAGCTTATAATAATCAATGGTACATTACTATTGATTATTATAAGCTATTTTTTTTTAGCTTCTTACTAGAGTAAGAATTTTCAGAATCCGTTCTGTAGTTTCGGAGATCAACACCTACATACAAACTTACGAACTTGACCTCTTTATAATAAACTCATCAATCTAATAAACTTTAATTCGAGTAGCAGTAGAACTTATGCTAAGTTCGTACGGGGAAGTACTGCCGCCATACCCATTTCTGCCATCAAGCAGTAATGATTACGTTACTGCGTTCCGGTTTAAAAGGTGTGCTTTCCAGTGAAACAACAGGCACAAGAGACATTCCCCTTCACGTCTCAGAGTTAAGGGCTCATACGAGGGGACTTGAGTCTTGTAGTACCTAGGTAGGGGAGGACCCAAAACGATTTGCTTGTCATTAGTAAAGGTTACTTAACTTCAGTTAACACAAGGTGGGCATCTGGTTGTTTCTGAAATTCATCACATAAAAATAAAATAAGTGTAGAGGGCCTGTCGTTTCAATAACTAAAAGTATTATAGAAACAGATAAGAAGACACAAAGCTAATCTTTAGATCTGTCTTTATCTATCCATATCTTAGTTTAATCAATGCACTATGCCAATAATCAGGAGGTATTTCTAACTACTGAAAGAGACTGATGAGAACTTTGTTTCAGATTCTTCATAATAACGTTCCTGTTCCCTCGAACGTGGCTCCTGTACGTGGCCAGCGTGCTGATCGGAGCCGGCGCGGCTGCCATATGGACGGGCCAGGGGAATTACCTCACGCTGAACAGCGATGCCGACACCATATCCCGGAACTCGGGAGTGTTTTGGGCCATGCTGCAGTGCAGGTGACTGTTTAACTTCAATATGTTTTAGATTTCGTAATAAGTCAAAGTCAAAACTTTTATTTCCATAGAATTCATAAAGAAATGAATATATATTAGAAGAAGAAGAATAATATATATTATTATCTTATATAATATATAAGATAAGCGCGTGATTGCTCTCCTAGCTCAGTAGGTAACAGCTCTACCTTCTAAGCACATACGTATGATGATCGTGTCCTTTTATGTTAGATTATATTCTGATGTGAGTAAAAAATATATATGTATTATTTGATTGGCCTCACAGCTCAATCGGTAGTAACCCTGCCTTCTGAGCTATAGGTCGTGGATTCGATTGTCCAGGACAATCATTTGTGTGACGAACTTAGATGTTTTTTCTGTGTCTGGGTGTTAAAATGTATTATATGTATGCATTTATAAAAATTATATAAGTATTATATTAGTTCCCAGGTTCCCATGATACAAGCTATGCTTAGCTTACTTTGGGGCTAGATGGAGCTGTGTGAAATGTCCACCAATATTTATTTGTTACGCTTTTCTTTAGTGTATACAATAGAGTTTACCTATCCTGGACATTCAATTATCGATGTCAATATTTGGAGCACACACCTATTTCCTGATTTCTTACTCTTGGTTAAATGATCAGTTCTCCGGCAAGGCAACGACTGACCATGGCCTTCGTCGCACACTTAACTATCTTATTTATTCGCGGTTGTTAAATACTTACGCGTGACCAATAACTTACTATTTAATGGAGAGTTAATTATGGCAATGGTACTCAAAAGCGTACAAAAGGAAAAACTTAGTCTTTCCACGTCCTTCCGAAATCCGTTGTATATTTCTATTGTCGTTTTAAATTATATTGTTTGACGGTTTTCCTTTTTAAGGATGGTATGTATTTCATAATATATATAAATATTGATGGACATTTCACGCAGCGCCATCTCGCCCCAAAATGGCTTGTACAATAGAACAACCGTCACGCAAATGTCTGTCCTGGGTTGGAATCGAACCAACGATCTACAGCGCAGAAGGTAGAGCTATAACCAAGTAAGCTAGCAAAAAATACGTAGACTCTTTAAGGGGCAGATGTGCTACGTTTACTTGTTGCTCGCCTTGCAGACTAATTTTCGTTAGACAGACAAAAGTGTCAAATTTAAATGGAAAAGTTATAAATCATTTATTGCATTATGTTGTTATATTTTTTTGATAATATATTGATAGGATATAAACATAAACCCTGTTAGGGCACAGCAATACTGATAGATATTATAATATTAGCAATACTGTATTTTATGACTAGTTTATAAAGTGGGTACTTACATGAGTACCTGGCTCCTACATTTGTACCTATACTACCTACATTATACTACAAGTAGACTCGCGTTGGTATCAGTACAAACCTTATTAGTTTTTAGATGCTAAGTTAATAAATATTGTAAAAACCTAAAATTTATTAATAAATAAAAAACCGAGAGGATGAATGAAAGAAGGGGTAGACCTCGGCGTACATACTTAGACCAAATCGGTGACGTTTTGGAAAAAGACCACGTCAAGAGTACCCTAAACCGCCGAGCGTGCATGAAGAATGTGATGAGAGTGGATGAAGCTAAGCAGGTATGTCAGGATCGTAGCAAGTTGAAAAACCATGATCTCTGCCTACCCCTCCGATGATCTGTGCCTACCCCTCCGGGAAACAGGCGTGATTTTATGGTACATATGTATGTATGTAAATAAAAAACATTTCAATTCCAGCATGTTCTTCGGAAATCTGTTCGTGTTCATAAAATTCCAAGGCAAGTCTCACATCGACGTTGAGACGCGCAACGTGGTGTTCGGTGCGCTCACCGGCGTGTGCGCCGTGGGCATCGTGTTCCTCGTGCTGCTGCGCCCCGTGAGGCGAACCCCCATCAATGACACGGTAAAGGTAAATTTGTTTTTTTTTTCTTTGTCATTTAGGTGATAGTACGAGCTGACGGCCCACCTGATGTTAAGTGGTAACCGCCGCTCATAGACAACAACAATACGACTCAACTCCTCTCCACCAAAGTATGAGATGACTCAAGTGGTATTGCGTTGCGTCCATCACCCCGAGAATATTACGGCCCATGCGCCTGCAATTTCACCGGCACCCACTCCCTTCCACCGGAACACAGCAACAATCACTGTTTGGCAGCAAATTAACAGGTGTGGTGGCAGTACTTAGCACAAGTTCTACTGCTACTTTCGGTTGCTCCTTTCGCACCACCCGGGGGACACGTGTGGGGATTCCGAGGGTTTTTACCTACGGACGTGAGCAACGTGGCCCCCCCTAATTTTATCCCTGTTACTCAAAAAAATTTGATTTCACTGGTCTCACAGCTCATTACTTTTATATGTGGTAATGTTACGGAACGAGCTGATGGTCCACCTGGTGTTCAGTGGTAAGCTCTGGGTCCTCCCCATATCTAGGTAGGTACAACAAGACTCAAGTCGCATCGTAAACGCCTGTAACTCTGAAACGTGAAGGTGGAATGTCTCATGTGCCTGTAATTTCGCATTTCGCAATTCGCGTTACTGTGTTCAGGTTTGAAAGGTGTGGTTGCCGGTGAAATTGCAGGCACTTGAGACATTCCACCTTCAGTCTCAGAGTTACGGGCGCATACGATGTGAATGTGACTTAGGTCTTCCCTTACCTAAGAAGGGGAAGATAAAGTCGTTTTGCTCTTATGGGCAGAGATTACCACTTAACATCAGGTGGGCCATCATGCTCGTTCCATAACTTACTCGCATAAAATAAAAAAACGTCCCATGTAGAAAAATATCTCCAATATTTTCTATTAATTATTCTAATATATGCGTTGATTATCTGTTGTAAGTAACTTAATCACGTCCAATTTCCAGGTGGAAACCATCATCGAACCGGAAGGGCCTTTGGAAGCGTTCAAGGGAGCCTTGAAACTGTTCTGCACACGAGACATGTTGTTCCTAAGCATTACCTTTATTTACACTGGTGAGACACACCTCCATATAACACAACATGCTATTTTCAACTCTATATCTGTCTGAACAAGATTCAAAGTTCAATGTATTAACTATACTGCAGGTACCCATTATGTGCGGGCACGAAACTTCAATTGGATATCATTGCAATTTGGTTCTTATTGTCTGTTATTTAGAGTAGTGAGTTATGTTGAACCGGTAAGCGATCGCTGACTTTTACGCCAGGTGAATGATAATGAGAAAGGCGAGGTGAACGCAGGTTATACGTTTCGCAAATTCCGTTTGTTTGTAAAATTGCTCGTTAGGAATGGAATGCAGCGAGACGGACTTCTGTTTAGCCACTTGTAATAACGTCCCTTGACCGCCGACTTATCGTAAGCGACAATTATACCCAAATTACTTTTTTGTCGCTCTATTGCTATATTATATAATTTCTCTATTGTTATGTATGTATATATTATCTTATATAAAAGGCATGTACAAAGGCGAGCTTAAGCCTAAAAAGAGTTTTTTGGATATCAGTTGGAATACTGTATGGAAATATTTGAGTCTCTGAATCGTTTTGTATAGTAGCTGTTGCCCGCGACTTCGTCCGCGTGGAATTCGGTTTTATCACGCACCCCTATTTTACCCTCGGAAAAGTAGCCTAAGTTACTCCTTGTTACATCAGCTATCTGCACTGGCAGATACGAAAGTCCCGTCAAAATCGGTCCTGCCGTTTCGGAGATGAGCCATAACAAATAGACAGACAGACAGACAAAAATACCGCCAGACAGACAGAGAAAAATTGTAAAAAATGTTGTTTTGATATATGTACCGTGTATACATCCATATGCACTTAGTAAAAAGCGGTTATTTTAATATTACAAACAGACACTCCAATTTTATTTATTTGTATAGATTGTCTGTTTTGTTATTATAGTGTATTTAATCAGCTACTCTTTGGTTTGCAGGTGTCGAGTTGTCCTTCTTCAGCGGAGTGTACAGTCCAAGCATCGGTTTCACTCTCGGCATGGGCGAGAATGCAAAGCAGCTGGTCGGCCTCTCCGGGGTATTCATAGGGATGGGGGAGGTGCTTGGTAAGCTGATACTTAGATCTTAGGTATAGGTTTTACGATGGCCTCTGAAATCCATGATAACAATACAATTTGAAACTAAAGTGAAAGCAATAAGGTTAATTTAATGAGAAGCAGTAGAACTCACGCCAAGTCCGTCCGGAGAAGTACTGCGACCATACCCATTTCTGCCGCCAAGCAGTACTGTGTTCCGGTTTGAAAGGTGTGGTTGCCGGTGAAATTACGGGCACATAGACATTCTAACTACGCGTATCAGAGTTAGAGTTGAGCGCAGTCAGTGCTTTTGGAAAATACTATGAAATACAAAATTATTTTTGCTTCCGTTATAATCGTTCTCGAGTCCACTTATTTGATTAGAGCTATCATGATTAACTTTCCATGAGTTCATTCGGCGTAAAAACAGAAACTTACAATTAAATTATAATAATGATTAAGTAGTAAAACGTTCATTAGTTATGTTTATAAATGGAGTTATTTTGAAATCACGTTATCTATCATAAGTGTTTCAGCATAGATAGAAAATAGATCAAGTTCGATTACCTATTTGTAAAACATGTTATTGAACTAATCTAGTTGATGTAAGGCATATATAAGATCTATTACAAAATTCGTTATCTATGAAGAGATTGATTATGTAGTATGAAATGTTAATGACACCATTTCAAATCGATTAGGCTCAGGGTCACTGCTTCGAAAGTATGAAAATATTCTGAAAAGAAGTTGCTCTAAATCTCTAAACAGTAAAAAACAAAGAATCAGTTCTCCGCTTACTTCTGAACCACGCAACGTATTTTGATATGGTTCGCACTACTACAAAGATCGATAAACGAAGAAAGGGTTGTATATATAGTTTGTAAATATATTCTACAAAATGTAATCCGCCTGTGAGAAGTATTAGGAGTTACTCCCATCTCACCCGAGGATAATAAATAAATATTGGTGGACATTTCACACAGCGCCATCTAGCCCCAAAGTAAGCTAGGCATAGCTTGTATCATGGGAACCACGCAACTGATATAATACTTATATTTTTTTTTTTGTAATTGGGAATCGAACCCAGGAACTACAGCGTAGAAGGCAGGGTTACTACCAACTGAGCTGTGAGGCCAGTCTAAAGTCAAAAAAAGAGGATAGAGGCGGACACAGAAGAGCGAGGAATGGTATTTTAAAAAACTAAAAAAAAAATGTTTCCATAAAGGTACAATTATATAATTATTAATTTTAATTTACTATTTGTTTCCAGGTGGGGCTCTTTTCGGTATCCTGGGCAACAAGACGACCCGGTGGGGGCGCGACCCTATCGTCATAATGGGCTACCTCATCCACCTGACGTCCTTCTTCCTGATCTTCATCAACTTGCCCAACGTCGCCCCGTTCGGGGACACCACCGAGGTGTCCTACATCAGCCCGTCTCCCTACTTGGCGATGCTGTGCAGTTTCCTGCTCGGGTTCGGTGATGCTTGCTTCAATACGCAAATCTACTCCATCCTCGGAGGGAACTATTCGGATAACAGCACGTCCGCCTTTGCTCTCTTCAAGTTTACTCAGGTGAATATTCCTTTTTATGTGATACATTTACGGAACTAGCTGATGGCTCACCTGGTGTAGTGGTAACCTCGACCCGTAACAACCGATGCGACTCGGGTCCTTCTCTACTAGGTACAAGACCCAAGTCGCACCGTATGCGCCCCTAACTCTGATACATGCAGGTGGAATATCTCATGTGCTTGTAATTTCACCGGCAACCACACCTTTCAAACTGGAACACAGTAACGCTAATGCGTTATTGCTTGGCGGCAGAAATGGGCATGGTGGCAGTACTTCCCCGGACGAACTTGGCGAGAGTTCAAATTTATTTCTGATATTTACTGTTGACGCGAAAGCTATGGAATATAATTATGTTCATTTGTGATAATTTCGACATTTTCTTAATCAATAAATGTTATCTTCTTAAAAGCTAGTGTGCCTTTTAACAAACAATTATCACAATGAATTGCAGTCGATGGCAGCAGCGGCGTGTTTCTTCTATTCGTCGAAGGCTCTACTGTCCGTCCAGCTGGCGGTGCTCGGGGTACTGGCGTCGCTCGGCACCGCGACCTTCTGTCGCGTGGAGTGGGCGGGCAAGGCGCGCGCCCGCGCCGCCGCCCTCGCCGAGCTCGACGACAAGTCGCCCGCCTCGCACTCACTCGCTGACAACTTTCATTACGACTGACACCGCAAACCATACTCTATATGGGAACACTACTTTTAAAGGATAGGCGTCGTCAGCCCTTTGTTATACTTGTACGTTGGAGTAATGATTATCGGAATGAAAATACTTTGGATTGTTGATTTTGAATTGACTGACGGCAGAAACGTGATGGCTACGTTGTCCGTCAATATTAGATAAACACATACAAGAAGTACTAAAGTCCAAAGTCAAAAACTTTATTTCCATAGAATTCATACAGAAATTGCATGGAAACGTCAATAATATTCAAACATAAGGTCACGCGTACTTATCGCTAAGTTTGACGCCTGTTCAAACCCTATCCGACCCTCCATGGGGAAGAACCTTCCTTATACTCTAGGAATATAGACTAATTTGAAAAAAATATGTAAATACTAAGTGAAGTTTTTGTAGTATGCACTTTTATATCATTTAATAATCTATAACTCTGTTACTAGGGACAACAATATTCCTTGCCTAGTCCTAACCTAGTGTCGTGAATTATTACATTCCTTTACTATCTGAATATTAATGATAAAATTTAATGTTGAATTTAAATTCATGGTATTGTGTTACAGGGTAATGAATAATATAAGTAGAAGATTTGACAGCATCTAGGTAAATAAATTACTTGGATGTATTGGAATATTGATTTGAACATATTTTAATTTTAAATGATATTGCAATAAGTGATTGATTTAATTAGGATTACATTCGAAATTTCGAAAAAGACGTATCAGTTAATACTGACATTGATATCTGTGTATTATAAATATTTCATTTTTGATTGAAAGTCTATTGAATAACAAATATTTGCACAGAAATGTGGCATAATAAATAAACGAAGTTAGATGTTCCATCATGAAACTTGTGCACTGTTACTATTTTGTAAATAGATGTAAAAATATTTGAATATGTAAATTTATTTTCAGTAAATATGAATTCTAAAAAGTAGGTGTTTGTATAAATATATTATGCTGATCACAAGTTATTGTAATTAAATATTAAAAAAAAATGGTAAGAGAATATGATAAAAGGAAATGAATGTGATGTTTACATCCGTATATTTTTCATTCCGTATATTTTTATATTTATTTAGAATTAAGCAAAATAAAAGAATATGTTTATTCTTTTTATGGTAGCTGAGCAGATGCTTCTAATTAAGTTTCATAATATTACTAAACAGAAAATAATGCTTATTTTTAAAAATTGGCAGTAATATCCTAGTCATAATCTGCTTAGATAAAATCATTTTGATTTTATTTAAATATACAGGTCATTCCACTAAAATGCATTAAGTATAATGAATATTTTATTTTTATTTTATACAGTTATTAACCATAATAAATTACTTTAGAACATGTTATTCCTATGTTTTATTTTCACAATCTAAACCAGCTAGCCACATCATTAGGACGAGCGTTAACATGAAATATTTAGTAATCATAATTAATAATAACCTTGATACAAAACACTATTTACTTTCTCCTTCTTCAGGATTGCCTAGTTTAAAGTCCATGGGTTTGTCATATCCCATTATTTTTGCATAATGCATTGGATCCGTGAAGAATCTGGCTTCAATGAACAGAGGAGTGCCTTTCACTTTCATTGTTGTGAACATTCCTGGGATATCAGGAACTTCTACATCGTCTGATGTGAATTCATGCTGCAATAAAAACAGTAAAAAAATTGGTGAGTATGTCACACAGCGCTGTCTAGCCCCTAAGCATAGTTTTTACTCTGAGCACTAGATAACACAGAATTTTCATAAATCATTAACATCTAGACAGAACAAACATCTTTATTCGTCCTGGCTGGGAATCGAATCCACACCCCAGAGTGCTGAAGGCAGAGTACCAACTGAGCTGTGAGGCTAGTATAACAATAGATATATTCTCTGTTCTGAAGAATAAATGGGATAGTGTGACGATTACAGTTCCAGTATCAGCTGTTTATCTAGTAGAATAGTAAATTTCAAACAAATGTCTATCTTAGAGGTGAAGGGGTAACTTCAGAGCATTGAGGACCATATCCAAATAGTGCAAACATACCTGTTTCTTTGCTAAGAAGAAAGTAATTGTGGTAGCTGTGTATTTCGATGTATCCGGGTTATACTTGATTTCAGTCACATATTTCTTTGTGACTATGTGCAGCAATATAGGTGTAACAAAAGTGAAGAACCCTACTACTGAGCAAAGTGCTACGAGTAGAGAAGTACTGCCAATGTTAGCCGCTTCTTTTATAATAATAGGTTGTGCTATAAGACCTGCTATACTCGAACTGAGTGAGAATACTTTAACACCTTTAATCTGTGGTGTGAGAGGTCCATTGTAAATAGTTTCTAGATTCTTTTGGGCATCGTCAGTAAGTTTTATTGCATAATGTCTGGTGAAATTGCTGTTGCAGGCGCTGATGCCTTTCAATTGGGAGGTTATTTGTCGAAGAGCAGGGTTCAGTTGTTTTCGTAAGCACAAACTTGTCACGCACACACGAAACATAGTGAAAAGATTATTTTAATGTGTTTTAATAAATTAGTGCGCTTTTCATGGCAAATCTCGGCGAAATTTACAACACGGCAAAACAAACCTATCGGTTTTATTGACTTTAACAGCATGACATTGATTGACAGCAAAAGCAGACAATATGACACTGTCATTTAGATGTTGAAGTCTTAAATTGTCAACGTCTATCTTATATGCTTTAATGGCACCTTGAGAGTAATGACATCTAATTTGAAGGCGCCAAGCAGTTTCGGGATTTCATCAATTTTTGTTTCTTTCAATGCGTAGCCTAACGACTCTAGGTTCATGTTATTCCTCGGTACAGAGATTCACCTTGGTCTTTTTTAATTAATTTCTACATTCTTACTGTTTCGGAATAATTACTATCAAAATTTTAACATGAACTCCTATGTTGTATATGACACTATCACTAGCGGTCATTGGCAGACTGGTGGGCTCATATAGCCTCTGTAGCCATCAATTAAGAAGAAGAAGACTCTAGGTTCCAGGCACAACAAGCCACACCTACATAACTTATCTTTATTGTTTCAGGAAGTGTTCGTCTGACAGAAATTGAAACAACCTACCTAGATATACTATATAAAAAAAAAAAAAAACAATTCTTTTTCCTCGTGGTAGTTGAACTTATACATGCTTCGATGGACAGTTATCCACATCGTAGCAGAAACCAGTTTCAGTATCAAGCACCATAGGTTCGGGACAGTCACAGCGGGAGAAGCCGCAGACGGTGCCCACTAGCACTTGCTCCGGACGCTCACAGGTTCTTTGGGCAGGCCAGTACGATTTATTGCAGTCGCTTCTTCTCACTGCCATCCAATCGGGGCATACTTCTACACCTGTAAAAATTAAAAGGATGAGTAGTCAGAATCTGATTGTTATGCGACTGCACTTCTAAGCTTTTTTTGTATCTGACGTGTGCATTTGAAGAACGTGCTTAAGAATGAAAATTTTATTTTAAATTTTACGACAAAATGCTGGTCTGATGAATGACTGGTGGTTAATTGGATCACTTGAGCTATATGCAGATTGTTTGCAAAGGTAAAGATCCAATTGGTTTCTTTTATTTCGTTCATACAATCATAAATCGATTAGAGTTTTGATACATACGAGTAAGTATGTATTTCTAAGTTTGTCTAGAATGTAATCATTTGTGGGTACGTGGGTAGTGGGTAGGTACTGAGGCACCTACCGAAATCGGTCGACACTTATCATAACCCTCCACTAATTACTGCACTAGAATGTAATGTTTGAAATTTATCAAATGCGACTCAGCGTTCAAAGTTTACATTTAACCTTTGCTATCTTCATATTTGAGTAATTTTGTACTCACATGAGTTATTATGCCACAGGCAATTAGAGAAAGGTTTCTCGTACGCAGCAACGCTTAGCCAAAATAATATCGTCCACTTTATCATTATGATGAATAGTTAGTGTGTGTACTTTATTTAGGAAACACTTAAACGATTTTCCAACGCGTTGTTGCAGCACTGTTTTTATACACCGAGTTTTTTAAAATTTAAAATTACCTTGCGTTATGCACGTTATATGTGATCAGCATGGGTCTTTATGCTAGCGGATAAGTTAAATAATATAACAAAGATGTTATGGCAATAGAACGATACAAGTGGAATGTTTTCGTTCGTAGATTAAAATAATTACTTCTGTTACATTATAGTTGAAATTAGTAGCAAGTATCATGGCTTATGTAGGTATACTTTATGCTTCGTGCCTTCTTAGTACTTAGGTAGTTTTTAGTATTTACATTTTTGATTTTTGCGTCAGGTGCTGCAGATTTTCAACTTGAGGCTGGCAGCAAGCTAGCTGGGCATTTTTCCTACCACCACGCTGTTTTCCTCACGATTTCCTTCACCGGAAGCTTAAGCTCATTGTAGGATTCGAACCCACGACTTATCAATAATAAGGCGATTTCCAGCCAACTAAGCCGTCATCGTTTCAGTAAATTCTCTTCGGTATAGATATCTTTAGGTCACATTTATATTTTACAAACTTTACCTTTTTATTTGACTGGTCTCGTAGCTCAGTTGGTAATAACTCTGCCTCTGCGCTGTAGCTCGTGGGTTCGATTTCTTCCCAGGACCAACATTTGTGTGACGAACATAGGTGTTTGTTCTATGTCTGGGTGTTGATATGTATGTATGTGCTTACAAAAAAAAAAGAATTTATTATATCAGTTGTCTGGTTCCCATGACACAAGCTATGCTAAGCTTAATTTAGGGCTTGTGAAGACTATCTGCGTAGTTATCTAACGTAAAAAACCCCTGCAATAAGAATCGTGATTCGTGAAGGAAAGTTTCGCGCTTAGAAAGATAAGGGGCGAATCATCTTGCCTAAACAAGCAAGTCCATGACGGGGACAAAAGTGAGTTTTATCGGTCGGCAAACACTGGGTATTGATTCAGTTTATCTCGACGCAAACATACGTCGCACGACACACATCGTGGTGAGATGGCCATTTCAACTTTAAATGCTTCAGATCGACTAAAAGCAGTTAAAATTGTGTAGGTAGGTCCTGGGCTTGTTTTAATAGGCGAACTTAATAATAGTGAATAGTTATTCAGGCAGGCAGGCAGTTATTGAGGCAATATGCAGTTGCATATTGCCTCAATTTAAAAAGAGTACCTATATTGGCTGTGGCATACGCACAAAGGGACAGAAACAGAAAACTGATAGGAATCTATTTTATACATATAACTCGAGGGACTCTTAAAATATTACGAATTATAGTGTTTGAAATATGAAATGGTTCGAAATTTTTGAGAGAAAATAAATAAAACTACGAATTATTAAGTGTTGATCAATCCGTATGTGATAACCCTTTGAATCCATACACGTGTCCCCTGGGTGGTGCAAAAGGAGCAACCCAAAGAGCAGTAGAACTTGTGCTTAGTTCTCCCGGAGAAGTACTGCCACCACACCTGGTAATCTGTCGCTAAGCAGTGATGCACTCGTGTTGCTGTGTTCCGGTAGAAGGGAGTGGGTGCCGGCGACATTACAGGCGCATGAGACGTAACATCCCCGTCTCGGGGTGATGGACGCTACGCAGTGACTCGAGTCATCTCGTACTATGGAGAGGACTTGAGTGGTATTGCCGTTGTCTATGGGCGGCGGTTACCACTTAACATCAGGTGGGCCGTCAGCTCGTTCCGTCACTTCATGATATATAAAAAAAGTAATAATAGATTGTTTGGCGCTGCCTGCTCCTTCAGCGAAATTTTGAGGATTTCTGTAGACGTGCATCCTTGGTAACTTAAATCTAAAGGCAGGTAAGCATACTTATATAATTAGCAGTGAGTTTACGCTTTATCATGGTGATAATTAAAAACCTTAAAATGGAGTTTCAAAATTAAAGCTTAGGCAATTAAGTATTTACTTGATGTCGGCATTTTGGCCACCCCATTACTGTGCACCATAACATCCAAATGTTGCGCCCTTTTGTGCTTACCTGCTAACCACAATGAACGATTTCCAAGCGATAGTGACCCTAATATATATAATCAATGGAATAATATATCATATTTAATAACTATGATTTATTTGTGCAATCTAAGTTGGTCTAATAAAAGAGATACTTGGTGAGTTGTATTAAGTTGTAAGCTGTTCCCGCGGCGTCATTTGTAATTCAGTTTTGTCAATGACAATATTAGATTTATTTGAAAAGCCAATATTTATGTATTATTGTCTTATTGGAAATATTTTCGTAATGAAAAATTATGTGCGCCACACATAATGTGATAGAACAGTGATATTCACTCCGGAGAATAAATCCCATTTACCCTCTCTTACGTACGAACGTATGGTAACTACAATAAATAATGTATGACTAGCTTAACAGATATGAGAAGTAATATAACAATAAATAAATGAATATTGGTATATAGCTTGTACCATGACAACCAGACAAGATAGAGTACTGATATACTTTTAGTAGGTACCATCATTATTAACACCCAGACACTACAAACGTAATTTTTTTATGTTCGTCACTCATAAGATTGTCCTGGGTGGGTATCGAACACGACCAACAGTGCAGAAGTCAGAGAAACTACCAAATGAGCTGAGAGGCCATGCAAATAAATAAAAACATAAACTTTCAGCATACGAACCTTTTCCCGCCAATTTAAAAGCTAACAAAGCTCTTTTTTGTCATAAGAAAACTAATATCAATCCTATTGCTGCGGCTATTGAGTCGCTTTTGCCTTGCAATGAGACGTTACGCTATTTTCATACTGTATTCAAACACGTTATGTCTCGTTCTAGCTGAAGCAATCCGGCAGCCATCTCTTTCTTACAGTTGGCTGGTGTTCGTTCCGAAACTTCTGTCTCTCGCGTCAGTCGAGCTTGTGAGTCGTCGGGGTGTTGTTGTTCGGTCGAATATTTCCCGCGAGTTTGTTTACACTTGTAAATATTGCTAATATGAAACGGACGATATAATGATGTGAGGATTCTTCTAAGTGACTTCTTTCCTTGTTATTGGATAGTTATCGCCACGATGCAGATTGCTGGTGTGATTTGGACAATTTTGGGAGTGATATGCGTTGCGGAGGCGGGCTTGATGGGTGACCAGTGCGACTGGACAGGCAGGTATGTAGATGTCGAAAGTTCTATTATTCTTCGTGGCATACCTTATTGTTATTATGTACTACTCTTAGCCAGAAGTATCGGCGCGTTTCTACCCTCAAAATGTGTACCTTTAATTACCAAATAAACAATAGGAAAGTACGTCATTGTTCTTCTTACTCTTAAAATTGTTTTTTTTCTTAGACTTGTATAGAGGCGTATCTAGGCGACCGCATATTTACTACAAGTTATTCAAATTTTCACGAATAACGCCAAAATTTTGTGGGAGAAATGTGGAGTTATCTTATCACACTACTTAATATTATAAATGCGAAATTATGTCTGTCTGTATGGATGGATGGATGTATGTAGGTATAATTTCACGACAGAGAGCTACTGGACCGATTTGGCTGAAATTTGGATCAAAATGAATAGAACTGTAATAATATTATAGGGAACTTTTCATCCCAGCACCACGCTTGGCATTGTATAAAGTAGGTACCAACAAATACAAATTTGCTCACAGATTTCATTCAATATTTGTTACTAAAACGATTTACATACTGGATGTATGTAAATATGTGTAATCCCTTATATAGTCCTTTCACAGATACTTTCGGATTTTTAATATTAATGTAATACATATACACACATGGGCACACTGGTATACCTACCTACAGAGACTTTCACCTGTGTAGGTGCGGACTGCGGACTTTTTAATAAATTACTCGTGAACCTCCTTTACTCATTCAACCTAAAAAGGCAAATCTAACTGTCCGAAGCGACACTAAATATTTCATGTAATAACCCGGCAAATTCGAGAATTCCGATTGGTATCACAAGATCGCATTATATATAACAATCCCGACCCGAGGCGAAACTCACTCCATCATCAGCCGCTCCGAGAAAATTGCATATTATAGCTATTTCCATAATATTCCGTGATTGCGTGTTTTAAATTGTTAGCGTCCAATTCATGAATTTAGAGTTGCATTCTATGAATTCCTCGATTGGCATTATGGCACTGATTGGGTCTGATTAAAATAATGTCATGCCGTGCGCTGTTATGGAGATTCTGCCTTTTCATGAACACGCTGATTTTGAATGAACATTAGTACAGCTACTAAACTACATGGTATTATGTAGTAATATCGTTCTAACTCGATGTCACATAGCTGTTTCTTATCTTGAAGGAGGACTATATTCTTCTACACTTGTAGATTTCACTCTCTGATCACTGTGCCAAATTTACAAATGATTTGGCGCATAATTTTTTGGGTCACACTGTGTTAGTTCTTAGGTACTTGTTATGGGTGTAAACGTAATTTCACAATTGACTGAACCCGTTTATTATATTAGAAAATGTTTTACCATTACTTACTATTAAAAATTTACAGGCTAATTATATTAAAAAACGATTGTTGATTAAAAGTTTAATATACTTCAGCGATCGCCCACACAATCCTCGATTTTTCAACATGGCTGAGACTATCATGATCACACATCATTAAGTCAACACGCCAGCAATAAAAATTAAAAGGTATAATCATCATATCGTCCAGCCCGGAAACGATACCGTAGGACTCGATTACGGAACAGAATCAACAAGTGGGGTTTCCCATGGGGTGGCGATGGCGTGGCGTGGGAAACCGCCGGGGAAACTTTTCTCGTCATCCCCCGTCGTATGGACACGTGACCTTTCCGCCCGAATTTAGGGTTGATCGGTCATTGACGAATCGGTTTTAGGGGTAGGGCACATTTGATGAGCCTAAGCTACCCTTGACTGTAACTTGTAAAATGCACACGCAGCGTTTTGAGAATTATAGAGGTGTAAGCAAAAAGAGGCAATGATTCTTGTGAAAGTCAACATTTTTGCACGAATAATCCTGGTTACAACACCGACACGCCCTTCGTCATATTTAGTAGCTATTCTTTTGTGTGGGGTAGATAAAGCTAAGCGCAGCAAGATAATGTTTTAAGTTGTTTTACTAAGTATTTCCTGGGGATATTGTATGACAAAGGCGAGGTAGGTGGGGCCGCAGGTGGGCATTTCGAAAGATAATAAGTAGAAGGTATGTCCGTTGATAATGTTTTAGTTTTAGACATTGGATAGCTCTACTGGTTGCTTTAGTATGCTATTAGAAATATTAGAACGTGACTAAGCAATGGTCAAATTAAGATAACGTTCGTAATTTGTTCAGTGTCTGCAGCTCCATGCTACAGTACTCGAAGCTAATACACACTTTAGTGAAAAGATAATCGCAAGTGCAATGAGAAAGTAAGATTACAACTGTACAAGATATCGACTGCAAAAAAGCAAAGTGGGTGTCAATGTACCAGCATCAGCCGGAGGGCATTGTGGAGCATTCAAGTTCATATATTTATTGGGGAGGACGATGCGAGGGGGACCGAGATCTGTTTATTATAATATCCTCCTCCATTATAACGCGTTCGCACGATAAGCGCTCTGATTGACAAAGTGCCTTGAAACGTGCACTGAACGGTGCATGCTATATAAACTGTAGATTGACACTCTAATTACATTTTCATTTGATATCTGAGACTTCCTGTTTAATACCTTAGGCTAAGCTCACCTTTGGTCGAATTAAATTACAATGACAGTGCATTCTTAGTCGCCTGTCATCGTCAGTGTTCGTTTTTATTTACCTTATGAATTTAAGTATGTATATTATATATAATTTGTGGTACACCTTAGTCACCCTATGATTTCCATACTGTCCTGTCCAGTTGGTTGTCTGGAACAATACCAGAGAAAACACGCCCATTGTAGAAAAAAAAATTCACAGGGCCATCTGTCCCCAAATTAAGCTAAGCACAGCTTGTGTCATGGGAACCAGACAACTGATATAATACTTATATACTTTTTTTTGTAAATACATACATATAATACATATTGTCGCCCAGACGCAGAACAAACATCTATATTCGTCAGACAAATGTTTGTCCTGGGTGGGAATCGAACCCACGACCTACAGCATAGAAGGCAGGGTTACTACCAACTGAGATATGAGGCCAGTCATAAATATAGTGTCCTCCGTCTCGATTAATGAAGGGTGAATTTGTGTATTATTTTCTCCATTTGTTACAATGCACATCCGTCCCATCTCATGCAGTTGCGTGGGGCAATTTAATTAGACAAACGTTGATTACTGACGTCATCATACCAGCGTAATTCAATTTCAGATTCAACATCCGCAGTGGACAACAGTTTTGTCGTACTTAGGTTGTTAGTATATTCAATCATAGTTAATGTAAGGGTTTGATTTATTGTTCGCAACATAATGATCAGCTATTGTATATATAACAAGCTACCTATATAGCTACACCTGCTGCCTTGCCTTCTGTGCTGTTGGTCGTGGGTTCGATTCCCACCCAGGACAAACATTTATGTGACATTTGTAACATTGATGTTTGTTCTGTGTCTGAATGTTAATATGTATTATATGTATTTATTCACAAAAGAAAAGTATATAAATATTATATCAGTAGTCTGGTTCATAGGAACCTTGTAGCTGTAGCATGGGAAGCTTGTATCATTTTTTTTCATGGGATACAAGCTATGCTTAGCTTACTTTGGGGCTAGATGGCGCTGCGTGAAATGTCCACCAATATTCATTTATTTATGCAATTCCATTGCTAAGGAAGTTGAAACTTTTGACCATGAATACTGTTTTTTTACGTTTGCCGCTTATTTCAACAAGACTAAAATGGCTGAAATTTCAATAGAAATAGTGCACAGGTGCTATTATTTGGTTAAGTATGCGACGATAAGTGCCACAATGGATTTTGGAGATTATGGTTGACAGTGGAGACATAATCGCTGCCTAAGTTAAACAACGACACAACTAAAAAAAACACTTTTTCAAGAGAGCGGTTTTGCGTTGAGCGATGGCGAGTAAATCCAACCAATCAGATAACGACATTTAGTGACGTTACTCACTCAGTTGGGCGAATAGGAATATTAATTTTATTCACATTATAATACAGAAGATTTCGCGTCGAACTACACCAATAACTCAATTTTGACACATCTGGTATTGTGTCAATATCGAATTTAGGCAGCGATATGTCTTCCCTGCAACAGAATTTCAAACAACGTGAAAGCTAAAGGAGCCTTTACCCTTGTGATTGTATTAATCAAATGACTTCTTAAGATAATAATTAACTTGATAATGCTGTGAATATATTATGCAAAATCGCATTCATTGATGGGAAGCGGATGTGCAACATATTCCTCGCTATTCATGGGGCGTCTCGCACCATGACAAATTGCATTCATTTACTTTTATAGCCATTTCACTTCTATATCATGAATGGGGGCAGACTGTAAAAAAGATAGCTCTGTGAAAATTTGCTTTGCATCATAATTCAGTCTTTCGTAGATCTCTCGGAACAAACTTGAAATTTATATGAAAACACTGCAAAATAATTAAATTAATAACTAATTTTTATATTGATCCTATTAATATTATGAACGTGAAAGTTTGTATGGCTGTTTCTCTTTCACGCAAAAACGGCCGAATGGATTTGGATGAAATTTGGTACCAAGATAGCTTATATCCTGGATGAACACATAGGCTACTTTGATCCCGGAATAGTGCAGTGTTTCCGTTGGATGATTCGTCGCGAGTAAGACAGCGGGGCGCAGCTAGTGTTAAAATAAAAATTTTGTAAACATGTTATTGTTCGAATAAAGAGTATCGCTGATATAGCTACTTGTCCAATTATTTGTAATTCAAGTCGATTTTGAAACAAAACAACCAAGAGTACCAATATTCTGCGAATCCAGAACATATCACGTCATCTATACAAATAAATAAAATTGGAGTGTCTGTTTGTAATATTATCATTTTTTTACTAAGATATATGGATTTATACACGGTACATATACCAAAACAACATTTTTTTTTAATTTTTGATTGTCTGTCTGTTTGTTCCGGCTAATCTCTGAAATGACCGGACCGATTTTTACGGGACTCACTGGCAGATAGCTGATGTAACAAGGAGTAACTTAGGCTACTTTTCCGAGGGGTAAAATAGGGGCTGCGTGATAAAATCGAATTCCACGCGGAAGAAGTCGCGGGCAACAGCTAGTATAGTATAACTGCATATGTTATTGAATTCGACACTGTATTCGAGGAGGTATCATTATTATCAGCGCTAGCGTAATAACAATAATGTGAAATATCATGTTTGCGGTTTTATATCCTGAATTTGACCTAGATATTGAGCAGTCATAACCGCTTGCGGATGTCGCTATCGTTGTGCTTGATAAAACATCAGATGGCCGAGGCGCTGGATCTCACGCCTCCCATATGGCGCTTGCTTACTGCGTCTGCGCCATACTTCAGGATGTAGGAATGCCAGCCAACAAGCTTAGTAACTCTAGATCCTCTGGAAATATTCGGATGCCACCAGAAGTAGTAATTCACAGAGTTTAAACATTTGGGTGTTCTAACAAGCTTAGGTATTAATGATTATCATCTTTTATATTAAAACGATAAAGTTTGTAAGATCCTTCGTAGTTTTTTTTTAATAAATAAATTTTGGTGGACATTTCACACACCGCCATCTACCTCCAAAGTAAGCTAAACATAGCTTGTATCATGGGAACCAGGAACCAGACAACTAATATTATACATTTTTATTTTGTAAATACATATCAACACCCAGACAGAACAAACATCTACATATAATCGTCACACAAATATTTGTGCAGGGTGGGAATCGAACCCACGAACCACGCAGAAGGCAGGGTTACCAACTGAGCTGTGAGGCCAGTCAGGATCCAGTCAGGATTGAAGTAGTTACCGAACTCTAGTTACTTAGAACATCTGTTAATCAATGCGAGGGCACATACGTTCAAGATCATTAGTGATTTAGGCGATTCAGCACGGGATGGGATCGCTCCACCGAGACATTTCACATGGCTGGTGGGAACTTCAAGAGAAAACGTCCGTCACATGTTTGACGATGAAATCACGGTTATTTTTGTGTGCTCGATTGTTTTTATTCGTTCGCCAATTGGGGGCAATCAGAGACACGTGTTCCGCTCGAGACGCCCGCGCTGTGCCTTAGACATCCATTCAGTTCATTTATCGCGTCTAGGCAAACAACATAGAGTTGGCTCACATTAAACTACCAATAAGAATAATAAACTTTATTGCCAATATTAATTACATTTCAAGTCAATTTCACTTTCACAATTACCTACCTTATTTCTATTGAGAGAAACAGCGAGGCCCAAACTAGGTGGTTAAGCCTGTATCTTTGGTCTCAGGGAGTACGAATTAACCAAATTTATATATTTTTAAATACATTATTAATACGTCAAATTATTGACTATTAACAGTTAAGGAAACAAAAAATAATATATATATTTCTTTCTTTCTTAAATACTTAAGAAAGAAAGAAATATATATTGACACGCAAATTAAACATGGTAGGTATGTACAAACAAAATCATTAAAACTAAAACATAATATAGGTATGAAAATCTTAAACTATAAAATATAAAACCTATATACCTATTACAAGCATAGGTAAATAGGGGTTTCTAAAGTCTCTATTTTAACTGAACGAGTACAAGTGAATTTTTAACTCTTCTTTGGCAACTTCAGTGTAATCGAAGGATTCTTTTTTAGTTGTTTCTCAATCTATATGGCGTAGCTTAAAGCCGATATTTACGATCACCACAAGTTTGATACATCAAAAAATCTTCCCATGGCCTCCTAACGAAACTCCCAGCATGTCGAGCCTGTACGAAGAAATATTTTTATGTTCACTCAAGTCCCAATTACAAGAGATAATGTGTCCGTTCGTTGGTGTAGCTCAGAAGGGTAATCCAATGCCTCTGCCATGTGTCCACTTACATTATCTTTTTATCGTAGAGTAAGCCCGTCCCTTAGAAAACACTGCACAAGTTTTCGGCGTTGATTGTTGTAACGATTATGACCTACTTTATGCCGCGCGAGTTGCAACAGAGCTGTCGTGCTTTATTTGAATCTATACCAACGCGCCGTAAATTTTATAGATACACCTATTTCATATAGCAATGAATCTAAGCGGGCCAGTGTTGGTCGAGGTTTGTTTGCCCGAGTTGTTGATTCTAAGAACACGAGTTAATTGTTACATTTCATCGAACATAGCCTTCCTTGAATGAAGTGAACTAATTAGCGGTGAATAGTATAGGTCGGCATTGTGTTGCCTGCCGGCTTAGATGAAGGCCTCTTTGTGTCGATCGTGTTTATTTTTCAATTCTTTCTCCGAGTTCTCAGTTGACCAATTAGACACGATGGTGGCGAGGCGCCGGCCTCGCTCATCAATATCTATTTTGATTACTTTAGGGTTAAACAATTTAGTAATAAAACCAAAGAAATCATATATAATAGAAATTAATAAACCCAACTAAATTAATATTATGTTATAGGTCCGACACAGAATAAAAATATGTTTTTCGGTAAAAGAAGATCTATTACTAAATTACTTTAACTGCATTTTATCAAATGCACAGTTATCGTGAAAAGTCTAAGGAATTAGCGTTAGCATTTATCACAAAAATCTACCGTATCATAGCACCTTTCCGAGAAACACCATGAAGTTTAGCCCATACAAGAATTGGGATGAGCGGGACCTCTTGAATAATGCATCAGTCGTCTGGTCCATTATTAGTGATGGTGCGGCGCGGGCGGCGCGGGCGCGGGCGCGGGCGCGGGCCGGCACGAGCTGCATTCTAATGTGTCACTATTTGGTCGAAGCTATGTCAAATTATAATATTTTATTCGAATGCCAACTGATATTCTACCATCTATGAATCGTATCGACGTAGAATATAATATAATTTAATATAATCTAAGTCGATAAGACGCTAATGTAGAGAGTAATAACTGACACACGAGAAATTTTAGTGGGGAAATACTTCTGAATTCAAGTGCATTTAAGAGGCGCACGTAATATGGAAATATAATACCCAAATGAGGTTGACGTTAAAGTGAAATATTTAATGAAGCTTAACCGCTAATGAGGCGGCACGGGCCTCGACCGCCCTACCCGCCCGCCCGCCGTAACCCGAGTGTCCAAGACGGCGCGGCGGAGTCCGGATGCGAGCACACCTCATCGATCATTATGTGACTAATCATCCATAGTAATATTTGCAGGAAGTAAACCAACACCAAATCATGCCGAAGCTTGTAGTCGTCGAGAAAAAACAGGACGATTTTTGTTCAAAGGGACTATAAATCGCAGCCGTTGAATATGTAACCAAATTATACATAAGCATCTCCGTATCCAAAGCCGTTTTGGGCGACCGTCTCTTATCGGGATGGCAAAAAAGAGGAGAGCGTCGGCGACCGACCGATTATAATGTAAAAAGAGGTTCGCGGTCGTTCCATAACCGATTGCAAATGGCAACTGCCGCAGGCCTCGCTGCGCCATTTATAGCGTCGCAATCTCGACTGCTAAAAAATAATCATGCAGCGATTTTCCTCTCCGGTCCTCTCTATCTATCGGTTCCGATACTAAACACGGAGGGAGATAAAAATGCCCCGAGACAATGAGTGACACAAAAAACGAACGGACGGCGAGCGGTCCCTCTTCAGAATACCTGCACGTGCAACTCCCTTTTTACTTTTGTCGGATTTAGGTGAAATCATTTTGTATTTTCTATAAATAGTTCGATTATTTAGCTCTATAAATTGTCAGTATTCAATAACTTCACATGGCGATTTACCATTCGAACTGGCAGTGTCGCTCGAGTCGCAGAAGAATGCCATAAAATGAGCCCCGGTCTCATATTATAACTCGTTTTGTTTACACCACGGCCCCAGCACGAGTCCATAACTGAGTCGACACAACAATGGCTGCCTTACGGGTTCACTACGGCGGGCGACGTTTGTTAAAGATTTTGCCCGATAAAGTTTAAATTGGTCTAACAGTATCCCAGCTTAATAAGGTACCTTTATGTCGGTGACAATCGCTGTATTCCGCGATTCCCGTTTATACATTCTCGCTCGCAATATTTTACCTTACCAGTTAAATCAAAAGATTTATTTTATTTATTTATTAAGGCACACAATACACATCACAAGCAAACAATATAAATATTAATTAAAAATTATTTATTAATTCAAAGAGATTTGACATCGTTTTACTTCCTTTTTGAATTTCATGTTAAAATGATTTAATTCCAGTCGAGTGCACGCATAAACCACGCTTCAAAAGCAGTTGTAACTTTATCCATGAACAAGCATCGCGACACTTGATACCTACGCTTCGTTCGATGGATCGAAAGCCCGAAGCTACGGATTTTGACGCAGTGCTTTATAAATTGCCCATAATATTTGTAAGAACCGTCATAAAAATGCATTTGGTAATAGTAGGCTCAAAATGAAACTTAAGCTATATGAGTTTAAAATTATGAGCGGGTCTTTAAATCCTAAAAGATAATGCTTTTGCTATGGGATTGGTTTACAGGGCTATCAGATCGAGCAATGTAGAAATATCTAGTTATATATTATAAGGCATTATTATTCGAAGTGCAAGATTACAGCTTGCGACTGCCAAGGATTTATGGAGTGGGGTCCGGTAAGCGGCTTACCGGCTACCACAATAAGAGAACCACGATCACCGAACCTTTTCACACCTCGCTGTTTGACCTGCGAGTTAGCTTTAACGCCTCTTGTGTGCCTACCCCTAAAGTTCGCACCTCACCGTACATAACACGTATCCATTAGGTAAAATAAATTACGCCTTAAGGTATTTTTCAAATTGTGCTATATTTTATGATGTACAGAAGAAAACATAACAGATAAGGTGCATAAGATAAAACGTCATGATAGGAGGTGTGACAGGAAAATGCTTAATCCGTGGAACACCATATTTCACTTGAATACGCCATCATTCTAAGGAGAATTTTAGACTGATTTCGACAAATTCTTGCAATAATCTCTCGATCCCTAAAACTGAAAAATATCAAGAAGTCGCTAATCCGGCTTAAATAGCTATTGTTTTTTGAAACATGTTTTTTTTAAGTCATTTAAACCATACTTTCTGAAACTCGAGGGTAGGATGGTAGTTGTTTTTCGAGTGCATTAAGGAATTTAATTATAAATAATAATTAATATAATATGGTGGTGGAAATTGAACACAACGCCATCTAGCCCAAAAGTAAGCTTAAGGTAACCAGCTAAGGGAACCAGACAACTGATATAATACTTAAATACTTTACCAAACCAACTTTTGACTGGCCTAATAGCTCAGTTGGTTAGTAACCCTACCTTCTGCGCTGTAGGTCGTGGGCTCGATTCCCACCCAGTACAAATATTTGTGTGACGAATATAGATGTTTGTTTTGTGTCTGGGTGTTAATATGTATTAAATGTATGTATTTACAAAAAAAAAGTATATACGAGTAAGTATTATATCAGTTGTCTGGTTCCCATGATACAAGCTATGCTTAGCTTACTTTGGGGCTAGATGGCGCTGTGTGAAATGTCCATTAATTTATTTATAAAAAAAAAACTGATCTATGAGGCCAGTCAGTATTATTTCCACAGACCTTATTCTATCTTATTTGTTTTAAATCAATACCCAATTACATAAGCGAGAGTGACCTTTTTGCTAGGCATCTACCACGCCATCCATCAAGACATGGCACAATGAAACTATCGGAGGCTGCGTCCTGCGTGACTCGAGATCGTGTTCCCTCAGCTCTATTATACGAGTGAAAGTCGACTTACGATGGTCTTGCGTGTTACGAAAGCGCTTTGCGACAATTTATATTACCTCACTAGTGAGTAATGATATTGTGCTAATTAAATTTGAGCTGAGGATTGCGACGATTGCAATCAAGTTATCTCCAGTTCGGATCCAGCTTTTTAACAGCTGGGGTGATTGTAGTTTGGCATTTCACCGCTAAAAAGTTAAATGGAAACTATTAACCTACACTACACTATAAGCTACTAAAGTATTTATTTCAAGTGGCGTATTATGTGGAATTGGTGTAGGCTCCTTCCCACTCTGTTATCTCTCATTCTCTCATTTTCTTTCTCATCTCATCTCTCATTACTTACAAACTATAGAAGCGGCGTAGTGTGGTTTAAAACACACTGAAGTTTGCACGGCACTTGTTGGCCATTATTTGCATCAAAGAGCATTCATACCCAGGTATAAAATCTTCAGCGCGATTCCGTGTAATCAGATCAAACCTTTCGGTCGCGGTAATCAGATAAAGTATCATGCTCTTACACCAACATGACAAAGTAACAACAGCCGTCTCATAAAACTTATTAAAGTATAAATAAGTAATGTCTACATTGTCGAAGCAATTGCGGTCCAGCTTTTGTCACGACAAAAGTTAATCAAAATTGCATTACGCGTTTCGTCACGGGTGCTCTCGTCTCGACTGTGGACGCCGCTGGATGGTAAAAAGCGGAGCATTCATTGCAAATGCCACACCTTCATGTCCTTTTGTGATTGATGGAACAATTTATTAAGGCCGCGTCGATACAGTGTATTATAAAAATCCACATCAGTCTCGTTTAATATGAACTGAAATGGCATCTCTTATTTATAATATGCTTAGCAGTATTTTATTACATTTGCTTCGGAATCAAAAACTATATAGAACTTAAATCTTCATTAGATTTCCTTAAGGTATTGGAACGGTTAGGACATTATCAACAAAGTTGCAGTAGGTAGTGTTACTAACAAAGGTATTCATCGTAACAAAGTTCATTCAGTAAATAATGAACACTTACCTTGTATACCTTGAAATACAACGGGTTTCTATACCTATTCCTGCTAAGCATTAACGTGTTAAAATATACTTAATAACTGCTTCTACGATCAGTTAAGCGTTATGTTTTGGGTTCAAACAGTGTCTGCAACAACTCTTGAAAACTATATATGTATCTATGTGTTTTTTTCTAACATAAAAGCTTTATGGTTTATGGTTTAGTAGATAATCTGCTTTGGAAACTCCCCCTTTGGGTAACACAGGCCTTAAGTAGCTAATTCTGGCGCCTATTATTATCAAAGAAGCAAGAAAGTACCGTAAAATTGAACAGCAAATTTTATCTGACATTAATTCCGAGTTACCTAGCAGAGTGTTTGAAATCAGCACGAACACTTAAACATCGCTTCCGCATGTTATGATAATCTGGGCGAGCGAGTGCACCTGCATATAACAATGGATGTAACATGAACACTGGTATATAATACTGTCAATGGAATATATGCAGCCGAGGCGTAGGCCAAGTCCTAACTAGTTACGTAAACATCGCCGCCCAGTGACCACTACCGACCAGCACAAACATACAGGAAAACGTAACCTGAGGTGTCATTTCTAAGGTGGAATACGTGACCGAGGTGGTGAAGGGCGTCTAATCTCTGGGCAAATACCAAATCAACGTTACTGACCCTGGGAGGACTTTTGAATTGGAGATATTTTAAATGTTGGAAACCCTTGTTGGAGGCTTGGCTGGTGTACTAGTAGGTTGTTAAAACTGACTAGTTTTACAGACACAAAAGTGAACTAACAATATACCGGTGTATTGTATAAATGTTCTGTGCAAGAATAGTTTATTGCTGTCGAGGCTATTAAGCAGTTTAAGGTCGGTGTTATTGGCCGCGGCGCGGCGCTGCCCAGGCTATTTCGGCTGAGACTTCGAATTAGCAAGGCCAATATACAAATCAATTCAAGAAACGCAATCTAATTTTCATTTGCGCCAAGTGTATCGCGCGTGGTCCTTATCCTTTTTTTTACTTTTGAAATGTGCATGCATACCTTTATATTACACAGTATAATAAAAAATCTGTCCATCGATTGATTTTATTGTCAAAGTAGTTGGGCTTGTTATTTTGACCCTTACATACTGAAAAGGGTCGATTTACGCGGTTTTTTTTATTGATGAGCAAATGAGTAGTTTTTCAATGTCATTAAAGTTACATTATTATATTCTTTTATTCATAATCTGTTCTGATTTGTCCTTAGGAATTGTTTTTTTTTAAACAGTTTCATTTTATTTATATTTTGTATTCAAGGTATACACAAGCTCCAGAATAGAATGGGGGAAAAAAAGGACTTGTTATTTTGTCAATTCAATATTATAAAACAAAATGTGATCCAAACATGAAATTTTGCCAAAGTAATACTCTAAATCTTCTATGCTTACCAACCAATTTTTTTTGAACGGTTAGCTTGCTTGGTTAATCAACCAGTGTCGTAGAAAGTGCAATGTTTGTATAGGATGTGGATGCTGCGCGGTCAAAATATTTTATTTGCACAAGCCGGACAAAAGCGCCACAAAGAACTATTGTCGCCGACCATTTTAAACGTTTAGTGGTTTCTAAATAACGACAGGTTATCGACGAAAACATACGTCGTTTTAGTGGGACTTCTGCTGTTTTGAGTGTCGTATTTTCTACTGGTACAAAGTAGTAGACCGAAATATGCATGCAGAGGTTATTTTACCAATGCCATAAATATTCATAAAACGTAATCGAAACTTGAGTTTGAAAAGACATGAATAAAGCTGTCCAACGTTTAGAGGTTCAAAGAAATAATAAAGCTGTTATTCGAAGGTTATAAAGCAATAAAGTCGATATCGTCATGTAATTAATGTCTACAAAAATCTTTAGAACTAGTTATGTTAATGTTTTTTAAGTGTACGAATTTAATATTTTTTACTCGTATGACAATATCGAAACAATAACGAAGATTAATGATAATTTTCAATAAAAGGAATCGCATATTTCGGTCAACCTTGTACCGATGCGTCATCACGCCTAATTTATGGTCCGCTCTCGTGTGCACGGCCCTCACTAATTGGCTCCAGCTACCCAACTTCATATTTAAAATGCCACTTATTTGAATAATATTTCGATTGGCAACACAACCAATTTATTTTTTATACATTTTGAATGTGATTGAGCTCGTACGTGTCTTCGGGGCATATTTTTATGCCGTGCTAAATGACTGTAATATTTTGTGCTTTACGGTATAACATTTTTCGTCGTCGCCGGTTTAAAAATGGTAATGGCTATAAAATGGTAACATTTGAATGGAATTATCAACCGTTTTATAGACGGCAATTAAGTGAAGACTATGGATAGGTTGGCTCGTGTGCTTTAAGTATCCATACTGGCCAATTATGAAGATATATATAAAAGAAAGTTTACGCCGGCCGGCTGTGTTCCATGTTCCAAAGCTTCTTTAGAAATTTATAAAGCCTTTGTGATGTCAACGGCCGCAGGGTTTACGCGCTGAAATAAACCAGTTGGAGTCCGATTTACTTGGGTTTTGGCGTTGTTACATTCTAGTCTTAAATTGTGAGCAATCTTGATACGTGGGTGTAACCGGCAATGTACAATTACTTTTAATGAGGTCGATAAATCAAATGGAATAATACCGGTGGGTGTCGGCGCGTGCCACAAGGCCGGTTCACTGAAGGAGTCAGATATCCTGAGGTTCTCGCTCACACTGACCGCGGCGATTCGCTCGCTCTAAGGCGAGCTATCACTTGTAGTTACGACTGAGCGTGGTGGTCTAGTGGTGCTGACTGCGAGTTTCAATCCGGAGGTCACCGGTTCAAATCCCGACGTGCACCTATGAGTTATTCAATTGAAAAATTTATGTGCGCAGTACCACGTTCTCAAAACGGTGAAGGAAAACATCGTGAGGAAACCGACATGTCATGGAACTGAAAATATGAAGACATGTATCAAGTGCGCGAATGGAGCCTCTTTGAGGCGCACTTAAAAATCCTTTCACCACACTGGTTCGAGAGAACCAGTGACTCCAATAGATAGACTCGTAGTTCAGCATGGCGAGCTCGTAATTACACCGACCCCGACAGCCGTTACGCCATACCGTCGCATACGACACCGGACACCGCTAATACTTCATTCAAATTAACCGCCGGATAAAAAACATCATCACCAAATTTAGAATCAGCGATGTCGATTTGATTGACGAAATTGGTATCGCGTCGCTTTTTGGTGTTCATTTACCTACTTAACTTTTTGCGAGGTTGGGACGTAATTTGTTTTCTTGCGCGCTGTATATTTGTAATTCTCGCTCATAAAGTGAGTAATTCACGTTTAGTAGGATCGCATTCGCGAGAGCCTGTGGCCGGGGGCGTTTTGTTCAGGTTTCTGAGGTCCACCGTTAAATAATAACAAGCGTGTAGCAGGCCGTGGTACCAGTGGGCTATAAATTGTCCGCAGCCGCGGGCACGCGGCACGCAATCTCAATGCGGAAAATATGCTCGAGCCCAGAACACTATGTAGGTATAGCAGCTGTACCTACTCAACTAGATATAGTAGGTACTAGCTGTTGCCCGCGACTTCGTCCGCGTAGAATTCGGTTTTATCACGCACCCCTATTTTACCCCTCGGAAAAGTAGCCTAAGTTACTCCTTTAACATCAGCTATCTGCCAGTGAAAGTCCCGTCAAAATCGGTCCAGCCATTTCAGAGATTAGCCGGAACAAACAAACAGACAGACAAAAATTTAAAAAAATGATCTTTTGGTATATTTACCGTACCGTGTACGACATCCATATGCACTAAGTAAAAAGCGGTTATTTTAATATTACAAACAGACACTCCAATTTTATTCATTTGTATAGATATAGTCTACGATCAGTCGGTCGAGCCACAAGAGCACGGGTCGCGTGCCGCGGGCTACGCGCACGCCCAGTCTACCATTGTTTGAGCTCAATACACTCAGAACACTGCGATAAACATTAGAAATTGTTTACTTAAGAGCTGCATAATTAATTTATAGGAAGAAAAATAGTTAAAAAGTTGTCAAGTAACACTTAAGAAACCAACTGGACACGTTCTCAACTGAACACGAAAACGATTACTGATAGTTGATACGGTGCTTGTAGACGGGAGGCTCATTGTTGGTAGCCTTGTGCCACCAACATTTTGGGGGCCACGTTGCTCGCGTCCGTATGTGATAACCCTTTGAATCCCCACACGTGTACCCCGGGTGGTGCGAAAGGAGCATCCCAAAGTAGCAGTAGAACTTGTGCTAAGTTCGCCCGGAGAAATACTGCCACCACACCTGGCAATCTGCCGCCAAGCAGTGATGCACTGTATTGCTGTGTTCCGGTGAAAGGGAGTGGGTGCCGGTAAAATTGAAGGCGCATGAGACGTAACATCCCCGTCTCGGGGTGATGGACGCACCGCAATGCGACTTAAGTCATACTCTGGTGGAGAGGGCTTGAGTCGTATTGTTGTTGTCCATGGGCGGCGGTTACCACTTAACATCAGGTGGACCGTCAGCTCGTTCAGTCACATTACATAAAAATCAAATAAAAATAACATAATAATTTCAAATATTGGAACCGGGAATTGAATTATTTATGCATAAAAATTATTAAGTCTTATAAACCATAAAGTTTGTCTTTTCTTTATACCAGCAAATACAAAAGCAAACAATGTAGTAAATAAGGTCGCTTTTTAACGATTGGCTTGAAACCGTCACGCAGAAAATTTTCATTCTCCGTACGCAGGTCTCTCGAGTTTGCTAGCGGTCTAGCTAGCGGCACTATACTTCTCTCTCACGTTGTTGTCGATATCACAACTACTTTAAGCTGACTGATCGTGTATGGACCGCTTTAGAAGCCAATCCGGTGGGCTTCCAGGCGGGCGGGCATTACTGCGCGCATTCCAGTGCATTGTCGCAACCGATCACGCTGGATTAGATGGCTATTGATTCCGGACGACAATTTTTTACCCCTTTGGCGTTCATACTGTATTAATGATAGAAAAGCTGCTAAAGAAAACTTTTTATCATTTGAAAGCCAATCAAGGTATAATTAATAAAATTGATATTAACAATTAATTATTAATTGTCTTCCAAATTTCAGTTATTATCCATAATTGTCAAGAATGGAGCCATAAGCCTTGCGAAACAGTCAGCTAACTCGAAATTTAAGTAATTCCTTTTGTAAAATAAAGCTAAAATCGTAGTAATAAAATAGTAACTTAAAATCTCTGACAGAGCTTTTATGTACGAGTATGTATCAGGTTATAGTGTGACAGTCTAGGCCCAAAACGAGACAATCTGTTATGGATATCACAGATACTAAATTAAAAATGTAGATGAATTGAAAAGATGGATTTGTTTAAAGTAGCAGAATAACATACTGTTATTACGCGTATGTGGTGTTAGTTGACGCTTCTCGAATTTCACGTTACCCGATTTTTGAGCCCTACATTTAGTTACTTACTTATTAACTTCGTTAGCAAATTTTTCCGATAATATCAGCCCAAATAATCCATCACGTATATCGAGCGCGTTGATGTCTTTCCTACTGAACGTCAGATTTCGGGTGTTGCAACAACAAACAAAGGGCGTTTACAAATTTCACAACACATGGCAGACGTTCCCAAACAATAAACATAGAAAAATAAATAAATGGGGCAATGAAACCGTAAGTGAATGGATTTAGTATTCAGAGCCAACCACACGGGCGTTTCTCACGGCTCCTTGTATATTCGTGGTGCGTTCTGCGTGAGAACAGCGCTACACTCATGCGGGTGTGCAAACCTAATCTCGGAGAGCATCTTCGCTGATTAATATGCGTTGCTTCCAACCTGACCAGAAGTGCCCAGTGGTGTTACTCTCACCATCCATTTGAAAAGGGTTATTCCCAGTTGCCACCATACCTAAATTTTTGAACCAATTTCTAATAGATTTAATAAGATAATCAGAGGTGGATATTTATTCATTACTTATAACTGCGGTACAACTAAACGTTGCTTAGTAGCTGTATAAGGTTTATATTAATGTTAATATTACCGTGTTCTCTATGATTTGTGTCTGGTCACATCACACATTAGGTGGCAGTACAGACTAAGACCACGAGAATAAATGTGTTTGCATGCAGTCTACATCAAAGCCGCAATTAGCATTAACAATAATTATAGATGGAGCCACCAATATTTTATTACCAGTTATGCTTCTTTATTGCACACGTAATAAAACTGTATTATAAATCATTAATAATTAAATTATATAAAAAAAATTGTATAATAAAATTAATTAAATAGTAATTGTATAATAATTATTTTTAACTATGGCATTTCCAAATGCTGTTATAGATCTGTAGATCAGGTTCAGTCGGTTTATGCAACTTTAATACTCAATCAAGTCCATAGTTTCATAATTGCAGTAACCACACCCACTACGAGTAGTACAAGTCTGAGATAACATCCGCAATCATTTAATATATTTTTACGAGTTCTATTTGCCGTCGTCGGGCTCATGTTTATTCATGAAAGGTCTCAATGCGATATTACCTCGAACAATTTCAACACCAGATCTAGATCAGTATGAAATGTTTGCCATAAATTTACCCACTTTCCACCATTTACATAATACGCTTGCAAATGCTGCATTCATTTCTGTAGAGGTATAGTTAACTAATATTCGTATATTATTTACTAGCTACCCGCCCCGGCTTTACACGGGTACAATTTACTAATTAAGAAAATGAAGAGTACGCTTAGCAAGATAATATTTATTATTATGTAATTTTTTTTTGACAAAACACCGTCATAGTACAGCCATATTGTGCATTTTTTATGTTTTTTGTTATTCCTTTTTTATTTACAAATTATATACACTTACTTCCTCGTTCTATCACTCTTTCTATTGGTGAAAACCATGTCAAAAATCTGATTCACGGTTTAGAATAAATAAGCGGAGAAATAGACAGGCAGATAGCGCTATTTTTATACTACTAGTAATTAGAGATTTTTACGTTCAACATTGAAGGCTCCGGTTCGAAGACGTACCTATTATAACCAGTTACATAAGTCAAAGCTGTACGTTGTCGGTATTTTTATGTTACTTAATTGCATCGAAAGTGCCACACAATAATTTTAAGATATTTATCTTTTTAATAGTGACAATATAACCGATATTATTACGGGTAATTTATTATTTTAAATACTCATTATTCATTTCACAGGTTTACAACTCCCATAATTTGTTATTAGTAGTAGATTTAGATGATTGATTATTCATTTTATGATGTGATTGCTGCCATATCATTAATTAGAGGTATTTAGGCAAGCTTATAAAATTCTACATATTGTGTTTTTTTTTTTGATAAATAATTTTCGCTTCATTTCTTTATCAGACTTTACGTCCATTTTTGTTCGTAATAATATTTCTAAGACTATGTTAGCACATTCAAAAAATCAAAAAATTCATGCATAATTGCATTTCATAAAGATTCGATGTTAAAGAGAGAGAAAATTAATAATAAATGTTATGATTTACCTAACTAAAATCAATCGTCGCACGGCGTGTTATCTTTATCAGAATTGTGATTTTTGTCATATTGACTGGACGTTCAATCGTCTTTGACAGATGACATAATCATAGATGTTGGTTGCCGATGATAATTCCGTGTGAACAGCCTTTATCTTCATATCGGATAGATCATGCTGAAGAGGAATGACCTAATTGCCATGGGAATCACATTCAGGGATCGATTCACATCGACAGGTGTCATAACTCATACATTATCATAAAGAGGCATACGTGTTCGTGATAATATTTTCCGATAAGTTTCTGTGAGACTCCAAACATACGTGCAATGTGTAATAAACATTTCATTAGAAAGAAGAAAGTTATTGATTTTTTTTTCTATTGTTGGACATTTCACTCATCGCTATCTAGCCCCAAACTAAGCATAGCTTGTACTATGGGAACCAGATGACTGATAGAATACATAATTATAAACATTTTTGCAAATACATACACATAAATACATCAATGCTAGCCACACAAATGTTTGTCCTGGGAATCGAACCCACGTCCTACAGCTTAGAAGGCAGAGTTATTAACCAACTAAGCTGCGAGGCCGGTCGATTGAATTTGATTACGTGAAATTGATTAACGATTAATAAGAAACGAGGTGAATGCCGTTCAATAGCAAGCAGGTTCCGTTGCAACTATATAAATAATTATTTCTATTTACATTCACAATCGAAGGCTGTGTGAATAAAATCCTTATCTACGTTTTACGATTGACGCTTAGACTGTGATGAGTGCGAATTCCCACGTTTTCGATCCCGTGAAAGTATAATCATTTATTGATATCACTTATCGATATAGATCATTTTGTGCAACGTTCAGGGCGACCATTATTTGGATGGGTGACTGAGCAAGTCACATAAGAAACCTAGACACCTCTGAAAGGAATAAACATTTGCCTTCAAATCTGTTTTCTTATCGATCCGTGATTTTCAAGATAGGTATATGTATGATATCCCTGTGTTTGTATCTCACGGTTACGTATATTTGTTTATGATAATAACAACAACAAACAAACATATACTTTTACATGTGAAATCGTAAAATATGTATTTTACGATTTTCAAGCTTTATCACTTAAAGATTTATAATGAGTTTTTAAATAAACTCAGTTTTGAATTACAAAATACACCATGTTAAAAAATATATTTCTATCTAGTCTACAGACAAAGTACATGTTTTAACAATGTCAAGTTCCATTGCGAAGATCTTCTTTTCAAAATAGCATAAATAAAATATTGCATGCCGGCATAAAGATAAAGATAAAGACATAGGACAGTGTTTATATTTAGATACGAGTAAGACACGTCTATAAAGGTAAGTGTGCACTAGAAACAAAGAGCAATGTAGCCGCGGGCTTTCATAATTAGTAATTACATGCTTACGAAATTACACCTAACCGTAGTAATGCCATGGCGCTCGCTCGCTCGCCAGCTTATGTCTCATGAACGTTTGCATTGTGTTTTTATTATTTTTTTCATTCTGTAAGAAACTTTTGCATGCCTCTGTCGTTTAAATAAGTTGGAACCGTTTTAGTAGTAATTAAAGACCTTTGTTACCCTTATTTTAAGCAAATAAAATATTTGATTGATTGATTGGGCAGCATTAAAATTAATATTTGGTCAAGATTATTGTAATAGATATTTATAATCTGTGGTAAACGGTGTGGGTTCCACTGGGAATAGTTTATTTAAGTGTTTAATTTTGTTAGTACTTACTGTGTAACTGATAATTTAATTCAATAAAAAAAAAAAAAAGGTTTTAGGAGAAGTTATTAGCGCAATTTTAATATTTATACACTAAAAAGCTTTAGATTATTAAAATCTGAAAGACCTACATCGATGTTTGTGAAAAAAATGAAGTGTTTAAACACGTCAACATTTTGGCCACTTGAAAACTTTGGCTTTATGTTAGGTCAGCACAGCAAGTGCGGTTGTTTTGAATGAAGTATTATTTACTGATTCTGTCAGCATTCGTGAACATGTGCTGCTCTGGCGCCAAGACCGGCGACCGTCGCGTCGCGCTGACGTAGGCGGGTCGCATGTGCGCACTCAGCTTATTTCACGACTCGAAATACTGTCGTAAAATATATATCATTTTTATGTCTTAACGATTTATGGGAAGGAATAAATTTTTGGTAATATTTTTGGTTTAGAACCTATAAACAGTACGTTTAAAATACACGGGATGAGTCTGGCGATGTCTTTTGTACTTTAAGCATAATATTTGTCACTAATCTGTATTATGAAATTGGAGTCTGTCTATTATTCGTTAAATTATTTACAATATATTTGAATTATATTAGTATCAGATAAGACAGCTTATTGCACATGTATTGCTTTTTCATCATCCTTCATCATTTACCTTTCATACCGTTTATAACGTATTAGAAATAAAATCAAGCAATTAGTAGTTAGTTCAAGAAAATATTTTACAAATTATAATGACTTTAACCAGGCGATCCTGTCGCAGCAATGGCATTTTGATGAGCAGTACATGTTGTTTATTTACCGGAATCAAGAACATTCTGCAAACAGCTCCATAGCCATTTTGAATAAGTACTCAATTGTTACAAGGATCGTGCTCGCGAAAAAAAAGGAATCCCTCCATTAGGGGTTTCTTGGCTGTTCTCCCCATGGAGGGTCGGATAGGGTTTGAACAGGCATCAAACTTATCGATAAGTACGCGTGACCTTATGTTTTGAATATTGACGTTTCCAAGCAATTTCTTTCAAATCAAATCAAATCAAAATTCATTTATTGCGTAATATGGGTATGTAACAGGTGTTATATTTATGTTACAGCAGGTACAGCCATATTCAGCGACTATAGCATGCAATATAAATTAAAACTTAATTCCTAAGATACACTTTTATAAAATTTACAATAAAATGTCAAGAAATTAAAATATAAAATTAAATGTCAACAGATCTTTGCAAAATTACAAAATTATTAACACACAACACACATTTAAAGATTGGATTAGATATAATAGTTGGAGTAACTACATTTATAATTAAAATTAAAATTAAAATACTTTATCTTCCAAAAACTCACGAGTACTGTAATATGCCTTAGAAATAAGTAAAGATCTTAAATTTTTCTTAAATAGGTTAAAGCAGGGAGCATCTAGTACAGTACTAGGCAGATGGTTGTACAAACGGGCTGCCATACAAATTATACCTTGATTGTACAAAGCTGTTTTGTTTCGAGGAAAACAAATTTTATTACATAGCCGTATGCTTTTGTGATTTATAAAAAGGTCCATATTCTTTTTGACAAACGTTGATGTTTCCAATATGTAAAGGCAAGGTAATGTCAGTATTTTTAGGTCAATGAAATGTGGCTTACAGCTATCAGTTTTTTTCAGTTTACACATAGCCCTAATGCTTTCTAAATCTTTATGAATTCTATGGAAATAAAGTTTTTGACTTTGACTTTGACTTTTTGAATTACTCAAAATATATTTCATTTATGTACTTTAGATGTTAAAAAAGCGTGATGTCAAGATGGTGTAAAGATGTCTGCTATTTTGATGAGACCATGTTGTAGAGTAATATGTAGATGCGTTGAATGTTGATGTGACCTACGCAGGTGACCTAATTACTTTAAATGGCATTATGACCCGTTGTCTGTGTCGCAGGCGGTAGATACTTGTATCACCCATAACCAATGATTTGAGGTACAGCGGCTAAGTGGCTTAGTCACGGCCTCCTGACTGCGAGCTCCGGTATGTAATCATTGTTTATGTAGCCAGTTAGCACCCCGACTCAGCACTGATTGGTCTTTACGAAGAATGTTACGAGCGTATGTATGTTGTACATATGTTTAACCACAGAATATCGATAGTCTCATATGAGGAACAGAGATTAATATGTAACATATGTGAGGTTTTGTATTAGGTACCTTCTTTTTGTGTGGGATTAAAACGTTGCGAAAATTAACGAAATGTTATAAGTCTTTTGTAATTATTACCGCTTGTTTTTGTACTTAAAAATACTATAATGACCTGCATTTAATATCCAAGTAGATATCATCCAAAATCATCAATATCATAAGCCCACAGTGTTCAAAACCTTTATATGATTCTCATTATTTGTATAGTAGGATTTTTATAAGTATTCTAAGTCTCTTGGTAAATAAAGTGCTCCAAAATAGCGTTGGCGGTTTCATATCATTGAATTTACAAGGTGCAGAGTGGCGATTACCTCCATATATCGTCGCGGTGACAAGAGGGTCACCCACGCGCCTTCCCGCACGCTCCATCATTATACAATCAAAAGGAATCAGCACATTATATACCACCACGCTACAATATACCTCTACGGTCGACCTCATAGCGTGAAATCGTAATTGACCGCAATCCAACTCTGACTACACACATTGAAAACTCAACTAGCCCGGAATACAAACGGCGATGGATATGATACAGAATTTTGACTCGCATCGCAACTGGAACAGATTATCTACGCGCTACTTCCTAGGTCTGCCTGCGTCAATGATTACTTTATACTAACTTCGAGGCACGGTATTATTCGAATGGTTTCCGGCTTTGCATTGCCTGCAGTTATCTATCAAAGCAATCGGTTATCTGACGAAGATTTATAATCATACATCAAAGTTAAGTAATGGTAATACGACAACTATGTATTTAATTAGATTTACGATGTTTCATAACGTTTATGAGGGATTAAGAAATTAGGTCTTAATTAAATTCACATTAAAAATGTTTTAAAACTTATAATATCTTGGAAACCAGGTGACCGAGGCGTCGACACTGGAATGCTACAAAGGGTATTTGAATTCAAAAATATTTCGGTGAAATTTCGGAGATTTGAGACTTAATCATAATCGTATCTTTTATTTTCCGTGCAAACCTCGAAGTCCCATAAATTAGGCGACATCCATTGTCCGGGATGGGCATGGGCATATGGATCGGGTAAATCCAGTGTGATTGGTATGAATACAATGCACGCACGCGCCTCGCCCGCGCCCGCAGCGTCCGCTCCACCATTGTCCGACGCCCATTGTTTCACGGAAATCCTTCTATAGTAACATCATTATAAAATACTCATAATAAGCATTATGATAATCAATTTCGTTCGAAGCTTGGATAGTATTATATTATTCAAAGCCCATCATTTGGGACCCGAACACGTGAAATATCATCAACTAAAATTAGAATGCAACCTAAAGATATTTTATTTATTTATTCATTGCACATGTAGAACTTATTACTAATTATAAATAAGTACATCACATGTCACCCTGTAAGGCTGTTGCAAACAAAAACGTTCTTTTATTATATCTATCATCATCACCATACCATAAGCAAATCAAGGATCAACTACAAGGATCATTATTGATTTAATTAACTGCAAGATAAGCCTTCTACTTACACAGTCTAATAACAATTATTATTCGCGATAAGTCACGTACGAAACTGAACGTTGCCGATTAGGTTCCTATTTGTTCAACAAACTGGTTCGAATTAGATCACGGAACTTACGGTCCATAATCTATTCGCCCGACTCACAATCTGACCCAGAAACGAAAAATGAACCGACAGCGCTTTTGTGTGGTCGTGGGCGTTATACTCTTTTGTCTTGTACAAGCATAAACCTCTTGAAGAGATGTAGGTACATATTTTATATGTAATTTACATTTGCGACTTCAGTATTTATGAGGATTTTTTTTATTTATATGTGTGTTTATTTTATACATAAATATATAAATATACCTTATATTTTATAAGGCATATTTATGTAACTATTTAAGGCTGTTGTACCTACCTGCATTTGTACCGTGATTTTTATTCCTCAGTAGTATATCCTTACCCTAAACTATATCCACCTATGTCATTCTTAAATCCTAGCCATTTCTTTAGGAATGAAATGGAAATAAAGTATTTCAGATCTGTCTATTGTCTATTATGGCTACAAGATTATTTTGTGTGGGTGAGCTTGAAAGCTTATAAATGTTGGCGCTGTGCTTGTGTGAGTAGTTTGACATGAGCAAGAGCAACCCGCTCGCGACAATCCCTCGAGCGCCGCGGTCGCGTTTCCATTCCATATTAGAGCATAATGGAATGAAAGCTGTATTAGACTAACTAGACAAAGGCGGCGGGGAATACTGAGCTAATTCAGTAAGAATTGAAAAGCAAATATGGCGAGCTTTAAGAAAGACATAACTTTCGTAGAATAATATAAATAACCACACGATGATAACTGTTATCTTATCTCATATTAGAAGTGCATATTGAATTCTTGATAACAAATTCTCCTAGAACCGTGTTTTTTCTAAGAGAGTTATAAAAGGGTGATTGTCAAGTCAGAAGAGCTATTTTTATTCAAATCTATTTTAATTCAAATCAAAAATGCATAAGAATCATAATACATAATAGATAATACTTAGAGCTGCAGACCATATTTCACCAACTTAAAAATTATCTTACTTACCCAGTTTATATCAAGATATTTTTTTTTATATATCTCTGATTTGTAAAAGATAATGAAATACACGCATAAAAATAGGTTGTATTTGCCAAGATCTAGATTTAAAATGCTAAACGAAAGTCCATATTATTATGGAAGTTAAGATTTATAATAGACCCATTAGAATTAAGAGAAAAAAATTATCAGTATTTTGTAGAAAACTTAACTCAATCCTTATAAGTAAATGCTTCTATTCTATTATGTTTTTTTTGAACCAAAAAAATATTTATAAAAAATAGGATAAAAGTTTTTGTTCCGGTAGTAGAATTTGTAGAAAAATAGAATATATTTTGTATTTGTATTTGTTTGCTTGGACATTTGTGATATGTTTTCAGCAATCACAGTTAAAGAAGTTTCCGATGGGAATATGCCATGAACACAAAAAAACACGTTTAAACAAAGGGTTGAGTTAATCAGAAGGATGAATATGAATGAATTTCTTGCAATTCAAATAAAATGGTATGACTCCAGGCTAGATTTATTTATAAAATCTGCTAAGAAATATCTAATAGGAGTAGGTATATGGACAAGCGCTGCATTATGACAATAAGGCATGCGCGTGGGCATCACAATAATGAACATAAGGCGAGCCTTTCGTTCGCGGCCATGTTCAGGGCTGGCTTCGATACCAGTAACTTCTATATTGAACCTTAATAACTTACTGTTTTTCTCCTGTAATAAGAATTAAGTTAATCGTATTTGGACACCCGCGATACAGGCTAGCCCTAGTGCGGGGTCCAGACCAGACATATTATGTACATGAAAACTTTTATGGAAATAAATGACTTTGATTTTGATTTTGATTTTAATGGACTAAGTGATGTATTAAAGAGCTAGAAGAGTACTGTCTACTACAAAAACTTGGATAAATCGAATTTTATTAAAGTTATTTTAATTTACTACTTATTTAGTTCACGGGCAAGATTTTTTAGATAAGTATGTAATTTTAAAATTGGCTGATTTGCTTGCTCATATACTTATCACAACTAAAAGGAATTTTTGTTTAGTCCTAGAATAAAAAAAGCAATCATAAGCCAGAAATTACAGGGACATGATACATTCCACCTACACGTCTCAGAGTTAAGAGCCTAATTGTATAACAAAACAAAGCACGAAAAATCCCATAGCCTCATTTGAAAGCTGTTTCCTGAACTAAGTGTTGTGTAGTGACCATCGGCTACATAGGCAAAAGCAGCCCATTCGGAATTTAAAAACTAAACAGTATAGATAGATAGATCATACTTTATTGACCACCATACATGGAAATTTCGTAAAGATTAATACTTAAGGTAATACAATGGGCGACCTTATCACTAACAGCGATTTCCTCCAGGCAGTATACTAAAATAACTACGAAATACAACCAAATACAATGGTGTAAAGTAACCAAGGCCGACCAAGGCATAGAGATAGTTATACGCACGGGACATTGTTATCTCGAGACAAGTTAAGACAATAAATTTCTTCGTAGAAACATTTTTATTATTCTGATGATGCTCGTACGATAACGCTTTATGGGACCTGTTATCGTGCACTTTCTAAGACACTCTTTGGGGACATTTCAAATTGTGTTTCTTGTAACTTAGACAAATTGTCTATCTGTCGGAAATTGTCAAGAACGAGCAATTTACTTGGGTAACTACTAAGTACGACTACTAGAACCTAAAAACTATACCAGATTTAATGTACATAATATATTTGAACGCATAAAACCGCCTCTTATAATTAATCATGTTGACTGAGAATATATTATTGACATATTATTTTCATATGTAATTTTTGATGTTTTTGCCTGACATAGAAAAATGACTACTTATTTATGCAATTGATCAATTATATTTTGTAATGTATGTTTTTTATTACTAGTATTGTATTAATTCTAATTTAAGTGATTCTATTATTTTATCTGTTTTACCGTTTAGTATGAACCAAATTTAGTAGACTTCCCCTTTCTGAATTTTATAATATATAGTTTTGTATTTTTATATTTTTTATAAATATGTGTTTCCGACACAAAACTTGTTAAACAATATTATAATACCTAATTTTTCATATGTTTCTCGTCTCAGTTTGATTGGAAACCTGTAGCAAAATTCTTTTATCCCAATTATTAGGAAAAATTTAGACGTTATTCTCAATTAACATAACCTGCCGTATTTATTACTTTTCGAGAAATAATTCAATAATGGAGAGGTGATATCCTGGGTCCATTTCGCGTATTATTATGAATATGTTAAAATTTGAAATTTATAACATGTTAATGACCTTCTAAACAGAACAATAAAAATTTATTTTTCAACGGCTTTATTGTTCAGATTATTCTTCACCTCTGAATTGAAGCTATAAAACCTGCGATGGAGAGAAATGCTAAGTAGGTATAGTATATACGGTTTAAGATATTTATTTCTCATTCAGAATTTACAAATTCACAACAAAGCATATATAAAAAAATAATGTGCCGTTAAGCGTAGTTACTAGTTAAAATAAGGTGATGAATATAAAACACAAAACCAATACAAGTGGGTAGATTTCGATTCATATACAGTATATAATTCCTTACATACGCGTTTTTACGGTTGAAACCGCAAATCGCCGCGTCCTAGGTATTCCTCGTCGAACAAAACAAAAAGTTCGAACCCTAATTGGGTAGCGCGCGTGACAGCATTTTAGCGGTGATTCTTCAAATTCATCCGACAAAGACAAATACATGAAACTTGCGAGCGTGTGACAGAGTCGGAAGACGTGTCGAAGGATGACTGAGGCCTTGTACATTAGTGGCTTTTATCCCGGCACATCAGGTCTCGTCATTCGGACGCTAATGGTCGGGATTGCCTCAATTTGAATCTGCCGATGATAATCTTCCGTGCATTTGGTTCATAATGAACCATGATTACTCTGGCTTTTGAAGATGTTTTATCAAAACAATGATGCATCAATTCCAGGAATCTAACCTCTTTTCAGCTAGAACAATTCGATTCACTAAAGTAACTAACTACCCACGATAGGACTTCTAATTTAATTACTAAATAGATAATGGTTTATAGTGATTGACAACCGACGAATCTCAGCACCTCAGTAATTAAATCTTGCGCGTTTTTTACCCGAAGTTAATTAATTAGTGAAGGTAAGTCGAACTCGTAATATTGAAGTCGAGTAGATTGAAATATGAAAAAAACTGAGCAAAAACTTTGCCACCATGAAAACAAAATACTACATCTCGTTACAGTTAACACCCTTTATTTTTTGTCGCCGAACCTATGTTTGGAAACATAAAGATTCGGTTTTTATAAGTTTGTTTTTGGGTTCGCGTCGTGCGCGTTAATTTAACTTAAGCGATCGGGTAAGGTGCATAGATTCACAACAATTTGAATATCACTTTTACAATATTGCCTTGAAAATAAGTGCATATATTAATCTAAATGATTCGCTAACTTACTGTAGTAGTATGCGTATCGAATGACTGTGGCGATTACTTCGAGCTATAAACGTTCAGAATGATTTAGCAGGCTATATAATTCTAGTCTCTTTGTTTGACATCCGATATGATATCCCTAAATTATGAGATCTTATAGAAGCCAACCAAATTCCTCAGGTAGATTAACCCTCTTTAGAAAGGTTGTTCACCCCTGTAGGGTAGTCCACGTGCACCGCACACCTACACATGTACCCACACTTGTTCCATTAGCTCGTAATTTACTGCGCGAACATATTTCAACATAGCCCATTAGTGGGGCTTAGGGAAGTCCGCGACGACTACGATATGACGGGACAAATTCCTCGCTACGATTGCATTAACGTGGCCCCTTTCTTGCCTATGATTAATGTTCCGATCAAAACGTCTTTATGATAGGTTTCAATAAATCGTACGCGTAAGAAGAGAAAACTTTTAACAATACCAATAATAATAAACCTGCACAAAATGATGTCTCGTATTTAAATAATGGGACATCAAAACTCGTTTCCATACGACGCTACGAGCTTTTGTTGTGGTCATGGTTTCTTATGGCCGCTTTTTTTCGGAATATCTTTGGTTTCCATCATGTGTAATGTGACGGCCGCGGCCGCGCTCACGGAACACTTAAGTTTTACGTCACCCCGTCAAGCGTGCTCGATATCAGCGCGTCGAGACGAGACAAGGTTGTCGACGCTCGCAGCGGTTGATAAAAGGCGTCAGGCGCGGCCACACATACAATATAACAATACGTTTTAACATAAAAGCCTCGCCTTCGTTTTATTGCGACGGCTTTAGGCCCTGTAAAATCTCTACGTGGCATCTTTATGTGTATATGTCGTATATTTTAGCTTTATGTCGTGTGTTTCTGCCTCGCCGTGGGCCGGCGCGGCGCGGCGTGGGCGCGCTACTCCAGAATCGCGGCCCACGTACCTCGATCGCAGATACAATTGTCCGCTGCCGGCTTGTTTATGGGAGCACTTCAAGATATCACGGAAAATGACACCTTACAGCCGCAATCTGCGCTCCTAACCGCTAAGGAGCGTCGATCATTTCGATCCAATATTATTGCACAGTTGCTATAAAGGGTGGAGCTTGGAGATAAACATAAAAGGTTTTATTCGACCACAGTAAAAGAACCGATGCAAAAGTGGTCCCATAAAAGAGTTTTGACGAGCTTTAGCAATATAAGAATATTTTAATGTAATTTTTAGTGTCGCCGCGAGCACTGAATACGAAATGAGCTTTCTTCGATTAATGGCAACGCTCCATGTCCCGGAAGCTCGGAAAGCCATGGGAGGCCAATCAAATTTTCCGAAACTGATGATGGCTGAAGATGAATTAATTAGAATCTATGTGTTGTTAGTATCTATGTGTCAAACTCGAAATATTAAATAAAATAACTTTTTTTAAACGTCTACACGTGCACATTTAAAGTTAACAACTGGAACAGGGAATTTACCCAGGAATAAGAAACGCTGCAAATTATAGTAATACTAGCTGCACCCCGCAGTGCTACCCGCGGTGAATAAGTAATCCCACGGGAACACTGCACTTTTCCGGGATAAAAGTAGCCTATGTGTTAATCCAGGATATAAGCTTCTTCTTTCATCCAAATCCATTCAGCCGTTTGAGCGTGAAAGAGTAACAAACAAAACTTTCACGTTTATAATATTATTGGGATTGTTTTAGTATCATAGTTTTCTTTCGTTACAGTGGTCTATCATCGAACGCGGAGCGAGGCGTGACGCCGGTGTACCTCCGGTGTCGAGAAGGCGGTGTCTCCTGGCTTTACCCGCGGGGAGCCCTTCGGCTGCTCTTCAGGCCACCTCTGCCTGCAGACGAGAGAGACTTCAAAGTGTGCATTCGAGTAATACGGCGACCGGATCCACCCGATCTGTTTCATACGCTGCGGCTTAATGACTCAGGTATGTCGTAATTATGCAGGATTGGCTTTGTTAATGATCCAATTATATTTCGGGAGAAGTACTCTCGCCAAGTTCGACTGTTGTTGACTGGCCTCATAGCTCAGTTGGTTAGTAACCCTACCTTCTGCGCTGCAGGTCGTGGGTTCGATCCCCACTCAGGACAAACAGTTATGTGACATTTGTAACATTGATATTTGTTCTGTGTCTGGGTGTTAATATGTATTATATGTATGTATTTACAAAAGAAAAGTATATAAGTATTATATTAGTTGTCTGGTTCCCATGATACAAGCTATGCTTAGCTTACTTTGGGGCTAGATGACGCTGTGTGAAATGTCCACCAATATTTATTTATTTATTTAGTTCGTCCGAGGAAGTACTGCCATCATGCCCATTTCTGCAGCCAAGCAGTAAATCATTCGCGTTACTGTTTTCCGGTTTGAAAGGTGTGGTTACCGGTGAAATTACAGGCACATGAGACGTTCCACCTACACGTCTCAAAGTAACGGGCGCATACGATGTGACTTGGGTCTTGTCGTACCTAGTAGGGAAGGACCCAAGTCGCATCGGTTGTTATGGGCCGAGGTTACCACTTAACACCAGGTGGGCTGTCGGCTCGTTCCACAACTGTATCAAATAATAAAAAATTAAAATATACCTGCAAGTAGAAATAACATGGACTTGTGTTGTAATAATTTTTAGAAATCTATACAAATAAATAAAATTGGAGTGTCTGTTTGTTATATTAAAATAACCGCTTTTTACTAAGTGCATATGAATGGAATGATGGACACGGTACATATACGAAAACAACATTTTTTACAATTTTTGTCTGTCTGTCTGTCTGTTTGTTCCGGCTAATCTCTGAAATGGCTGGACCGATTTTGACGGGACTTTCACTGGCAGATAGCTGATGTAACAAGGAGTAACTTAGACTACTTTTCCGAGGGGTAAAATAGGTGTGCGTGATAAAACCGAATTCCACGCGGATGAATTCGTGGGCAACAGCTAGTTATATAATACTAATAACTTTGTGTTTCTTATTAAAGATGCCGCAGAGCGCTTTCCCGCTCGACTGTTCGTCGAGGGTGCGAAGAGATTAGTGCCGCTGTACGCGCCAAACGACGGAGACCCGCGGGAGCTGCGCTGCTTCCGGAGCAGACACGGCCGCGCCGCGCTCTACGTCGAGGCGGACCCAGAAGACGGCACCAAGAGACGAGTGGCCACCTTCAAGTACGAAGCGAAACCCCTGCAAAGGACCCACTACGACCCCGCCACCGCGGACTGCAGACCCTGCACGGAGTCCGAGCTGGAACTCGCATTCTGCACGAGCGATCTTGGTAAGTCCACTTTCAAAGCTATTCCCCCCGCCCCCCCTCCCCCGCCGCTATTACCTACACCGGTAATGAGTGAGCAGAAAACCAGAAGCGGCGTCCCTGAATGTTAATAGACCCCGGCCCGACCGCCCGCGCCTACCACTGCGTAATTTGTCGCCGTAATCGAAATTCCTCTCGCCTGAAATTAAATAAACCTCATTTTACCGGAATAAACCTAATTAGATTCAGCGTAAACGCAAAATAAACGCACTAAAAGCGCAGTGATTTTATCATTCCGAGTTCTTTTTATGCGAAATAATTCGTAATGAGCAAAAAGGATGCTATCTGTTAATTGTTTCTATTGTCCGGCTCGCGCCTTTTGTGGTGCACCGCTAAGTGGCCGCGAGATAACATCCAAGATTGCAGTTTCATTCCTGTCATGAGTCACGGAAGCTGGCTTATGAGATGGACGATGCCTGTTTGGATTCAATTTACGGGCACGACGAGTGAGCCGATGGCCGATACCGGACGAACTAGTATAGAGACGGCACGCGACGCGGCGGGGAGTTAATGTTCAACTTTTTCTTTGATAAATTATAATAGCCGAGGAGTTATGTCACTGCTGCGACGTACCTTCGTACGCCCCGCGGAGTCGTGGGCGGCCTTTCCGTAGCCCTGCGTTATTAGCCGCCTTCACTACCACGTATCATTGAATTTTTTGTTTGTCATGCTATTTAATTTTATTGATATGTTTTGAGAACCGAAGATAGACAACAATAATCTTAGAAAAATAAAGACCACTGACTACACATTATCGTTTTCTTAAAACTATTACATCGATAGGATCGAATTCATCTAAAACTCACAAATAGCAGACCTATCCTACTCCATCAAGTAACAATGATAACCAAATTAATTTTAATAGATTCCATTCCGTTAATTGCCTTTCGTATTGCTAATGAAATTTAAAGATCTTAGGGACTCGAATAGACGTGATCTCTCGTTAGTCGGAACCTCTATAATTATCGACTTTCGGACGAAGGCGGGTTGATGACCGTTTACCGAAGCCTTCACTATTCACTTATCTATCTCAAACAAAAGATTGTTCGAGAAAAAATACGGTTACATTTTGCGCTTACTCACGAATCGGACAAAAAGCCGAAACGAACAATGCGACACTGTGATTAATATCTAATCTACATAAGAAAAAAAAATGCCTTTTAAAAGTATAGTCGCGACGAATGCGGATCTGAGAAATAATAGATCTATGTTTTTTACAGACCTATTGTTTTCGGTTTTTAAATAGTAACGATTTCGGTCGATAAAGTGTTCTTAATAACACGGTTTGTAACTATTACTGTATGAGTGAATGTCTCTCTGTATGAGCAATAATAGTCACCACACATCTCGAATGCGCCGCCTTCCAGTAGAAGTATGTTTTCCGCTTCACACTATTATAGTGCCGAAGTTTACAATTTTATCGCCTTGTTTTCTGTTTTATGAAAGAAAGAAAACATCATTTATTTATGGCACAGTGAACAGAGGCATAAAATTATAAAAAAAAGGAATTATATGAAGACATTAACATTTTTAACAAAATTAAATTTGAGCTAATAAAACATATTGAACTACTAAACTACAACAATAGTTTGGCTCAACCTGCCATATAGCATTGCCACAAAATGGCTTCCAACTCAGTATTTGCTAGGTTGTGAGCAACACAGCGCTGATTTTCCGTTGAAACTTTGTGTTGGTGAAACACGGATGCCTGCTATACTTCCATTTTAATTTAAAATAAATATATTATGCACCCTGACGGTTGAGGGCACTCTCCAAGCAAATGATTTCGTTAAAGCTCCTATATCATTCTTTCTAATCCAGTCTATTCAATGGTTGCCTGGAAGAGATTGCGTTAAGCAATAAGGCCGCCTATTGTAGGTCACAAGTATTGTTATTTCTTTTAAACCTGTTTATTTTTATATATTTGTGTGGTGTACAATAAAGAGTTTTCTATTCTATTCTATGTTCTCAAACTATAAGGAAAAGAAAGTATGGCGCTGTACCAATTGCTTTCATCTATTGCAGTATCTCGTGGAGAGTTCGTAGGCAGCGAAAACCGAGAAGATTTGGACACAACGCAACTGACTCTTCGACTGACGAAACTCATCCGCGCGAACAATGATGCGGATTCCAGAGAGAAACCTGATCTAGATGATAGCGAATATTATAGGTAAGAAGTATTCAACTTTTATTAGTATTGACTGGCCTCACAGCTCCGTTGGTTGTAACTCTGCTTCTGCGCTGTAGGTCGTGAGTTCGATTCCCACCCAGGACAAACATTTGTGTGACGAATATAGATGTTTGTTCTGTGTTTGAGTGTTAATATGTATTATATGTATCTATTTACAAAAAAGTATATAAGTAAAATTACAGTTGTCTGGTTGCCTTGATACAAGCTATGCTTAGCTTACTTTGGGGCTAGATAGAGCTGTGTGAAATGTCCGCCAATATTTATTTTGATTTATTAAACGACCGAAATTATTTTGAATTGTCCTTATATGTTGTATTTGATGTTAATCTTCATGCATACGCACATTTCGCCCATTTCGACGAACATCTTAGCGATATGTCCTCTTTATGGCGGTCGAGATGATAAGAAACTGGTTTCCCCAGCGACAGTGATCACAAAATGTTAAAAAGTATTTTCAACTTTTTATCAGGGATATGCACGTTTCCAACCATGTACCGTTACCAGAAAGACGTAGTTATATTTTATTGCTCTTTTACAACTTAAACTAATCCATTAGTCCTCCTATTGAGGCTCTAGCAAAATGTCACGTTACCTACTGTTATTTTTGAAAATAAATGAAATATTTTTATTTGCTAGGAATAGGTACATTTAGTATTATATTATTATTGATAAGATATTAGGATCGAGCCGTATTCCGCTCAAATAGCATGCTAAATTTAATTAAAGCCAGTTGCTGTATTATTATTAAATAAATTAACAGTAATAATATACTGCTTTTTTTAGAATAAAGATAATATCTTTTTGTATTCCACTTATACGACTCATTGGGAATATCAACGTAGGTAACCTTATTATCCTACACGTTGAGCCTTTAAGAAGTTTTTGTACAAAGTTACTAAAAAAAATAATCATATTCACTTCTACAGTTTAAAATAACAATTTAATCACCATTCCTTTGCACAAACAAGTCAATCCAATCACCTAACAAGAACGGTTCGTCCGCAGATACGACGTAGAGAACACGTTGGAGGGCAGCCACCGCAGCCACCGCAGCCACCGCAGCCACCGCAGCCACCGCAGCCACACGCGGCGGAAGGCGCGCGTGGCGACTCTCCACGCGCACGTGCACGTGTCGTCCGCGTGCGGCGCGTCCGCCGGCGCCGGCGAGTTCCTGGTGATGGCGCGCCGGCGGCTCGGCAGGTACTCCCTCGTGTGCGCGCCCAGGCTCCACGACTGGGTGCACCTCGTCGACAGGAGAAACGCCGATGGAACTGCTCACTGCTTGTTGCAGCACTGACTGTTGGTTCCGGCGACACCCGGCGGATGAGACGACTTGGAGAAAGGCGTTTTTGGCCTTGGCTTTGGTTGGCTCGGGGTATTCCTCTTCCTTCTTGAGAGCCACTTACAGGCGAGGATTTGATGCAATTGGCGGATACAAAAGCTCTGAAAAGCTGCGCTTTGCGTAGTATCACGGAAGCGACAAGTTGCTCTTAAGTTTGTTGCAAAATTGCCAGAGATTTAAAGAATTTTAACCACGAGTTAACTAGATACCGTTAGTTACTCAAATGGTTGCTCCCTCGTGTATCGTTCTCGGTTGGACAAATGTTTTTGGATTCTTGTTTAAGTTGAGACCTTGAAACTGTTTCAGTGAGTTTTGTGTTAAGATTCGAATGTGATTGTGTGAGTACTCAGTTTGATTAAAATTATGACTTCTACATATTTTAAACCACGCTACCGTATTCTTTCGTACATAGATCTAATTTGGGTTTGAACTGTCAAACTATCCAACTAAATTTTAAGATTCTACGTTGGTATCCAAAGCCTTACTTAAGGGGCTTCGCAGACGGAATACGATTCCTAGCATAATTCTCTAAATCAACATTAAAAACCGTTCGCTTGAAAGTGTGACCATCTTCTATCTGCTAAGTCGCTATGTTACTGATATTTTCTGTAATCTGCCAAACCATATCAGTTCCTTTGTTATATTTTTGCTTGCCATAAAACTGCTTTTAATATATTACAGTTTTGTATATAGATTTGTAATTAATATAAATATAACGAGAATGTGGACCAGAGTGCCAAAATCTTTAAGATCTTCATAGATTATAAGGTTGATCTCAACTTTGTATATAATAATTTTGTAAGAAAATGTATTACCTATTTGTAGCCATATTTGTAATATATTATAGCAATAGATAATTTTTATATTCCTATTTCTATCTTATTCATTTAACATATTAACTGACTTTTGTTTGAAAATAGATTATGCTGATGCCATGCGTCAAATATCCATATTCATTATGTACAAAATTCTCGTATTTGAACATAAAATTTAACTTTTAATGCTGGGTATCCAATAAAAGTCAAAAATACGTCTATTATGTAAGAAATAAAATTGCCGTGATACGTTTTTTACTCTAAAAATATATTTTATGAATAAAACCATTATTAGCTATTGTTATACTGCAATACAAACGGTTTAGAAAACCATAGTTGGAAAGAAATTAAATATTGATAGTTAAATGGTTGTCTTAGTGCTTCCACTAGCAAATTCTTAAAGCAGATACTATCATACTACATTTTATATAGATTGTAAATAACTATTAAAAGACATTTTACCTACCATAGTATATTAGAATGTGAATGCTTAGTAATATTGTAAAGTAGTACTATTTCGATAGTTGTCATGTGATATAGTCTACAACGAGATGATATATTAAAGTGCCTTATGATATTGTAAATACGAAAATATGGTCGCGTTTGATATTATGATAGTTTTATATACATTTTATTTTATGCATTAAGAAACAAACTGTTGAATAAATAAGTTTAAAATATTATATTGACTTTTATTTTGACTCAATTATTTGAACATATGAGACGTATGCAGAGTAGGCACCTATGACATACTAAAAAAGATGTAAGCATGGGGTACTTTAGTCCGTTATACAACCCTGCACATAGATAGAATAGCAGTTTTACTATTTTTATGTGATAAAGTTACGGAACAGATAGCAGATGGCTGACCTGGAGTTAAATGGTAAACTCTGCTCAAATAGGCAGTACGACTTGGGTGCTCCCTAAGGTTGCCAAAATTTTTTCGGTTGAATATTATTTTTTATGTTGAATATTATTATTTTTGGTTAAAGTTTGTTATCTATTTATTTTTGTAAAAACTATATTTTTTTGCACTTCGTGCATTATTTAACAATTTTCTGTCTCGAAATATAGTATAATTTGCGTACTATATATTAGTTCAACAGTAGGTATATAGTACGGAGCCGAAATATAGTATAATACTATACTAGCTGTTGCCCGCGACTTCGTCCGCGTGGAATTCGGTTTTATCACGCACCCCTACTTTACCCCTCGGAAAAGTAGCCTAAGTTACTCCTTGTTACATCAGCTATCTGCCAGTGAAAGTCCCGTCAAAATCGGTTCAGCCATTTCAGAGATTAGCCTGAACAAACAGACATACAAACAGACAGACAGACAGATAGACAGACAAACAGCCAGACAGACAGATAAACAGACAAACAGCCAGACAGACAGACAGACAGAAGATAGACAGACAGACAAAAAATTGTAAAAAATGATGTTTTGGTCTTACCTTAATAAACTTAAATAACTCTTATAAACATTTTTTGCAAAAATATATTTAAATCCAGGCATACCTAAGAATTGAAGTTTCAAGCTCTGAAGCTTGGATTTTCATAGTAGGTTGCGAAGTAAGTTGTAAAAAAACGCGTATAAATGTACCTTCAGCCTTCAACTTCATTGTTATTATCCTTTAATTGCTCAAAAGCTTCACTCTTTAATAAATTACCAATCAAATACAATTGTCCCAACATAGCCTACAATTTACCGTCGTTTATGTGCTACGAAAATCTGTGAAGCTACGATAATTGCTACGACATTCTTTAAGAACTATTATTTCGTCTCACTGAAGAATATCAATGGAATATTTGATGATCTCATCAGATTCACGTATTTCGATAATAATATCCTACTGTTGAGTTCGCTGTGAACGTATTAGTATAAGTATTATTTGATTGTTAGTACTGCGTAATATATTTGTTGGTTGTTATTTATTATTCTATTAATCACATATGCCCTTTTGTAATTATGCATCGAACAAGACGGCCTACCTCGTGTTAAGCGGTAACCTCCAACTTCGCTTTTATTTTATCAAAGTGGCTTCGTTTAGACGAAAATAGCCACATTTTCATAGATATACATGGTACGGCCGTCGTGCTTTCAATAACGATCCCATGAATTCTTCATCGCATATCGATTACAAGGTTGAAAGTTCTAATTATATGAATTATTCATTACGTTGTAACCGACACTTGTAAATAACTTAGACTCGATATCGCCAGGTTATCACGAAAGGACACGAAATCTATTAGAAAACACAAATTCAATTAAAGAAGCACGATCGAGCCTTTAGAACATGTCTTTATTGTACCCCATAAGTTAGTTTGTGTACACACAAAAATACTGCTGAAAACATATAAGATGCACTATGGGCGACCTTATCAATAAAAGCGATCCAGGCAACCAGTAGACAGTAGAACGTCGGCATACATCAAACTATAATATATATGATTACTGTAGGTACATACAATACATACACACTTGATCTTTATTGCTTCGAGACGTTAAAAATAGGGTTTGGTGGAAAAGAGTCGGGAAGCATTGAAAAATCTGGTAATCTGGCCACACCTGGTAATCTACCACCAAGCAGTGATGCACTCGTGTTGCTGTGTTCCGGTGGAAGGGAGTGGGCGCCGGCGAAATTGCAGGCGCATGAGACGTAACATCCCCGTCTCTAGGTGATGGACGCAACGCCGTGTGACTTGAGTCATCTCGTACTATGGAGGGGACTTGATTGGTATTGCTGTTGTCTATGGGCGGCGGTTACCACTTAACATCAGGTGGGCCATCGTTCCGTCACATCAAGGACATAAAAAAACTGGACATAATTTTACACCACTTACCTAATTAATTATTCTATGCTTCCAATTATTTTGAGTCATATTCACAAAACGGTTTTCAGTAGGCGGAGCCACGAAAGGCCTCGTTTCACTGTGGATTATACTGAGGTGGGAATATAAAAGAGCCATGTGGTAATTTCGTCGTCGCTGTACTTCCTACGTAAGACTAGAAATTCATTAAATTATTGCACAATAAAAATAATAGAAACGAAAATAAGCCAAAAAGTCCTGCTCATCATTACGTACTCGTAGTTACTATTATTCACTCTTCTGTTACATTCCATGTATCGACAATAAATATTTAAACGCTTTATTAATCGTTTAACATTAAAGTGTCCTTCATAAAAACAAGTGGCTTAAATGAACAAACTTCTCCGTAGGCTTAAACATGTTTACAAGCAGTCATTGTGCTTCAACTAAAACAAAAGTTAGTCGGTCAGTTCCACAGAGCACATCATTTCAGCAATGCGCATTTGAACAGGGATTTTTATTTGCTCAACGATGAAATTAATCGTATAATAAAACAAATCTTAAATCTTAACTATCTTAGTCTCTCTTCTCTTCTAATCTAATATTAATTTCAAATATTAATTTAGTAGCAATAAGTGGTTATTCAGCCTTGTACAAATACGTTGTTTGTGATTTATTTGGCTGCTCTTTTGGTTAATAATGAACATACTTTTATTTACATTATATCAGTTAAATCAATATCTTTCAATTAATCAAATCAATATCAATATCACTTTCACTGCACAAAAAGCCACGTTTTTAATATCAGTTTCGATAACCAAAATATTAGAACATAGATGATATGAAATATGTGTATTTCTCAAGGCTTACTTATCAAAGGGAGTAAACAAATTATGTTAGTACTGTATCTCTTTGGATATAGCACAAGAGGTAAATCAACACAACAGTCTCCATTTTGCGCAGAGGGTTTAGGGCATATTGGAGTGTTTGCGCCTCTATACGGGGTCTACCAAACGTTGACTCTGTGACCAATTCAAACTGAAACTGAAGTTAGTTGATTCTGAGTTAGGGACGAAAGTTTGGAGTACCATATTAATATTACTAGCTGTTGCCCGCGACTTCGTCCGCGTGGTATTCGTTTTTATCACGCACCCCAATTTCACCCCTCGGAAAAGTAGCCTAAGTTACTCCTTGTTACATCAGCTATCTGCCAGTGAAAGTCCCGTCAAAATAGGTCCAGACATTTCAGAGATTAGCCGGAACAAACAGACAGACAAAAATTGTAAAAAAATGTTGTTTTGGTATATGTACCGTGTATGCACTTATTGCGGTTATTTTAATATTACAAACAGACACTCCAATTTTATTTATTTGTATAGACAGCCGTTACCGTTGAAGTCGTCAGCATATTATCTAGCCACACAGTACAGAGATGAAACAGTGGCGACATAATTGGTTTATTCAAACAGGTCTTAGATCCAGTCTTGACGGCGAAGTGTGTAATAATAATAATATTCATTTATTTCAGACAAATCATCAAAATGTCCATAGATTAAAACAAATTAAAACATTGTAACGTGTAGTGTCCGCGAAATAAAAATATATGAAATGAAATGAAATTTATTTTCGCCAACAAACATTATTAAATTTAAAAATGCATTAAAAATACAAACGTAGCATACACATAAAACATTTAAACATTTTTTTTGTTTGGAAACACATTGGTACCCAAACTAGGATCACCTGTGTTATGGCGTACCAATGCCCTCCGCCGGGTTAAGTGACTGTTACATAGTTTTACATCTATGGATTTTATATCTATGGATGATTGCGTTTGAAGGACCATTTTTTATTAATTTAGTAGTAGAATCTACAACACTTTGATACGAATACAATTGGATTCTTATAGGTAGGTATCTTATTGTCAATAAAATACTATGTATGATTTTAGAAGAAATATTTTAAAGTAGCCACTTCTAGCTAACTAAACAAAAATTCTTAAAAAATCTAAGAGAGAAATGAGGAAAGGACGCATTATGAGATGAAAATTATTCTACTATTAATAAAGTCTCAGAAACTAAGTTATTTTAGTTGTGGTATGAGTGAAGCTGTTAAATCGAGAGACGTTATGAGATAAATTATATCAGAGATGCGGTCGAATCGAAACCTAATCGCTGTCATTGCTGAGATATCACTGAGTCAAAAAAAAATATTTGAAGAGCAGTAGAACTCTCGCCAAGTTCGTCCGGGGAAGTACTGCCACCATGCCCATTTCTGCCTCGAAGCAGCAATGCATTCGCGTGTGTTCCAGTTTGAAAGGTGTGGTTGCCGGTGAAATTACAGGCACATGAAACATTCCACCTACACGTCTCAGAGTTACGGGCGCATAAGATTAGACTTGGGTCTTGTTGTACCTAGTAGGGGTGGACCCAAGTCACATTGGTTGTTATGGGCCGAGGTTACCACTTAACACCAGGTGGGCCGTCGGCTCGTTCCATAACTCTATCACATAATAAAAAAAAAGTTCGGTTCCTGTTTTCTAGCAATTTTTGGTGAATTTACAACCGTCAACGGGCCTCACTGCTCAGATGGTAACTCTTCTGCGTAGGTTCGATTCCCACCCAGGACAAACGTAATGTTTGTTCTGTCTGGGTGTAAATGAGTATGTACAAAAAAAATATCCGGTCTGATTATTACATGTAAATATAAAAAAATATATAGGTAAGTAAATTACAAAGGTTTTCTATCGGTTATCTGGTGTCCACCAATATTTATTTATTAGTGCGTATAAGGGTTTTCGAGAAATCAAAGACCATTGTTTAATTTTTATTTAATTTTCATCAAATTAAACGAAAAATAATTTACTCCGTACATCTAATAGTTATTATTACAATAAGGATGAACATTTCAACCCAAAACCTTAGTGCAGATATAATATCTACTAATATCACATAACATTATACAATTTAAGTAATATTCTATGGATACTAACTAATGAATGTCTAAAAATAAGAATAACTAAGATTCTTTTTTATAGAATCTGAAAAACATCTAGCCATCTAGTATTAAAGGAATTTTGTTACTTGAGGATATCTATTGAGTACATTTGAGTACAGAACACTAAAATTAGATAAATTTTAAATTTCTATTAATTTATGAGAAATAATAACATTAGAAATTAATAGCCATAGTTAGCTTGTATAAAATTCAATGTTACAGTTTAGAATACATTAAACACTAAGGTAAGGAATTAATGCTGCTAATAAGCTATCAAATGTAATTATTCAGCGATGTCTCTGATGTGATGACCAATAGAAAATATTATGTATTGTTTTTATAATTGTAATGTTTTGTGTAAATAAATGAATACAAATAAGAAATATTAATTAAGTGCACGAAACGAGCCTCTTTGAGGTGCACTTAAAATCCTTACATCGCACTGGTTCGAGAGAGTAGTGACTCGAATTTAATTAGTTAAGGGTCGCACAACTCAAATTTTTCGATACAGTCTATTAACCAACCGAGAGGCAAAGCTTTTAAGTGCTGCATATTATACATCGGTTCGTACATATCTTTGAATATAATATAATGGGAACAGTTAAATAATTTCCCACCTTTGGGTGCATGATATGGAACTAGTTTCTCCTGATCCGGTATAGACTCAGGGTTCGGTGCCCTGCGTAAAACCACACCGCCAGCATCGGTGATCAACTTGGTGAGAATAGGTTTCGTTACAACCAACGATTCGGATATCTCATACTTGGTGTTTAAATTGTGTAAATAGAAATGGCAGCCATTGAAAAGGCCAGGCAGCTGCATGTATTTATTGTAGCGTGATTTCTTTGGTCCCTCGTGCATTTGAGGACCGATACCCTTCACTTCGTATTTCTCAAACGGTTCCAACTTGTCTTCCGTTGAGTTTCTGACCCACTGAGATGTCAGCAGCCATATGGATGTCACGATTCCTTGTAAGACATCAACGCTCGAAAGACACGTTCCATCATCTTCCAAGTCTACAATCAAATGGGTGACTTTCTTAGTGAATTTTGCCTCTAAATGCATGTTACTGTAATGTTGGATTAAATTCTTCAATTTTAAGTAAACGGTACGGTGTTCAGAGGCACAGTAAATATGCATGTTGTCGTAATCTAACTGGGAATATAATGCAGCAATGCGGCTGATGTTAACACTCTGAGTTTGAATTATATTATCAGCCGCACTCTGTATTACATTCTTCATATCATCATTTGCAAGCTCATAAGGAGTCTCCCCCTTGCAGTTGCGGGCGTTGATATCCGCTCCGTTCTTCACGAGCTCCTCAACAATGTCCTTGTGGTTGTAACGGACGGCTTCATGTAACGGAGTCACGTTCCCCTGTCCCGGCACATCGATCAAAGTGTTATGCTGTAGTAAAAGTCTGACGAGATCAAGCCGTCCGAGTTGTACAACTTCGTGCAACGGTGTCCAGCCAGCGTTGTCTTTAGTGTTGGTATTAGCACCCTGTTGCAAAAGCTCAGTTATACGGTCTACCATGCCGAGTCTGCACGCTACATGGAGCATAGTTTCACCCTTGCTATTCCGCTTTTCAATGGTTTTATTTATCACAGTTACCGAAGACAGTGTAACATTTGCATTGGACTTAGATTTCCTAGTCCTGGATCGGACAGATGAATTAACGGTTTTTATTGTAGTATTCTTGTTATCTTTCGACTGATCTACATCATGAGATTGAGTTTTAGCTCGCAATCCGGCCACCATCTCGTCCAATTCCTTCGCGGATTTTATACTTTTCGCGAGTCCATCGTCCGAGAATGTTTTGCACGATTCCAGACTTGCGCCGCAATTCGGGCACGTTTTTAAGCTTTCGAAATGCTCAGAACATATAATATGGAAGCATACGCTCAGTGTTACAGGATCTTTGCACAGTTCGCCGCAGACGCCGCATGTGTAGTCTTGTTTCACGGCGTCCAGCGCTTGTATGAACTTTTTTATGTCGGTTTGAGACATTGCGACGATTATATTGGTTTTTCAAGTGACACTTTCAATAAATTGATGATTCGTTTTGTATATTTTCAGGAATTCAAATTGAAACAGATTATATGTGCGCAGGATTCTATTTATTTGTTGTCTTGTCTGACCTGACCTGACCTAGCAATTAGTTCAGTTCAGTTCAGTTCTTCTTCTTTGGCTTTCGTGTCTTAGCCACACAAACTCTGCCAGTGTCCGAGTTAGATTACTTTCACAAGTTGTTCTGTTGCTGGGTTTATTTAAAATAGAATATGGCCAGTTTATTAATCAGAAGTTCCAGGAATTTTACAACCATAATAATGTATATAATATGTTACCAGATGAATACGTAAAAAAAAATAAAAAGATGTCATCAAGTTAATGAAACAATAGTGACAGTATTAATAGTTGTTTACAGTTTAATTTTGTTAATATATATAAATTTGCTAAGTATGCAGTTGATATTGAAATTAGGTTGAAGGGAGAGGAGACATTTGATTGAGATGGGTCTGGGAATGACCTAGCAATTAGCATTGGCGATTCATGTGTTGCTGTCACATGATAAAAATGTCACTGTCATGAAACATTCAAAGAACAAGCTGTTTACTGCTCAATTAAAAACCTTAGTACATACCTGGATGGCCGAGCTTTGCTCGGTATATTTTTTTTTTTGATAAATTGTGTTTTGTAGAAATTATATTTAAGTACGAAGTACATACTGATAAAATGATGAAATATGAATAATATTTTTCGATCTTACCGACAGAAGAAACGCCACCTTTTTGTTATTTTCTTTCAATAAAAAAAATAAGTTTATGTTTAAGTTGATTTTCTGAAAATGAATCCTAGCTAGATCGATTTATCGCCCCCGAAATCCCCTGTATACTAAATTTTATAAAAATCGTTAGAGCTGTTTCCGAGATTCAGATTATATTATATATACATATACAAGAATTGCTCGTTTAAATATATAAGATACAAGGTGTGAAACAATCATCGTACTCAAAATTTTGTATTTCGAAGGTGAAACATATTATATTAAAGGTATGATATTGAAATGATGCATGAAAAAATGTATCTAATGAATAGCCAAAGGTTTAGAATCTCATTTTAAGAAAGAGCCATCTAGCGTTCATTAGTGAGACTGTAAGCCGCGAAATTTCCAGAATTCACGCGTTTTTAGGTATAAAAGGTTTAAGGTTAAGGTTTTTAAGGTTTTTTTAGGGCGTTTTTAAGGTTTTGTTATTTCTTGCAACATATCCTTTAGCCTGCGCCCATACCAACTCAATGGGATTGAGCTCACAGTGGTATGGGGGCAGACGTAAAACAATTATCCCATGCTGCGCTGCCATCTCGTCTACAACATACTTATCGCAATGTTCCTGTTTGTATATTTATATCAGAGCACTTTTATACAATTTTATTGTAAAATAGAAATAATATTCTTTTATAGCTTTAAATGATTAACTACTCGTATTCACACTCATTGTTCATTCATCTGATTGAACGAGAACTGAACGCATCACTATTACTTTAAATTTGGCAACATTATTTTACAAAGTGACATTAGCTACTGTCAGTTGGCCTCGTCTATTTAAAAATACGACTATAGAGTTTACGTTCAAGCAGCTATGCTACTCGACAAGAGATGGCGTTGCAGTCGTTAAGTTGATTATGAAAACACGAATAAGGCTGGCCTCACACAGCCGGAAAACCTATCTGAATTAAGAATCTTAATTCAGACTCTTAATTCCGGCTCCTTCAACTCACATTATCTTAAAAATTGAGATAGATCAGTAGTCTCTTGTTTCACGACACACGCAAACGTCTCGAAATGGAGGAGGAATTAATACTAATCGCATTGCTATTGGCTCAATACAGAAAAAAAAAATGCAAACGCATACACTGGATTCATCCTCTTAATGTAAACAGAATAAAAGAGAGTCAGTTTTACATTACGGCGACAAAATTACGACAATTTCCTGAAAGATTCTTCGATTACTACAGAATGTCGATAGCATCATTTGATGAATTACTACGTTTGCTGAAGAATAAACTCCAAAAACAAGACACACATATGAGAAAAGCCATTTCTGTTGAAGAAAGACTCACAATAACTTTAAGGTAAGATTATTTATGTTGGTAGGTACATATTTTAAAATCATAATAAAGTAGTTAAGTCAGATAATTTTATTCAAAAAGTACAGTACTCATTTGAAAGTCAAATAACTACTGATTTGTTGTTTACATTCGTCATAAATTAAGTTTTCGTCTGTTTCTGAAGTGGACGCAGTAGGTTGATCGTAATAATTGCCATGAGCATTGGACTGTTGACCACTTGAAATAGATTCAACGATATCCTGCTGAGCAGAAGTGGATGCAGTAGGTTGGTTATAGGTCCAAGAAACTTAAAATGTCTGCGTAAACATATCTTTTTCCCCTTTTTGCAGCGGATCCTGTAGGACAACTCTTAAATTTTTGTTTATCTTTTTTGTAATAATCTCGACAGTTACTCCATTTCCTTTTAAGTTCTAAACCTGTAAGTAAAATATAAGTTATAAGTAATTTACTGTTATTGTTCCAGATACCTCGCTACTGGTGATAACTTCGAAGTTTTGAAGTATGCTTTTCTGATGGGTAGTACCACAATCTCCAGTATTGTTTCGGAAACTTGTTCTATTATATGGGAAGTATTACAACCATTAGAAATGAAACCACCACCATCACAAGAGCGGTGGCTTGAAATATCTGAAAACTTCTATAAGAAAACTAATTTTCCTAATTGTCTGGGAGCTGTGGATGGAAAACACATAAGACTGATTTCGCCACATCACAGTGGCTCAAATTATTACAATTACAAGAATTTCAATTCAATTGTATTGATGGCCGTTGTTGATGCAGACTATCGTTTTATAGCGGTGGATATTGGTTCATATGGCAGAGAAGGAGATAGCAGTATATTTAAGCAATGGAATTTTGGAAAAATGCTGTCCGAGTATCGCCTTAATTTGCCAGCCCCAAAAGATTTACCTAATTCCACAATAAAGGCCCCTCACGTATTTCTTGGAGATGAAGCTTTTCCACTAAATGCAGACTTTCTAAGGCCTTATCCAAGAAACTACTTAAATAACACTCGCAGAGTCTTTAATTATAGACTCAGTCGAGCGCGCAGAGTAGTGGAATGCGCTTTTGGTATTCTGAGCAACAAATGGAGAGTTTTTCACACAAATATGACAATACCGCCTGACTTTGCTGTAAAAGTAACGAAAGCAGCATGTGTGTTACATAATTATGTTCGTTCAAGAGATGGGTACAAATTTGAAGATATGTTAACACACTGTTTCGATGATCTTCCATATGATACACCGCATTACAGAGCATCTAATACGGGAAGGCACGTTAGAGATAACATTGCACAGTACTTCATGATGCCATGCGGTGAAATAACATGGCAATACAATAACCGATTTATTAGCAATGATGACTGAGTATTATAATTTTTGTACTTACTTTTTATTTTTCTTTCTTCGACACTTAATTGGTCATAATTTGGAATTAAAACGTTAAATATTTTCAACCATGCTATGTCTTTTTTTTCCCTATCGTGATAGTCTTCAATAGAAGTATCCCATAAGCAAGGATGGCTTTCGATGCACAAAATCAAATTTTCCGTCTCAGACATCACGCATGAAAACTCGTCGTGACACGTCCAGCCGCAATCACTAGCAGTGTGAACTGAGCAATTCATAATCTGAATTCAATATGTGTGTGTTGCTCTATGCAAATGTATGGGATTACGTGCGTTATGAAGTCATAATCTTAAATATTCAGACCAGGAATTCCGGATGCACATCAGAATCATTCTTACAGATCGATCTGAGAAATTCATAACCTGAAAAAAACAGAATGTATGTGGATCATAACGACTTTGTATAGGATTCCGGCCTTTTTTAATTAATAATATGAATTCAGATTATGAATTCAGAGACGAATTCCGGCTGTGTGAGGCCGGCCTAAAACAACATTTTCTGAAAATGAATCTTAGCTAGATCGATTTATCGCCCCCGAAAACCCCTGTATACAAAATTTTATGAAAATCGTTGGAGCCGTTTCCGAGATTCAGATTATATATATATATATATATATATACAAGAATTGCTCGTTTAAATAAGTAAGATAATATAGTACGGTTGGCAACCCTAGTCCTCCCCTACTTAGGCACAAGACCCAAGTCGCATCGTATGCGCCCGTAAATCTGAGACGTGAAAGTGGAATATCTCATGTGACTGTATTACACCGGCACCACACGTTTCAAACCAGAACATAGTAAGCGAATGCTAAATTACTGCTTGGCAGAAGAAATGACTATGGTGGCAGAATTTCCCCGGAATAATTTGGTGTAAGTTCTACTGCTTCTAAAAATGTGTAGGTACGTCCACTTTTTTTTTTTATAGAACGTGTCTTGAATAAAAACCTCTTTTATTATAGCAATTTATTTATTTGAAAAAATCACAACGGATACCACATAGAAAAACTACTCGGCACGGTTTAACTCTTAACTATACATAATATCACATAAAACACTTTATAATTTCATAAAATATATACAAAAGATATTCGTTATTTGGTTACACTTTGTGAGTTAACATCACTAAGTGATAGAATAAATAATATTGGAAAATTATTGGCTTTCAAATTAAAATATGACCATTATATTAACAAAAATAAAATAAAATAAATAAGTTTCTTAAATTAATACAGTATCATGAAAAGTTCAAATATGATCATGATTATGGACCTCACTGTGCAGTCTGAGAAGTTTTTCCTTATAATGGACAAAATATTGTATGATGTATATTTTCAAAGCTCCCATACAAACAGTACTACAGTAGAACTGTACATAGAATAGAACAACAAGAAACATAGCGGTTCATAATATTCTTCACTGGTATTAATTATTATTCCTGAAAAGGCAATGTTTATTAACTAGCTTTGTAAGAATTCTACTGTTAGTACATAGATATTATGTGAAAATACACTGGCTGCAATAATAACTTCAAGGTAAAAGGAGATAACAGTGAAATATAGATTATAAATATGCACGTATTTTATAATTTGTGATATGTAGTGTACTTCAGTTACCCTATTGTTTTATACTCAGAAAAACAGTTGCTATTTTGCCCATATTTGCAGAGTATTTCAACATTATTTTCATAAGCAACTTAAGATAAAAAAATAATAAAATAATCATAATAACAAATCAAATAAATTTAATCTAACTTTCAAAACGTTAGTTTGAAAATATGTGTTCAATAATGCTGGTTTCTATAATAAATACGTATGATTCCACCTTTTAAAAACATTAATACAGCACCTTTATTTTTATGTCAAAAAATATGTTTTTTTGACTAATAATAATGGTAATCATGGAAACGAACGTATATTAAAGAAACCTGTATAAGACTTTATAAGAAACTCAATCATTCAATCGGTCTCCAAGATACAGTTTGATACCTCAGTTGCTTTTCATACATGATGACATAAATAACAGAGTTATTTCCATTCTTATAACTCGACAATTAAGCTATTAGCTTTTAGCAATATTCCGATAACTCCCGTACAAATACGTTTCAGCCTTCATTGTTTCAACATTCAACATCCATCAATTGCAGAAAAGCTATTAATCTTCCCATTTTACAACAATACATCTGAGTTTAAAATAAGGTGATATCATAATTTATAATATTATTAAATAGATTTATAATAAAGCTCAAATCATGTCGTAGGTGACCTAGTAACACCGCGTAAATATTTTTTACATATGTTACATAGCAAGGAATCAACTATTTATGAATAAATATAGGATTTTAAGTATGATGAATAAAAATAATTCTGTATAAAATAAATGTTGTAATATCGCAAATATTTTCTTGTTCCTTGTTATAAAAAGTTTTGGTCAGGGAAATGATAGCTACGTTATTATTTTATATATTGAAATACTAACTAAATATGTATTAAGTCAAAATTATAAAACCAATGAGACAAGCGCATTTGTCATAAGAATAAAATATGATGCGTGATGTTTATTTTAATAGCCAATTAAAGGCTTAAGGATATTTAAAGACAGATCAGTTGCGGTGCTGAAAAAGATGTCACCTGTGATATCGTATCGGAAATGTCACTACGGCTATTTGAGGCTGATTTAGGCTCTCAAGTAACGTGTATATAGGTATGAGGGGACATTTCAAACTCCCAAACTAAGCAAAGCTTGTACTAGGATATAAGATCTCATGTTGGAATATCCCTTTTAGTGTTTTTGCAAGTTTCGCCACCTGAAATGATTTATGATTTTTTTAGGATAGTCTAAATTTTACCGCAAACTTACTTGGTGTTAAGTTGTGACTATGCAGTCTACGAATTTTATTCACAAGCGTTTTAAAAAAAAACGTACGGTTTATTCTGACGTACGACTATAGCGGACATGTTCTCACCCAATTTCTGGACACTTCTAATCTAAATCAGCTTTAAAACGAGAGATGCCGAGGAAATATCTACCCTTCTGCTGTCGTAGCACACGGTACACGATAGATATTGCTTTATCTATTTCTTAAATTGTTTGTTTTGGTAAAAAAAAAAACTATTTTTTTAATCTTTCTTTTATATTCCTTGTGTGTAATGTCGTATATGTGTGCTAAACAGCGATACTTGCCTGTGTCTAAGAAAACCGTGGTCGGTTTCATCGGTCATTATGTCTCTATTCGCGCTGTTTGCTGCAATGATTCGCGGCTTAGAAAATAATGCGAGCTCAAGACAATTTTAATTTAATTTCCAAACTTACGAGGAAAATTTTTGATTAAAACATTAGAAAACGTACTACTACAGACCTAGAAAAATATAGAATTCATTACGCTACGATAAAGTTAGTTAGTGGTATAATTTCAAAATTTTCTTCTAATTGTTCGAACTTGGTATCATAGGCATATTAGAGAAATTTATATTGTATATAAATTTATATACAATTGAATTTAAATTTTAAAACTTTTTATATATAAAGGTTGGAATTATTGTCTAGAAATATTGTAGTTGTACTAATAGTGGCCTTATGAAGACATGTACCAAAGGCATCAGAGAAACACTTATATCGAGCGTGAAAAATAATAGAAACTACAGTTTATATGGTTTAAAATTACCAAATTGAGCATTGCTTACCATCATAGTCGAAAATCTGTCCCTTAACGGCAAACATATATCAACAAGTGTATATTTTAGACATATGTGAAGTTTATACATTCATTACTTAATAGCCATTTCGCAAATATAAGCTGAAGTGACGCAGACAGCCCTTAATAAAATTTAAATAAAACTGTGTGTTAAAAAAATCTTAAACTACATAAATCTAAGAAAACATTTTCACAGCTCATCAAATTACACACAAATACAATCGTTGGCAAATTTTATACAAAAATCTCGTTATTACTTTAGAATTAAAACAATAAACTAATTATATTTGTAATATAATAATACCGCGCAAATTTAATGATAATGCTGAAAAAGCTTTGAACATCATTCAGTTTACAAACGAAAAATACCACAATACCACACTGAAAAGGAATAAAATTCTCGTTTTTATTTGTTTAACGTAAATTCTACTTAATTTTGAATGACATTCTTAACAGATAATAAATTCACCCAATTAGTGATAATGACTACCTACTTGTATCATATTCAAATTAAATATATATAATATTATTAAAATTATTTATTTGTCTCGAATAATAAAATTAATAAACACTAATTATAACACTATTGCACCTACACTTTGTAATACATTTTGAAATCTTGTACATTATTAATTAAAATGAATATTCTAACTTATTATCAAACGTGACATCATTAAATGTTTTTATCTATCTATCTGATCTCACAATTTAATAAATGTTTATGTTTATCCGACGAAAATATACTCTAACTGGCGACACTGTTAAAAAACTATCTCATTCCATTGCAAGATTCCAGCCCTAATATTCTATGTAACTTCCAAACAGTTCCATTACAACAAATACCTTAGAGAGTACAGTAGAATATTCCTTTTTCTATATCAGTTAACAAAAACTTAAACCTAGGCGCATAGTAATAAGCGTTCCGTTACTGTCACTGAAAATTAAAATGCAACCAAATAATAATGTTGTTTACTAAATCACTTGGTATAACTTGGAGTGAAAATATGCTAAATCTAGCAGTTGGAAGTTGGATGTGTTATTCCTAACGTACCTTCGTAGCTGTATGGTGTTATAAATGCTATTTTAGTCGCGCCGTAATATAGAACCTACCGAGGAATCTTTAAGAAGACCGCACAAAAAGACAGCATGAATATGAATATGAGGAACAGCCGAAAAATAAAACATTTCTATACATTTTTTCATTGTTTCGTATCGCACCATCAGATCTACATGCTGCGTTAATTTGAAAATTATTTATAAAATCACTTGTATAGTAATAAACACGGCTTCTTTTTCAGTTTCAGACTTCTGAAACGACACCTTTCTCTCGATTGGTATTCAATTACAAGAGAGAGACCGATCAAAATGCCAAAGTTAATTTCCTTAGTTTACGCCTGATTTATATCGAGTGCTCCTCAATTCCAGTACATATAGACAGCTCGTACCCAAAAGCTACAGGATTCCACGGCGTGCACCAGGATTGATCATACGCAGCAAAACTGTATTACTTTTTGGTGTTTACTCAGTAATTATAGCTCTTCATATAAAGCCTGCGGCACGCAAATAAAATGTGGAGCAAAATCGAGTGTTAATAAACAGTACAGCTGTTAACCGGACAACATATTCGCTCGTGCTGAACGCCCGTTTCTTACGGCGTAGTTACATTTCACTGGAAGTGTACAGGCGTCGGCGTCATGATATCGATGATGAAGTCCTCCATGTTGGGCAGCACTAGCACCTTCTCGAACTCCTTGCTGAGCTTCTGCTCGATCCAGTTGGAGATGTGAGCGAAGCGGAGCGTGCGCGCGCCCACCGCCGGACGCGCGCGCAGCACCAAATGCGGGTTACTACGGAACCTGCACCCACACAATCAATTCATGTGTGTCTGGCCTCACAGCTCAGTTGGTAGTAACCCTGCCTTCTGCGCTGTAGGTCGTGGGTTCGATTCCCACCCAGGACAATCATTTGTGTGACGGGTATTTGTTTCGGTGTCTGGGTGTCAATATGTATGTATTCAGAAAAAAATTATATAAGTATTATATCAGCTGTCTCGTTCCCGTGACACAAGATGCTTAGCTTACTTTGGGGCTAGATGTCCACGTAAATGTGTAATAATGGTCAGTCTTATTGCTATAAGGTGACCTGTTACAGACAACCTTTGAATGGACAAGGACTAGTGGACTTTATATGGGGCATTGTGGTTCATCTAACTATTCTAGAAAGTCGTGTACATTATTACTACCTTACTAATGCAACTGGAGGTAGCCCATTCCACAGTTCAAAAGTGTGGGTAGAAAAGTCCTTGTGACGCGAGTCGCCAGAGCCTTCTAAGATTCTATGTGTGGATAGGCCTTATTCCGAGGCATATCAGAAACTTTGTTTGGTTGGATTCATATGTATGTCACTCCTTCAAGTCAAAAACTGCAGAACCGATTTGAATGACATTTGGAACATACGATGATGATCAATATAACACATAGGCTACTTACCTAAATACCACCTAGGTGAATCCGCGGGTACAAGTAGTGAAATCATATTATGTTCTTGTATATTAAATGCAAATGTCCGAGTGTTTAATAATTTTTCACTACTATTGAAGCGATTTGATTGTTTTTGATTTTGGACAGAAGATGACCAACACAGACTTTCTTATCGTGGACATAAATCACCCTGAGGCGGCTAATCGCAGGCGTTTCTTTCGACCCCGTACCGAACTGAAGCAGTGAGCGAGATTCTCAACCAATTCCTATCCAACTCTGTATATTTTCATAACCAGTTTCACACAAAACCTTACCCGATCCATACACGATCGTGAGGCGGCGGTGGTAGATTCAAAGCCAATCTCCCTTCCAATCCGTGTATTTCTAAATGCAGTTTTATATCCGTGTTGGATAAGCCTTCCATGGCACGTTTCACGTACTTATAGTCGGTCACCTAAAATGAACAAACGAAATTAGACTCACAGTAAAATACGATTTTTATACAAGTTTAATTCTATCTTATTTCTACGGCTAAGATGTATGGACTCTATTATTTTTCAATCATACCTGCTGGAAGTATTTATTCGTTGCTATTTTATCGACCATTCGTAGGAATTTCTTCTTTGAGGAACCCCCTTCTGTTGTTGTTGACCTGAAATGAGTTTTTTTTTTATATTTTAAAGTTATGTTAGGAGCAGATGGCTGCCATGGTGTTAAGTGGTAACCTCTGCTCATAACAGGCAATACGACTTGCCCATACTTAGGTATGACAAGACCCAAGCCATATCGCATGCGCCCGTAACTCGAAGACGGTGAAGGTGGTGAAGGTGGAATGTCATGCGTCACCAGCAACAATACCTTTTAAACTGGAACATAGCAACGCAAATTACTGCTTGGCGGCAAAAGTAGGTATGGTGGCAGTAGGTCCCTGTACGAAGGCATAAAACTCTACTGTTACTTTAAACAATATCACAATACGTATAGCATAACCGCAACTTGAATCTTGTTGTTCCTAGGTAGGAGAGGACCCAAGTCGGACTGTCTGACTGGTGACTAGTAAAACAGGCTTCTAACCTACCTCTAGCACCAGTCTTTCATAAAACTGGTTTTTCACATAAAAATGTATTTATGTTTGATTTTACAATGTGTTTTCTTTTTTGTGAATGACAATAATTGTATTATTGTTATTATTATTGTTTGTTATGTACAAAGGTCACGATTTCTAGCGCCAGGTGGGCCGTCGTCTCGTTCCGTAACATTGCCACAAAAAAACGCCAGGTTGAGGTCAGTTCAGACACATGCACAGAGAGGTAGGTACTGACGCTGTGTCGGTGAGGGGTACTGTCTCGGCGCTGTCGACCGGCTGTACGGGCGGGCTCTCGTCGTCGCTACTCGACTCCGCTGAATCTTCCACGTCCGAGTCGTATATCGCAGGTTTCTTCATCTGGTTAGAAAAAAATAGAAATATAAATACTTATCTGTGCATTTAAAAGAACTTTATTTGCGTTTTCATTATATGATAAAAGGGCGGAACGAGCAGATGGCCCACCCCGTGGCACACCTTCAGGATAACAACTAATTCGAAGACATGTGTAGAACATCCAAGCCCCAATTCGAGCAGTATTCACTTTTTTCTGTATACGATGTTCATGATTATTGTCAAGATAGCCTCGTTCATTACTTTTAAGTCGCGAATAATTTAAAGCAAGTATCAAACATTAAGTGCATGAAAGGAGCCTCTTTGAGGAACACTTTAATCCTTTCACCAGACTGATTCGAAAGAAATTAAATATGTATTTCAGGTATTCCCTAACAAAACATAGGAAGTGACATGTCGATTGTCACTCTGTCTTGTGAGACAATAAATGTTTTATTTATTATTATTACTCTGAAAACTGAAGAAGTAACGTGTCATGGGCATGTAATTACACCTTGAATCACACTGACCCAACGATGGCAGTGCTCCCAGTACCGATCTTATCCATATTAGTTTCAGTACTACTGGCACTTGAAATTATTAAGTTTATTTTGTCATTATAAAGATAAAAAACTAAATTTATTTATTAAGGTTCAGCTAGGTTTATCGATCAGCGAGTTAAATGCTTCATGAGCGTTCATGTTGCCGGTCTTGGGCAAGTCTCATATCCTACTAATATTATAAACGTGAAAGTTTGTATGGATGTTTGTTACTCTTTCACGATCAAACGGCTGAATGGATTTGGATGAAATTTGGTACCAAGATAGCTTATGCCAAAGTAGCTTAGATCAAATTAGCCTATGTGTTAAGCCAGGAGCTTAACACATAGGCTACTTTGATCCCGGAAAAGAGCAGTGTTCCCGCGTAACACCGCGGGGCGCAGCTTGTATATATATTTATGTAGGCTCATGAGGAATATAACAATAACACTTCATTATACCACACTGCAGTACAACTTACTCTCATTTTTTCGGCAAATATGCTTCCCGTCGTCGGGGACCCACTCACTTCAGTCTCCACGATGTTTTCACTCGTGAGCAACAATTGGTCTTCTAATGTCATATCTGTGAATACATGATAAATTAGACTTGGAAAAAACGATTTAAGTATTATATCAGTTGTCTGGTTCCCATGATACAAGCTACGCTTAGCTTACTTTGGGGCTAGATGGCGCTGTGTGAAATGTCCTACAATATTTATTATTAGTAATTATTAATTTCATTCTTTTACGGGTGGACTATTCCAAATACTCGGGTCCAGCGTCTCCGTTTTCAATGTAAATTTTGTACGTCCATGTTTCGTGATGAGCAATGAGTTGTTGGCGATTACAGTACAGTTGTATATGAAACGACGAAGTATATATATCTCACTCTTTTCCTTGAGTTTCATGAGGTTGATCTGGGTGGAGAGCGCGATGTATGCGCCGCCTTCGTACCGCAGGTGCGCGTCGAGCCACACGCCGCGCGCGTCGCACGACACGGGCAACACGCGCTCCACCAGCGGACACGCGCCCGCCAGCGACAGCTCCGTCACCACCAGCGGGGACATGAACGACGCCAACTGCGGGGGACACACACACACACACACACACACACACACACACACACACACACACACACACACAATATTATAATACTCAATTTATTTATTGCTGTATCACATGTGAACCTTTTCTATAAGGTACAGCAAATAATACGTAGGTAGACCGAATTTTTTTTTTTTTTTTTTTTTTAATTTATTATTGTGGTAAACAAACTAAAAAACAAGTAATACTAAAATAACATAAATACTTAAATAAATTATTCACTGTGGAACCCACACCGTTTACCACAGATTATTATTTTATATATATTTTAGATATTATTTTGAAAAGATAGTAGTTATTTATGATTTTGCGTTTGTTTTTTCAAAATCAAAAAATACACAACCATACTTGTATAGTACAGCCGAGCGGTCGCGCCCACGGACAAATAAAACGTGAAAGCGAGGTGAAAGTATATCGACCCTTGACCGCCGACCTATTTAGCGACAATTTTACCCCCTCCATTTTAGCGATAAGTAAGCGTGACCTTATGTTTTGAATGTTATTGACGTGTCCAAGTCTTTTCTTTATGAATTCTATGGAAATGTCGGTCTCACATCGGGATGTTACCTTGAGCGTGTTGAGTTTCCTCTGTATCCGGTTCTGGACGCGCGCGAGCATGGCGGGGTCGCGCGTCAGGTCGTACATGAGCCGCGCGAGCGCAGTGTTCATCCACGTCACCTCGGCGGGGAGCAGCCGGCATTCGCACTCGGGGGACGGAGGTTTACTCTGTAATTAAATGCGAACACATGTATATCGATAAACTCTTTACTGCACACCAAATTAATAACTAATAATAATTTACTAGGTATTATATATGATACATAGTATTAAAATGGGCCCAATGGGCGGCATTATAATAGTAATATTGGTGGACATTTCACACAGCGCCATCTAGCCCCAAAGTTAGCTAATCGTAGCTTGTATCATGGGAACCGGACAACTGATATAAAACTTACATACTTTTTTGTTAATACATACATATAATACATATTAACACCCAGACACAGAACAAACATTTATGTTCGTCACACAAATGTTTGATCTGGGTGGAAATTGAACCCACAACCTACAGCGCAGGAGACCGTGTTACTACCAACTGAGCTATAAGGCCAGTCAATTATAACTATAGTATAGTGATCTCTTCCATGAAACCTTTTGTGAAAATACTGCTTCAATACTAACATAAACTACAACTACACTAATATTATACAAAGGTATGTATATATAATATGTTATAAGTTTGGGGGGTAAAAGGTAATCTCCGAAACCACTGATTCGATTAAGATCTATGCTATTTAAAGATAATACAGGTACGTATAACCATATGATTTCTAGCTAAGGGGTATTATATAGTTTTCAAAGAAACACTATTAACTGTTAGTTAATAAAGTAAATATATAACGGACATAACACTTCCTCTTCTTGTTCTTCGATCTCTCGTGTGGGGAAGGTTCAATCTGGCACATCACGCCGACGTCACAAGTTTGCTTGCGAAACGTTATTTCGTGAGTCTGTTTCGATCAATCATATTAGGAGCACGTTAATAAAATCTAAGAAACTAATAAAATAAATCTTCTGTCGCTAAGAAATAATTTAACTTTCTGGTATTGTTAAAAAACAATTTTGAATAGCTAAACATCAATAAAGATCCAATATCAAGGTGAAAGTCATGAAATCTCCGACCTAGATGATATAACACAAAAATGCTTAAAACGTAGTAGTATCGATTAAGTATTGTTAATAGTCGCAACAAAACATTTTACTGATACTGACTAACAGTATTGAGGATCTATTGTATAATATAATAAGAATCAGTTTGGTCATAAAATAAATAAATATATGCAAAAAGCAGTCTCTTACCTGAATAATTTTGAATAAATAAGGCCAGAAGTTCTTCTCATAAGATTCTGTGTCCTGCGGCAGCGGTTGCGACAGAGACGTTATGGTCACACCCTCCGACATTGAGTCTACCGCTTTACTCTGAAAATAATAAATAAATAAATAAATATTGGACAATTCACATAGCTCCGAAACGTAGCTTGTACTATGCAGACAACTGATAACTAAATACTTATTTTGAAAATACATACAGCCAGATACAGAACATCTACGTTCAGAAATGATTGTCCTGGGTGGGAATGAAACCCACGACCTACAGCAACGGATGGCAGGCATCGTCATTATCATTAATAGATCAAAGCAATTCCTAAATTTTCTACAACACTGCAAGTCCAACTAACAATTAGACATTTGCAATGTGATAAAGTTACTGAACGAGCAGATGGCCCATCTGGTGTCAAACGATAACCTGTGCTCGCATAACAAGCAATACGTCTTGGGTCTTCCCCTACTTAGGTACGATAAGACCCAAGTAGCATCGTATGCGCCCGTAACTCTGAGACGTGAAGGTAGAATGTCGTTTGCCTGAAATTTCACCAGCAACCACATTCAAACCGGAAAACAGTCACGCGGATGCATACTGCTTGGCGGCAAAAATGGGTATGGTGACTTCCCCCGATGTACTTGGCTTAAGTTCTAATGCTGCTAGACAATCTCACAGTATTTTTGGCAAAAGCTACGGTGTCTTTCTCGGATAGTTTGTAGACAGCCAGTTCAATGCCGTCCTTGCTTTCGCCGGGACTCTCAGCCGACTTATCCTCCGAAGCGGACGACTCCACAGAGCCCGGGTTCGCTTCCGATATTGCCGTGGTTAGTCGACGGAACCTGGAATATATAATAATAACAATAATTTATTTATTACTGAATAAGATACAACAGAGATGCACAGTATACAAAACTGAATACTAAATATTGGTGGATATTTCACACAGCGCCATCTAGCCCCAAAGTAAGATAAGCATAACTTGTATCATAGGAACCAGACTACTGGTATAATACTTTGTTGTATGTAACATATGATGCATATTAACACCCAGACACAGAACATCTGATGTTAAGTGACGATGTGGTCTACGATGAAGCATGCTTGCCTAGAAGGAACCTATTCACTCTCCTCTTGAAGACTTCCAATTTCTTGTTGAAATGTTTTGAGCCGTCCCATATTAGGGTGTTTCGTGCATGTTTGGCTGACTTACCATTCGTGTTTATCACGGCCCGTCCTGGCGAACAGGTACAAATGCGAATGCTTGTCTTTGGAATGTTTAACGTGTACGCTCCACTCCCCTTCCACAGCGCCTTCCGCACCAGTTTCCAATTCCTGATAAAAAACAATTTTTACTTCTCTTTTTGTCATAATACTTTAATTTATAAACAAGACGAGCGTTACAAACTTATATTAGTACTGTTACAGCATAAATACTCTGTCACTTTTATGTAAAACAGAATAAAGAATAGTATTTAATACATTATTCATACATAGTTTTTGCATACTTCAAAGCAGTGTTCACATCAACAAATAAATTGCTTAATTGGCCGGCAATGAAACAAAATAGCTTTGGGTCTAGAGTCATAAACAAAAAAATTGCTGGCAGAATGACAATGGCCAACAGTTGCCGCTTGCTTTCTGGCAGAGTAAATGAAACAATAGAAGGGAAACTTCGATAAAATATATATCTCAATAGTGGTTGCGGGAATACCTAACATCTCCCAATCAATTCATTATTTGATAATGTTTGTGTATTTATTATACAAAACATTAAACTATTAAGATACATTATATACCGTTGTACAACGATACTTCTAGCAAATACAAAATTTCATTTCAATTCAAATTTCATTCCATATATTTATGTAGTAATTTAGTTAAAATCTACGTCCAGTCCTTCCTCTTGTGAGGAAGATCTAAGAGATGCCTAGCTGAACTTCGACGAGACTATCACTCTTGTACATTAGCTAATTTAACAACTTACACGCACGGGAAATTTATATGCGGAAAAGCGGAAGTACCATGACTTCTAGGTTGTTTATAATTGTATTATCTTAGATAAATTAGGGCTAGAGATGAAGTACAAAATAGGATAACTGTTTGATAAACAGTTATCGCGAGTTCATTTAGACGCGATAGAGCAAAAAATTACACTAGTGATAAGGAAGTAGGGAGAGGGTTTTTATATGAAGGGGGGGGGGGGGTTACAAAACTACTACACGTACTTGGCACATCTTCTACTGCCTAAAAATGCCTGTATATTACTTTTTATGTGTTTCAGTTACACAACGAGCAGATGGCCTACCTGGTGTTAAATGGTAACCTCTACTCATAACAAGCAATACGAATTGGGTCCTCCCCTACTTTGATAAGACCCAAGCCACATCGTATGCGCCCCTAACCCTGAGACATGAAGGTGGAATATCTTATGTGCCTGTAACTTCACCGGCAACCACACGTGATAAGTGAAACTTACAGCCTCTTCCAGAAAATCTTTTATCCTCGACATCTCATTGTCGTCGAAATCCTCATCACCCTCGTTCGCAGTGCTGGTGGCGGACTTGGTGAGTTCCATCTCATCAGGGAAGGGCTCCTCTTGTGCCTTCTCGCTCTTCTTGTCCTCTTGACCCTGGGTCTCCGTTGCGGGTTCCGTGCATGTCGATACATTGTCTGTTTTCTTATCTGTTAAAGAGATTTTATTTATTTATAGCCACAGGCTGCAGTTTCGCGTATAAATAATAGTCTACGAGTTATTCTAAATCCATTTAGTAGTTTCAGAATATGAAAGAACATTTTTTAGTACTTCAGTTACGGAATGAGCAGTATTGCTGTGTGGCACAAGTAACTTTGAGACGTGAAGGTGGAATAGTAAGAGTATGTACTAACAAAACCATATAAACTTCATTATCTTTACATAGTATAAAAAAAAATTGCTTCCCGCCGTCTGTCCCTCTGTACGCTTAGATCTTATAAATATCATACGTATTAAAACTATCTGTACCCGGCATGCGTTGCAATAACACGTTAAGTAGGCACAAAAGTTTCATTAAAAACAAAAAAAATAACACATTGATTTTTTGGGCCAGGAACCATCACGGGCCGGGCGTCCCCAGAACACTCTATCAAAGTTTCATCACAATCTGATCAATGCTTTCGGAACGCATAGGAAACAAACATACTAACAATGATTTTTATTTATATAGATTATTATATAGTTAAGATGAAGACTTACCTCTGTGCATTTTCCTAACTAGCCTGTGTCTGAGTCCCTCTTTGCCGGCCTCACCATCACAGTGAGATACGCTGGAACAGAAAATAAAACAAGACGAATATATACATGAATTATATAATATATAATCAAATATTTTATTACGAGGAACAAAGCAATGGATTACAGAACTGAGAAACGATGTCCGCAAAGTAATAAAAACTGTATCAACGCCCACCTGAATGATGGCTATTGAAATCTGACATCGAAAAATAAAGCGTTTGCTATTTATATTACCTCTTGTCCCTTCTTCTCCATATAAACTTCCTCTTCTTCTCTGGGCTTGTGTTCGTCTCCGTGCTTTCGGTTTCCTGCTGTCCCTTTTTCTCCACAACAGCTTCCGATATCTTCCGTTCCGCTTGCGCTGCGTTCTCTTTCTCAAGCACCTGTATCTTCTCTTTTTCGTTTAGAATCACGCAGATTGGATACTTTTTGCTCCATTGCCTGAGTAAGGAATAAACATTCGAATAAATCAGTGTACCTTCTAATTTAGACTCAATGCAAATTACTACAAAATTCTACCGTCTAAATATATTTTTTTATATATTTTTTATTTGCAGCAGAGTCTCATTGACATAATTTTTAAGACTAGGAAATGGAATGTTGATTTATATCATAAAAAACAAGTTATTACGTCTTTTAAAAATTAATATACTACCGTAAAGAAAGAAAACGAGACTAATGCATACCTGTTTTCAATTTAAACAAAACCAGTTATAAGAATACATAAGTAGAACATTATATATAATCTAAGTCAAGGCTTTAAAATTGCTCTCAAATCAAACAATAGAAACATTAAATTAATGTACAGTTTAAGCGGTCGTTTTTTGACAGGCCTTACAGCTCAGTTGGTTAGTAACTCTGCCTTCTCAGCTGTAGGTCGTGGGTTCGATTCCCACCCAGGATAAACATTTGTATGACGAATATAGATGTTTGTTCTGTGTCTGGGATTCAGTATGTATTATATGTAAGCATTTACAGAAAAAAAGTATTTAAGTAGGTATTATATCAGTTGTCTGGTTCCCATGACAAAAACCTATGCTTAGCTTACTTTGGGGCTAGATGGCACTGGGTGAAATTTCCGCCAATATTTATTTATTTATTATTTGTTAAATTTGGACAAAGCAGAGCAAAGTCTACAATTATTTGTCTCACGAGCTTAGCAACCAGTACTAATAATGTCACTGGTACTCGCGACCAAAGTGAAGTGGTGAAAGGCCTCAAAGTGGCTTTTCGTACACTTGAAGTTTGCGTTTGAATTGCTTTTCTCGGATATGTCGTTTGCCTCTAAATGTTTTCTTTCATCATTTTGACATCTTCGTATTACGCACATATTGTTTTCAAGTGTTACACTCACTGGTCTGGATTTGAGCCAGCTACCTCCGGTTTAAAACTGGAGGTCTCTACCACTAGGCCACCACGCTCATACGACCTTAGCGATTTCACGTAACATTGAGAGCAGAAACAATTAAAACAAAGTATTAAGCCATTACATAGAAAACAAGATATGAAAATATAACTAATGTTTTCATCTTAGCTGACATTTCATAATCTAATAAACCAGTTATAGTAAGTCTAGACTGCTTTTCAAATTATGGTTCTATAGACTTATTATTTTTTCAGTGTATACATCATATTTATAGCGAATATTTTTTTGTTGTTATTCCATTACAAATGTCTAGACCAGACTAATCCTTGCTTGAAACATAAAAAGTTGTAAAGTCACCGCTGCGATCTTATCATAAGTGTAAAATATAAATGCATATAATTATAGGACCTTAAGGAGCCTATTTTAAGGTGTGGTGTAGAAAACACCTAAGGAAAATAGTATGCTAACGAAAAATATACTTGCTGAACAAGAATAATAAATAAATATTGGTGGACATTTTACACAGCGCCATCTAGCCCCAAACTAGGCATAGCTTGTGCTGTAGGCGCATTTTTTTATGTATACCTCTATTTCGAAAATACATTTTAAACAGCAAGACACAAGAACGTAACGATTGTAACGATTACACAAATGTTTGTCCTGGGAAGGACTCGAACCCTCGATGTACACTGCAAAAGGCAGCATCACTACCCAGCTGTGAAGCCATTCAATAATGAAAGCACTGTCTTTACTCACCTTCTCTTCACAAGCCCCTTCGGCAGTAATATGACTCTAGCTCCAGCCAAATTGTATAGTCTATGTTGATAAAATGTTACTGCATCTATTTTCTCATCCCAAAGTGCCCTTTTTGCCACTTTCGTTCTTGTATATGATATTCTTAGATTGTACCCTAAAATTAAAAGAACTTATAATTATATTCTGCACCATTATATTGACATGGCTGCTACCATCTATTTGTGCGCGATATATAGGAGTATAGAAGAAAAATGATGTTCAAAGAACATACTTTAAGTGTGGCATCAGAATTCTGCTATCCGGCATCTGAGACTCATCTCTCTCTTTATATTTTTGGTGCAATGTGATGCATCAAGTGCCTTAGGTCTCCCCACTCTTTAGGTCCCTAAGTCCCAGGTCTAAGGTACTTAAGCCATATCACTGTTATTATGGGTAGAGAATACCGCTTATATGTGCCAGTTTTCTCAATTCCAATGATCTGTCAACCAGTTTTGGAGTTTTTCAACTTCATAAATAGTTTCTGTATCCATTTTTATTTATACATAGATGAATAACTCATGAGACAGCTTAAACTATATCAAGATAGCAGAGATAACCATAAATTACCTTCCAGTTTCATAAATGCTGTTGTTGTTTTATTTATGTGATAAGTGTAAGGATCGTAATCAGGAAATCTGTAGTGGTTGATCCATCCCTAAAATAGAACAAATTTGATGAAAATACCTGATAACTTATTATACTTAATTATTTAAAATTATCACATTATAAGTCATAACTACCTCATATTTCTTTAAAGGTTGATGTTCTTTCACAGACGGTATTGTATATGTGGCCGGTATCATGCTACTCCGTTTTATTTGAAGGAAGTTACCCTTTTGTGGTTCCCAATGACTAAAGTAATTATCCAACAAATAATGCTTAATATTACTCGCTAAGCAAAAGGACCAAATTCCCAATAAGAATCCGTTCCAAACGTTTGAATTAGGAAATAAGAAATAGTTAACAATGAGGAAAATTGTTAGAAAATACATGGTAAAGTTTAGGAAATATGTTTTGGGTTGTGATGAATCTTTGTTCTTTTGCAGGTTTGACTTGCTAGGAGGTAGGCCAAAGTTTGTTGGTGTAGGAGGCGGTTGACATTGAGCATATTCAAAAGGCTTATTGTTCTGACATTCTGGTACATTGGAAATATCACCAAACCCATCCATTGTGCCCTCCAAAGCTTCAACACCAGACTCCACATCCAAAAGACTGTCAGTGAGTTCATCCCTTATATCTGCCATTTCACTGTAAACTATTCAAAACAAATCAATAAAAAACATAAATTCACTAAACTCCACCCTAACAGCTAGGATTGTCACAGATTTCATTTTCACTTACCCAAATTCTTGTGTGTATCATCACTGGAATCAGATTGGCTTTTCTCAACTGGAAGACTAAGATCACGCTCTGTTGCTTTAGCGGTAATAGGCTGTGTCAGTTCTGACAGATTCTGCAAACTGCTATCTAGTGAAGATACCTATTTGAAGTAAAAATGTTTCTGATTATTTTAAAATATGCATGGCCTTAGAATATATTCATAGAAACCACAAATGCTGAACGAGTTATTTTATGCATAAAATTGTAATGAACTTATCTATAAAAAAATTAATGCTAATCTGATAAACATAATCAGATTTTTTTTAGAATCAAAACTACTTTTCGTATCGTAAAAAATAAGTTATTTATATAAAACCTGTTTGGTGCATAAATTGTAGTGACTGGTTTCTATTAAAATTTCAGCCTTATTATGAGTCTTCTAACTATTACACACCATTTGAAGATTCTAAATTAATCATGATGGAGCTTATTCCAGGCCCACATAATAAAATATCCAAAGTATAAGCTGTGTTATGTCTTCGCCATTAATCAAAGTACAGTTCAAATAAATACTTCTCTCATTTACTCCATTTGAACCAGAATAAGATGGATGCTATTTAGTACTTCAATTTTTGACAAAAATTCTAAGTTTCAATAACAAGTGTAATGTAATTGGTGCTTAAGTGCAACTCACCTGGTTGTCAGTGTCACCAACACTTTGCTGGTCAACATCTTTCACAGCCGAATTCTCCTCAGAATCCGATGCGGAATTCTCTCTGGGTATTGATTTTTCCTTTGTTTCTATTAAACAATACATAACAAAAACATAGTTATACAAGCAAAACTCAACAAGTAGATTTCACAAAAAATATTAAATACCACTAAGATATACCTTCAAGAGATTTAGTTTTCATATCCTCGACGGCTTGAGCTATTTTGAACTTAAAATCATGAAATATCTTCCAAGTCTCATTGCTGCCTTCCTTTGCATCTTGTGTGTTCACTTCTGGTGTGCTCCTTTTGCCAAGGCGGTGCAGATACTCTTTCATAGGAGAGGATGTTATCTCTTTCGGTGTGCTCGATCTACTATCATCCTTCTCTTTTGTATCTGCTTTAGCATCTTCTGGTTTTTCTACCTTTTCTGCTGGTTTCTCAGAACGCATAGACTTGAAATACTTGTCTATGATTGAAGGTGTCTTTTCACCTCTCTTGGGGCTAGCATTCTCACTCTGGGCAGTAGATGGAGGGTCACACTGAGGTGTAGGAGGGTCATCCTCACAAGCATTGAACAGCTCCTCCAATTCCTCATTATTAGCATTATATCTGAAGGATAGTGATGCATTTGGTGTTTTTCCTGAAACATGAGATAGTTATTGTGATTATATTACAAAACAATTGATCTTTCCTCCTTTCAATAATATTGTAGAAGACTAAAATCGAAGTGTTTAATTACATGCTCTTTGTTTTCCAACTTGGTTTCTTATTTTTTTAACAAAGGCACTAGGCAAAGATCATAGTACGATGTAGTTATCATTAAATTATGATTAATTTAGAGGATCGTTGAAAACTGTTGTGAAATAGCTTGCAATGACATACCTGCGCCGGAGATCTCCATTGTAACAAATAAACTAACAATTCATTGATGTCTAGATAGTAATCTTGTTCTTGAATACATGACTCTGTGGTTAATACATTATCGGTGTTAAAAAAAAATGTAGTTTTATGCCAATTTATAAGATTTTTCTTGTAGTTTGATGTAAATCGACGCAACTCAACAGTTCTGCACAAATTAAAATACAAATTCGACTGAGGATAAATGACGAATGTTTGGATTGAAATTGATTGTGACATTGACATTAATAATAATGTTTTTCCAAAAGACAACAGACATGTAAGTCACTATCAACGTCAGCTTTGACAAATTAACAGCTATTTTTTACTAGCTATAAAAAAATAACACTGTTCGGTGTGCCTATCTTTATAGTACCACTGAAGTAGGACAGTTTTCTTCCTATTTATATGTTCGCAATAGAGTTCACTTTTCTTGGAACATTAAGAAGATCATCATCAGCTCTTATTTTATCTGCTTGATAAAGGCTGATATAAGTAGGCCACTTTGGGTAACTACAACTGTAACACGAATTTTTGGCGTTTTAAACCTTGTTTCTATTAGCCATCTTCCGCATTTTATCTTTACAGCTGGCAGCCCCGTCCGAAAAGTCATTGTTAGCAGTTCTTCGGCGTAGTTTTTTGAACATAGAGAACTCAGTACCTTAATAGTAGTTATGTAACTAGCTCAGTCTGCTACCATTTCAACTGCACTGTGGGTGTGACTTTTACTTTCCCCTGCTGTCCTTTGTCAGAAAATTTCGTTAGCTAATTTAACTTTAGAGAAACAGGTGCCAATATTTTTCACTATCAACATCAATCGATCACCCAAGTTTTAAGATTTTGGAGTCCCTTATAGATTAAATCAATTGGAATATTAGATTTTCTTGTAAAATCTGTCATCGTAGATAGTGTTAGTTATTCTACTTATTCTATACACTATAATAACTATACTCATAATAGGATTCTCAACATCATTACCCGTTACCAATAACTTAACTTTTTTCCGTTGAAAGATATGGCTAACAATCGTCAATCTGCATAACAAGTTAACACGAACATATTACAAAGTTTTCCAACTTAAAAATCAGCTCTATGCTCGTCACATATAAGTCAACCCAGACCCGGAATCGAATGGAAACCCTCGTTTTGCAGGCAGTCTTATCAAATTAGTTGTATAGCAGTTCTATTAGTCTAGACTTATACAATACAGGAACATACATTATATAATAATATGTCAGTCAGGACCGATTTTATTTTTCGACGGCTAGACTCTGTCTTTTTCAAAAAACCCTCTGGTAACACTGCATGTTGACCTCGGCTCAGGTAAAACTGTCAGACTGTCAGTCACTGACATTAGTAATCCGCTGTTTGTCTACTGTCAACGCAGAATGAACATTTCAAGGCAATACTTTCGATGTTTTGCTTGTATTTTGTGAATTTTATTGTGTTATTCTAATTGATTATGGGATTTACCATGCTACACTTTTGGTTCAATACTTAGTACAAAGTGAAAATGATTTACAAACTTACTGTGCTACTTGTATTTTGCGCTTGTGGCCTCGGTTCCGTGAACAAAGATGAAAAGGTACAACGTGAGACCGCACCGATTGTTGCCCATTGATTTCTAGAATGTTTAATTATGTAAATATAAGGAATAGTGAGAGGTACAATGTGACTGTATTTGCTGTTTTAGGAAATTACGGATCTGTCGCGAGCTTTGGATGACCGGCCACTTCTGTTTGCCACGTTAGGTGGCGGCATGGTGGCTGTGGAGCCAGTAGCGGGAAATATAATCTGGAAATTGAAAGATGGTAAGTACTTAACTATATTTTTAATAATGAAAGTATTTATTGTTTAAGACAATATTTTTGTTTTTTTTTATTTTTTTTTATTCTCTAGTTTAATAATCTCTAATTCTTCTAATTTCTCTCTAGTCACTCTTGCAGTAATGACCACACATCTGTGCCGCTGTGATATAGTTATGTTGCAAATGCGTTCATCAATCATCCTTAAAGCGGGAGCTAAAGCCCTATAATTTCTGGTATTTATTTTTCTTTCGTGTTATTTCATCATTCACTTAGGAAAGTTTTTAAAGATGATTCATCAGTGTCTTGTTTTCTATTTATGCTTTTTTATAGAGCAAAGATAAGTAATATTTTTTATAGGATATTTAATAATTGAAAGATCGTTCATCTAATTCAAGAATTAAGTTTTTCTTACGGTATGTCATAAATAAAATGTTACGATTTCTTAACAGTTCAAAATGATACATAGGTCTTTTAAAATCAATATTTACTTAGGAGGGTTTTTTAAAGAATTATGTATCACTTTTATAAGTATTGGATTAGGTATGTGAACATCACCTATTTATTGTTTTAAGTAGAATAATATATAAAAGGATTATAAGATAAAAACAATTGTGACTGTTCAAATTGCTGTACCCATTAAGAAGGCTGAAAGATGATGAATATCTGTAAGTTTTGTTACAAATATCCAAGAACTTTTTAAACTCTTCAAATGTCAGAAATTTTCTGTTCCAATGTTTGATGAAAATGAGACACAAAATGATCTGTTACAAAAAACTAATAATGTGCAAAATGGTTTTAATTCAACTCACATGATTGTTGGTTAAAATAAGATTCTTATTCAGTCTGTTAAAACCCTAATAGAGTTACCCCTAACACCAAGTTGTAAGAAAATACCTAGCTAATTATAATTACTCATAGTAATCCGAAAATTCGTAGATAACACACTTTAATAACCTTAATAACCGAGTACGATTTTACTATAATGCATAATCTGATAAAGAATTGAGGTATATACAATAAACATTATAAATAGGTAATGTAGTTTGGATAGCTTCTGTTAGGCTCTTATCACAATGGGGGTTTGCGAGTTTGTTGCGATCGATCGGCCGACACACTCGCTGCCAGTGTGCAATGCAAATGCTTACATACATAGTAAAGTACATTATACACATTTATAATTCGAAAAAAATTACTTCGTTGATAAATTACATTGATGTTTCACTGAGAACAAAAGTCGGTCATTGACATACAAAAACCACATCGGTACAATAAGGCAACATCATGACTCAGATGAAATTAGTACGAAAATACACAAATACCAAGTGGAGGAAGACGTGGAAGCTTCTTCGATATATATAAGAAAATAAATATTACTGACACATTAGCTGACTCAACACGAATACTCTAAAACCAGGAATCCGAAGATTGCGAAGGGATTTTTTTACTAAGACGGGAGTTTCTTTGTAACGCCTACACTTCTTTGAGATTTAGAATGACATAGTAAAATATATATCATATTATGAAGGTTTTGTAATGATTTACTAACAAAATTCCATGCGGAAGAACCCAAAGTGGGGTCCAATAGTTTATATTATACAAAGCGCGGCGCGATTACTTTTCGATAGCCCTCCCTCTCACCAAAAAGCCTGCACAAACGTCTAGGCGATCTGAGGCCAACAGCGTACAGATATACACGTCAAAACAAAAAGTCTCGGAGGGTTTTTGTCAATTGACGCCTTGCCTTCTATCCCAACTCAATCCAATATTAAATGTATATAATAACTATAAAATACCGAAGAATGACTTTGGGATTAATGCAACAATGTATTCTATCGCTCTATTTGTGGCTTTCTATGCTGATAAAGAATTTATTTCGGGGCAAGAACAAAACCAGAAAAAACTGATTTCATCCTAATTTCAGTTTTGAGGTGTTTTTTTTATTTTATACAGTTACGGAACGATCCAACGGGCCACCTGGTGTTAAGTGATAACCTCTGCCCATAACAACCGATGCGACTTTGGTCCTCCCTTACTAGGTACGAAAAGACCCAAGTCGCATCGTATGCGCCCGTAACTCTGAGACGTGCAGGTGGAATGTCTCGTGTGCCTGTAATTTCACCGGCAACCACACCTTTCAAACCGGAACACAGTAACGCGAACGCTTTACTGCTTGCCGGCAGAAATGGGCATGGTGGCAGTACTTCCCCGGACGAACTTGGCGAGAGTTCTACTGCTCTTAAGAAATGTGTGATATAAAATTGTTAGATATCTTATAAATCGGCACCTAAGTTTCCTTTCTAATTTCCCACTCACACAAAAATCTCACTCCAGTCAGAGTGATTAAACGTGTGTAGGTTATGAGTCCAAGTATTACAAAGATATATTATGATAACCTGTATTTCCAATGATAATGTACCTACTGATAATAATATAGCCATGTGTTCAAACACATGATATGCATGACGCGCTATCTGTTAAATCTGTTTGTATAATTACCTCTATATAAATACAAAACTCTGTATTAGAATTTTGGCCTTGAATTTGTATCGTGGTATAGATTATGGAAAGATGGGACTTTAGCCTGTATTAATATCAGCCTTTTAGATGGTTCGGGCATGTATAAAGGACGAATGAAAGAAGATTGACGAAATAAGTCCATAAGGCGAATGTGAATGATACCATTGGAGGGGGAAGACTTTGGCGTACGTACTTAAATCAAAATCGGTGATGTTTTAGAATAAGGACAGGTCAAGAGTACCACCGACGTCTATAAGCATAAGCTATGCTTAGTTTGGGGCTAGATGGCGCTGTGTCCACCAATATTATTATTATTATCTTTCGAACCTCATACTAGTATGAGGCTAGCTTCATCGCACCTCTCTGGGCGGAATAAGGCTTACCCACACATGATAGAACCTTGGATGTCAATCGCTTCACAATATATTTTTCAAGCACAAAGACGCCCTAAAAAAACAGGCACACGAATTAGCCATGTTATTTTGTTGTACTTGATTGTTTGGAATAATCGAGACAGCAATCGCTTCGTACAAACTGCTATCACATACGAATGTATTTTTTTACCTACATTGTAGTGATGTTATCAAACTGTAATTGTGACCTATTATTATCTACCTTCGTCAACATTGTATATTGGAATTTAATATTTTTAGCTTATGAGATTCATCGTGCGTTTTATTTGTTCATTGGCTCTTCTTACTCCAATGAGAGCGTGGTGGTCTAGTGGTTCTGACCGCAAGTTTCAATCCCGAGGTCGTCGGCTCAAATCCCGACGTGCACCGTGCACCTATGAGTTTCTCGATTGAAAGATTTATGTGCGCAATACCACGTTCTCAAAACGGTGAAGGAAAACATCGTGAGGAAACCGACATTTCCTAGAACTAAAAATTCGAAAACATGTTCTAGTGCACGAAAGGAGTCTTTGAGGCGCACTTAAAATCCTTTCACCACACCGGCTCGAGAGAACTAGTGACTCGAATAGATAGAGAAGTTACGTAGCAGTAGAACTTATGCCAAGTTCGCCCTGGGAAGTAATGACATCTACCCAGTTCTGCCGCCAAACGAATGCATTCGCGTTATTTTGTTCCGGTTTGGAAGGTGTGGTTACCGGAGAAATTACAGGCATATGGGACATTCCACCTACATATCTCGGAGTTACGGGCGCACACAATTCGACTTGGGTCTTGTCGTTCCTAAGTAGGGAGAACCTAAGTCGTATGCTTGCTATAGACAGAGATACCGTGAACCATTGACCGACGCTTTAGGGAAGCGGCTAAGAAATAAAATCCCTTCCATTTGCTGAAGTCTTAAGTTATTATATGTATGTTAGTCACTGAGGTATGTATTTATCGTATATGGGCCAATGTATTTAATACTAAGTAGCCTGAAATAAATAAATTGTTATTATTATTAAACACGAGGTAAACCATTTGTCCCTTCCGTAACACGTAAAAAAAGTTAAGCAGTGTTGGCAGCTATGGATTTAGATGTGGGTTATATATATAAATACTCGTGATCAGCGTCCCCGAAACCCTTACATCCCTATCTTCAGCAAAGTTGTTGTTCGTTTCTAGTATAGTCCTGTATAATCCCCGTCACTCCTACCCACATCCCACCGAACTCCGAACAACACTTTTGATGTGAAACATCTATAGCCGCACGTAAAACCGATTTCTGGCTTGACGACGCGTCGCCACGGCATGAGCGCTGATTGGTCCGTTCAAGGTTACGACAAATCATAAACATTATTAGTGATGGGGTACTTAGTTTCTTACAAAATAATGTCGATGTTTCACATCTGCCAGGCGTCCCGCGACGGCTCACATTTTTTTGATACGTAGAGTCCTGTTAGCGTCACTCTTAGGTAACGAAATAATCTCCCAATTTTTCATATAGAACCCGTAGTCAAAATGCCGAATCAGCAGGAGAACATGATGCCGCAGTTCCTCCCGGACCCTCGGCACGGGTTCCTCTACGTGTACGGGCCGAGGGGCGACCAGCAGATGCTCAAGAAACTGCCGTTCACTATACCCGAGCTGGTCGCCAACGCGCCCTGTCGCTCCACAGACGGCATACTCTATACCGGGAAGAAGAGTGACACTTGGTTTATGCTCGACCCTTTGACAGGGTCGCGAGAACATGTTTCAGGTAAGATTTATATAAACTTGTAGCGTTATTGCTTTGCTGTGTGAAGAGTGAAGAGTCACTGGGTATCTATACAAATAAATAAAATTGGAGTGTCTGTTTGTAATGTTAAAATAATCGCTTTTTACTAAGTACATATGGATGTATACACGGTACATATACCAAAACAACACTTTTTAAAATTTTTGTCTGTCTGTCTGTTTGTTCCGGCTAATCTCTGAAATGGCTGGACCGATTTTGACGGGACTTTCACTGGCAGATAGCTGATGTAACAAGGTGTAACTTAGGCTACTTTTCCGAGGGGTAAAATAGGGGTGCGTGATAAAACCGAATTTCACGCGGACTAAGTCGCGGGCAACAGCTAGTATAGGATAGAATATATTTTATTTGACACACACAGTTCACATAACACATAAAATAAAATAAAAAAGACAATTATATAAAATGACAATAACACATGGCAGTTTCCATCTTTACGTCTGTCAGTGCCTGGGAGCAGTGCGAAGTAGAGCGTGGTGACCTAGTTGTACTGACCCCGAGTTTCAATCCAGAGGTCGCTGGTTCGAATCCTGACGTGTAACAATGAGTACTTGCACTTGGAAAAAATATTTGTAAGAGTCAAAATATCGTGAGAAAAGCGATATGTGCTAGAACTAAATAAATCGAAGAAATGACGGGGAAGTGCACAAAAGGCTTCTTTGAGGCGCTGGTTTGTGAGAGAAATGAGAAGAGATTTCCCAAGAGAAATAAGGGAATATTACTGTTGTTATGTATAAGTAGTTGCAGTAGTATTGTGATATGACATTGGATAGCTCGAAGTTGTAAAGTGGAGGGCATTTGGTGCTCCATAATTTTATCGAAGATATTACGCTCTTGTTTCGAAAACAACTAAATTTACAGAATTCCATTAGTTGATATAGAATTTTTAACAGATTTAAAACGGTAATCGTGTGCACTATTCGGGCTTCCCTCCGATAAACGTATTATTTGGCTTAGGTTTCGATAAGGCGACTATATTCAAAAGCGACGATCACACTTGCGAGCCGGACAAAAAGAGGGCGGTGTACATAGCTCGCACCGAGTACAATATATTGATGCACGACTCCAACAACTACAACCATAAGTGGAATGTCACATTCTTTGATTACACCTCCCATGCTATGGGGAAGGAGCTGCTCAATGATTATGGTGAGTGGACTCACTCTTTAGCTCACTAGTAGCCATTGTTTTAAATGTTATTAGTTTCCTTTATTGTGTACAAACCTTTAGAATTATTTTCACATGTATTTTAAGTTTCAATTGTAGTGTGTATCACTTGTCGCATGCGCACACACACACAGGTGCCACAGAAAACCAGCGCTGAAGCAGCCACACCGCTGATACGGCACATGCTGAGTGGTGCTGTTTTGCTGTTACAACCCACATTTTCTTTTATTTGTACCTAATTATATTTCTGATGTAACAAAAAATAAATATTTTTCTTTGTTTCTTTGGAGAAAGTCGAGCTGACATAGTACACTAGTTTTAAGTAAAAAAAAAACTATATTTTAAATGTGCAATTTATAATAATAATAATAATTATTATTATTATTTATTGGAACATAGTAAAGTTACATAGTACTTTGCGTCAATTTCTGTGTATCCAATAGACGGTCTTATCGTAGTATACGATGTCTTCCAAACGACTTTAAACTAAAATAAAAGTAACTTAATACTAATGCAATAATTATGCTCTTGAGCACGGAGGTAGAGATAGAGAAGGAGGTAGAGAATTTGAGGTATATAGTACACTGTATTTGGGTTAGTATATACATTTTCTATCAGTTAGTTCCCGGAGTAAAAGCTATTCTCAGTTTAGAGCTAGGTGGTGCTGTGTGAAATGTCCACCAGTATTTAATTTATAATGTACTCAAAACTACGGTATAAAGCATGCTGCATTTTAAATTAATCATTCATGAACTTGACTCAGTTCTAGCTCTATAAATCCTATTTGCAGCGGACGTAGTCTGGTTAATATCGACCAATATTCACACAGTTTGAAACAGCTCTGTTGCTATGTTGGCAGTTAGTTATCTTGCTGAAACGCAAGGGGTTTGATTCCCCGGCCTAGGTGTCATGTGTGATGAATATGAAGTCTGTCCCCGAGACTTGGATGTTGACGATTTGTAGTCAAACCACCTGAATCAAAACAATAAGCTTTATAGTTCGGACCTAAAACTATTAAATAAGGGGCTCGGTTTATGTTAAAAATGATTCCCACTTTGATTTGAAATTACATCGTGTACTAAAATAAACATTTTACTATGTATTATTAACATCATATTTGTCTGCTAGTTAAAATTATATTCTAACTTTAGCAGGAAAGTGGAATTTACTTTATAGAATTTTAAACAATAGGCAAAAGTGATGAGTATCAAATTGGCAATTCAGTATTGTTTCAACACTTTTATTCTGCTACTTTTTGAGCATTTATTTTAAATTTTATATATTTGGATATTTTACAAAATTCATGTCTCTGTTTAATATACCATCATAAATAATCATTAATATTATTACCATAGTATCTATTTGCTTAAATGTAGTTATATAATTATAGATGTTATTATATACATTGATTGTTATGTCATGTAAATCCTTTTTTATAAATTTTCTATTTATTTTCTAAGCTTCAAAATGTAAATTAGGGCAACCTGGTCACAATGTCTTATTACTTAAGATACTATAGTATATTAAATTTATCTGTAAAGAACATTGGAATGGAGTAGTAACATCTATCTATCAGAAGTGCCCTTAATTTACTCTTGAAACGGGTAATTTGTTGTATATATTTTGTCCTTGTCTATGATTCAGGAAATATGTATATATAAATGTCAGTTTAACTTTCTAACGCCAAATGCAATGGTAATGATGAATAGTATAATAGAAAACACATGCATTCCGCTTATCGGCCATGAATGTATTCTGGTGATTAATTATAGGGCGTCAGCGTCATATGCTGGGTCGTATCGATTTTTTTCTACTCACTCGTATGTTCGAAACGTTATTATTACGATAAAGACCATTTAATAACAATCATCTACTAGAGAGTACTTTAATGCAAAAGTTAGGCAACCAAGCAGACGGCCCACCTGACGTTAAGTTTTTACCGTCGCTTATTGACCTTTGCAACTTCAGAGGTGCATTTTTTTTAATGTTATGTAGGTGATAGAACCAGCTGACGACCCACCTGATGTTAAGTGGTAACCGCCGTCGCGTCAGTCTCATTGCGTTGCATCCATCAACCCGAGACGGGGATGTTACGTCTCATGCGCCTGCAATTTCAGATTCTAAAGTGATTTAAAAAGATCTTTTTTTATGTAACTTATTATTGTATTTACAGGTATAATACACTTTACTTCAACATCTAACGGTCGCGTTATGTCGTTTGACCGTAAAACGGGCGACCTGGTGTGGTCGCACAATTTCGAAACCCCAGTGGTGGCCGCATACTTACTGGACAGGGAAGGCCTTATATCAGTCCCCTTCAACTCTATCGGGGATGATACCCTCGATCACATTATGGAGGACGCCACGACTCTCAGCAACGGGCAGGGAATCAAGAATTCTAATATTGAGTTGTAGTAAGTATGCCGTGTTATATTGGTGGGCTATTCACACAGCGCGATCTAGCCCCAAACTAAGCATAGCTTGTACTATGGGAACCAGACAAGTGATAGAATACATATACTTTTTTTGTAATACACACATGTAAATACATATTAACACCCAGCCACACAAGCTCGTCACACAAATGTTTGTCCTGGGTGGGAATCGAACCCACGACCTACAGCTCAGAAGACAGAGTTACTAACCAATTTTATTCACTTGACAACTAGCAAATTAAGCATCCATAGAACTAATTTATTCGTAAATGTTACCTGCATTATACTGAAAAAAGGATATTGTGTTATGCGGGTGAAATTAATGACTCTAACAGGGCAACGTTATCTAGCCATTCATTAATACGAGCTAATTATAGAACAAAACAAAACTATTACTTTCTACATTTTCAGTAGTAGGGCTGCTCCTATAAGTATTTCATTTGCCTTTTTTTATGTGATTCGGGTGGCGGAACGAGCTGACGGCCCACCTGATGTTAAGTAGTAACCGCTACCCATAGACAACAACAATACGACATAAGTCCTCTCCACCAAAGTATGAGACGAATAAAAAAAAAAGTTAAATTATTGGTATAAGCAATTAATATTTTTTCAGCCCAACATTATACGTAGGCGAGCATAACCACGGATTATATGCGCTATCATCTCTCGTCGATAAGAACACAATAACGATATCGACGGGGCAGACTAAGCCGCTACTCCTGGAAGGGCCCGCCGCCATCGCCACAGATAACAAATACGAACCGTTCAAAAACGTCCACTACCAACTGAACGACCTCAACGTGCACGTATCCGCTCCGTACCTCCTGCTGGGACATTACAAAGTGCCAGAGCTCACCACGTCGTGGATTCCGAAACTGCCAAATACAAACGGCAGGGAACCGCACAGCACAGCCGTTAAACTGATCAACGGGCAAGTGCAGACCGAATCAGAGATCGACCCAGAGAACGAGACCAATTTGAAATCTAACTCGATATCCGTGTCCGTACAAACGGATGAGTTGTTCGAAGGTTTTAACATTAGGCCGTATTTGTGGTACAAACAAGCCCACGCGTGGTTACACCAACAAGAGAACCAGGTTTTGAAAGTGGCGTTGATCATCCTAGTCGGTTTGGTCATTAGCATGTTCTGGTATTTGAGATATCAGGTAAATTATTTTTATATCTTTGCATTTTAATCACATTTTCATACATTCTGTTTTGAGCACGTAGCTTTACACGTGATATCATTCACTTCAAATACGTTATTTGTCTAATTATCGAATGAATTTAGTTGTTTATCGTAGTAATTTCTTTGAAAATGATAATCAGTCTTATGCTTTGTAAATAAGGATAAAATGCGCTTGGATTTAATGTAGGGCAATGCATGTTACGTTTGAAATTCATTCGTCGTGTTGTAACAGCAATTTCCTTCGCTTGTTTGCATTCTTAAGATTTTTCAGGTTGTCGAATGCATTCTGCGCAACGGTGTAAGCGCATCAGTGTATAACATTTAACTTTTCCTTTCTGAAACTAACTATTCTTTATTATCTATTAGTTAACAAATTATTATTCGACCTGCTATTTTTTTTATAGTTAACTATAATATATAGCTCTAACTGTATATAAAAATTGTCTGATTTTTTTTTTTTTTTTAATAATATTAATGTCATATAAATTTATTCATTATTATGGATTTCATGGTATAAATAAATAAATTTTAATAAATAAAATAATAAAAATTATTGTTATTTTCCAGGCTCGTGAGTTCCAGCAGCTTTCACAGGGCGGATCGCGCACATCAAACGCGTCCACATCTTCGAGCGGGGAAGTGACAGGTCAGCTGATGGACATAGGAGACGGAGAGGTGAAGATTGGAAGGATCACCTTCTACACGGATCAAGTGCTCGGCAAGGGATGTGAGGGAACCTTCGTTTATAAGTGAGCTTCTTATTTTATCGTATTAGACATTTTCTTGGTTTATTTTGGCGTAAGGACTGAGAAAACCTTTACAAGGGCGATAGAAGTGCCTTGTTGAAGTAATTTCACACATCGAAAGCATGGCGAGCAGTATAACTCACGCCAAGTTCGTCCGGGGAAGTAGAGACAAGTTTTTTTGTTCCCAATAAAGTTTTATTATTATTACTATTATTGCTGCCACCATGCCCATTTCTGCCGCCAAGCGGTAACGCATTCGCGTTACTGTGTTCCGGTTTGAAAGGTGTGGTTGCCGGTGAAATTACAGGCACATGAGATATTCCACCTACACGTCGTTACGGGCGCATACGATGCGACTTGGGTCTTATCATACCTAGTAGGGGAGGACCCAAGTCGCATCGGTTGTTATGGGCCGAGGTTACCACTTAACACCAGGTGGGCCATCGGTTCGTTACGTAATTGTATCACATAAAAAAAATGGCAGCGGTGGCGTCTTGACTGTGCCTGCCGAGTATTCAATGCACCTTGTACATAGAAAATAACTTATTTCACGATTACCGCCTCACTATTGATAGCGTAATTTTTCCCAGGGGTACTTTCGATAAACGAGACGTCGCCGTAAAAAGGCTGCTCCCCGAATGTTTCACGTTCGCGGACCGCGAGGTGGCGCTGTTGCGAGAGTCAGATGCGCACGCGAACGTAGTGCGGTACTACTGCACTGAACGGGATAAACAGTTCAGGTAAACGATTTAAAACTCATTTCAGTAGAACTTATGCCAAGTTCGTCCGGCGAAGTACTGCCACCATACCCATTCCTGCCGCCATGAAATGCATCCGCGTTATGGTCCGGTTTGAAGGTGTGGTTGCCGGTGAAGTTACAGGCACACGAGACATTTCACCTTCACGTCTCAGAGTACGGGCTCATACGATGCGACTTAGGTCTTGTTCTACCTAAGTAGGGGAGGACCAAGTCGTATTGCTTGTTATGGGCAGAGGCGTGATGGCCTTTTCCTCGTTCCGTAAGTTTATCACATAAAAAAGCTATCGTATGGATACATTAAGATAATACAGTTGTCCATTAACATTGGAGAGTTTTCAAGACCAAGTAGGAATCTTAAGGCAAAAAAATACAAATACGGACGCACGTCACATTATTCAATAAAATTAAATACATAAGTAATATTTACATATTACCAAAGACCCTGTATATGTTGTAGCTAACTTCAGCGTGGTAAGGTCTATCACTGTATGTAGAAAAATGGAACGTTCGAATCTCAGCAAACCTCGAAAGTAAAGAAAGATTCTTCATTATATTGTCTTACCACAAATCGTGTCACTGACTCTTTTGAACTCGTGTAGTGAAAGGCTTAAAGTGCGCCTCCTAAAGGCTCCTTTCGTGCAATTAACACATCTCATTGAATTTTTAGTTCAAGGACACGCCAGTTTCCTTACGTTGTTTTTCCTTCACCGTTTTCGGAACGTGGTATCAAGTGAAAAAACTCATTGGTGCACGTCAGAATTTGTACCAGCGACCTCAGCATTGAAACTTGTCTGTACCTCTAGGCTGCCGCACTCTCGTGTGTATTGATTATTATATTGTATTGATTTCAGATACATCGCTCTAGAATTGTGTTCGGCGACGTTGCAAGACTACGTGGAAAAGAAACTGAACTTTGAATGCAAGATCGACGCCGTCGAGGTATTGAGGCAGGCTACAATGGGACTTGCTCATCTACACTCTATGGACATAGGTGAGTGAGCACAATCAAACGAGTAAGAACTAATACATTTCTTTGGCATAAGAAATGTCCTGGCAGTCAGATTATAAGGGATTTATGAGATTTCACCCTGAGCGCACCACTTGTCAAATCTGTGTTCCCATGATATTACCCATAATTGAACAAATTCCTTATCGGGTCTGTATTTACTTCGGGTATATATTTTATCGGATAGCAAGGGCAAGGGTATCTGTTTTATGCATAATATAAAATAAGATATTAACAGAATATCAGAATATTAGTCTAGTAATTAGTTATTCCATCGTCCATACATGTTTTCCAGTGCACCGTGATGTAAAACCTCACAACGTGCTACTCTCGATGCCGACGGGCTGTGGTGAGGTGCGAGCCATGATATCCGACTTCGGGCTCTCCAAGAAGCTGAACATAGGGCGCGTCAGCTTCTCCAGGCGCTCCGGCGTCACCGGCACCGACGGCTGGATCGCGCCAGAGATCATCAACGGGGAGAGGACGGTACTAATGCAATTATTGACCTGTCATTGTTAAGTGCTTTAATCATCCTACCACCTGGCAACATTGTTAAGTGCTTTAATCATCCTGTCACCTGGCAACATTGTTAAGTGCATTAATCGTCCTGTGAGCTAGCAACATTATTAAGTGCATTAAACATCCTGTATTTAAGTTTGACGCTTATTCTCTTTTTGATTCTATTCCATCCGACCCTCAATAGTAGAATTAAGTTAAAACTTGATTTTTTCCATTTGTTACAGACAACATCGGTGGACATCTTTTCGCTCGGTTGCGTGTTTTACTACGTACTGTCGAAAGGGCAACATCCATTCGGCGACGTTTTGCGACGCCAAGCCAACATACTGACCGGGGATTACAACGTAGAACAATTAGAGTGAGTGTGTAACTTATCCTAATAATACCGCCACTCTGGTGCTCGGCAGCCAGTCCAATTGTATTTGTCTTTGTTACAGTAAAGTGTTGCCAGAAGACGAGGTGCTGCTAACGAAGATCCTCATCCGAGCGATGATATCCGCGCGGCCCCACGCGCGCCCGCCGTGCGAGACCGTGCTCAAGTACCCCATGTTTTGGGGCAAGCAGTCTATACTCAACTTCTTGCAGGTATATATTTTGAAAATATGGTATTATATTAATAATCAGATATATTAATATAGCGCAGAAGGCAGAGTTACTACCAACTGGGTGATATCTACTAACTTTTATTTTATCATATTTGTCGGACATTACCAGAGCGCAACTCGTAGTCCAATTTTTCTGTACGCCAGTGGATTTATATAAATATTTATTCAGAGATTCAGAGATATATTCCATGATTTAAAACATGTTTCATCCCGTTATAACAACTAAAGTAATTTACCAGTTTCGTTAAAGAAACTTACATTTTACTGCTATTTTTAATATATCACTTACTAGCTCAATATTGATACAGGACGTTAGCGATCAAGTAGAAAGCTGTGACGTACCAGACGTAGAGCATCCATTAGAAAATGGCGCAAGAGCCGTGATAAGGGGCGACTGGCGAGCGCACGTCTGCACCAAAGTAGCGGGCGACTTGCGCACGCGACGCACTTACAGAGGCGACCGTGCGGCGCACTTACTCAGAGCCATTAGAAACAAGGTATGCTAATTTACTTAACCATCAATCAATATAAGTTTATTTATTTAAAGAGTAACAATATACATTTTAAATAGTTAGAGACACGATGATGCTTGCAGGAGTATACTATTGTGTCGCAAGCATCAACGCCCCATCTCCGAATAAAGTTATACAAGTTCCAAGGTACAATATAAAACATTTATGAAGAAAAAATATATTTTTGATGTACTCAAAATAAGTGTACGTACAATCAGCATCTATATACCACATATAAGTGATATAATTAACGCACAGACAGAACAAACATCTGTGTTCTTAACACAAATTTGTCCTGGGTGGGAATTGAACCCACGACCTACAGCGCAGTACTACTAACTGAGCTGTGAGGCCAGTCAAAGTTTAACATAGTAACAGGAAACTTGTTTCTAGAAACACCACTACAGAGAGCTGGAGTCAGATGTGAGAGAAAGCCTGGGGAAATTACCCGAGGGCTTTGTCACATATTGGCTCAGAAGGTTCCCGCTTCTCCTGCCACACGTCTGGTTACAAATGCAGCAGTACAGGCAGGAAGACATCCTTCAGAGCTACTACCCGCACGCCTTCACGTTTAGCCGAGATGACGTCACCGAACTAAACGATGACGTCCACGAAGAACCGCCTTTAGACGCACAAAATGAACTGTTCATCAAAAGCAGGATATACTACGATGAAAATAATCAAGAAGTCAGAGTCAAGAAGGATGGTTCGCCGCGAAAAATGAACTGGCGGACGGAGGGCTCCGATTACAGAATAAGGCAAGATGACGTCAGAATGCGAGACAGGCATTACTACAAGAAGAAGGAAAAGAAAAGGGAAGAAATACCAATATGGACGCTGCCTCCGCAGTGATCCGAGTATTAACCATTTTGGTACACTTAATGCAAATGATGCCATTAAAGAACACGTTTCTGATGACAATTCTAATGTAATTTTACGAGTTGTGATCCTAATCTGCTACAGATATATTGCACAAGTTTTGACATTATGTATTTATTGAAAAGAATTTATAGATAGTATTGTATGATAATATATTTTTAGTTGTAAGTGAGAGCTATGAAGTATAGTATTGTAATTAGATCTCTAGGAAAACCAGTGACATTAACGTTTTATCTAGTTTTTATGGATTTTGAAGTCGTAAACTAAAGTTACTTTATATTTTAAGTTTAGAATTAGAAATCGCCCGGACTTGTTGGTAATTTAGTCGATTTTAGATTTGTCCTGGCTGTAGAGTTATTGAGATATTACTTGGAGAAAATGTGAGCAGAGTTATTTGTGAGGAAACATGGCTGCGACGAATTCACATCTATGTTCCCACATAGTGTAGCCCACAAGGTGAAAAGTGGCCCTCTGCTCTGCCTACCCCATCGGGGATTAAGGCAGTAATCTAGGTGTGTATGTAAAATTAAAATATAATTGAAACAGATGCTTTCTAAACGCGATGAATTATAGCAGACTGCGATTTGCACGAAACAAGTCGCCTTAAGCCGCGCCCGCTGTGTGCAGCTTGGCTTGGCTTGTTTCGGTATAAATTGATACAAAATTACATAATTGAGCCCTATATAGTCTACAGTAGTCTTCTAAAACATTCCATAATGTACAATATTTCTAGTTGCGATTGGTTTCGGAGACTGTAATTTGAGCAAGGTTAACATTCGGTTAGCGTGTGGGTGACCTCAACCGCAAAACCTTAGCCTAATAAACATACTTAGGTAGTAAGTTTTTGAGGTAGTAAATCTTGTTAGTAGTTTATTATGGTGATACATTTTGAACGAACTATAGGCAAAATTATTTATCACTAGCTGTTGCCCGCGACTTCGTCCGCGTGGAATTCGGTTTTATCACGCACCCCTATTTTACCCCTCGGAAAAGTAGTTTCAGAGACATTTCAACAGAACATTTGAGAGATTAACCGGAACAAACAGACAAAAATTTAAAAAAAAAATTGTTTTGTCTTATGTACCGTGTATACATACATCCATATGCACTTAGTAAAAAGTGGTTATTTTAATATTACAAACAGACACTCCAATATTATTTATTTGTATAGATGGTATCGTTAAGTATCAGAATATAATTGTACACATAGATTTATGTATTGTATTAGGTTTAAGTTTCTTTTTGTAAGTAAATTTAGTGTTTTATCTGATGGTGCTACAGTCGTTGTACCTATATTGTGGATTTTAATGATGTTTGGAAAATAATTCGTTTGTATGATTTGTTCATGTTTTATAAATATTAATTGTCTGATAATTAACATTGGAGATACCGACATAAATCATTTATTTATATAATAAACATAAATTGGATTTAATGAATTGATTATCAAGATGACTATTTGTTTTAAATAATTAATAATCAATGAGGGCTTTTCATCAGATGGCGCTTCTCGGTTGAAAGTGTTTCAGAGAAAGTGATATCACATTTTCAAAAGTTTCTCAACATCATTTTCGTGGTATCTTAAACAATAATATCACTATAAAAACTTAACTAGTGACTATTAACGGAATAAAAAGTCATCAAACTGGGAACACTACATATTTGTGTTCTGGCTTTCATGTTAACCATATTTTTAGAACCATCTCACCATACAGCGATATCTATGAGCAAGATGGCTTTTTATTTTGAAATCTGAAATGTAAAGACCTCATTAAGTAGGCAGTGACCGGTAATGACCGATTAACCACCGATTTAAAAGCGGTTCAATGACAGAGTTTAAAGTCGATAAAAAATGATAAGAACATAGTCCCAATTAAAAATGAGGTAAAATTCCTAACTGACTGACATACAGACGACAAATGTGCTTCTTACAGATTAAATACTACCAAGATGGACTGTTAGAAATTTGCTTTCAAAGACTCCCTAGTGTGAGAAAAAAATAACTACTATGAAAAACTGCTGGCGGTTCTTGGACTTCACATATAATTTTTTTTTTATATATTTAATACGTATTTAAGTTTTATTTTGTAAATATATATGTATATAATATAGAGGATAGAAAAAATTTGGCAACTCTCAATTATACTTTTTTTTCATCACAGTATAGGAATTTTTAACAGAGTTTAATATTTGTATTGATGTTAACAAGCCTTCTCTTTAAATTTAATGGAATTAGTCTGTCTTTTGACTATACTAAAATATTTAAAAGGAAAATGGTGTTAATGGGCGTAAAACAGAGTTACAAGTTTTTGAATACGATTTCTTTTTCTCATCAAAAGTACCAAGTATGGGACCTCAAAAAACGGAAAGGGTGAATGAGACAGGAAATCGATATTCGTCATTTTAATGCGATTACGGTCTTTGGTAGTTAATAACTATACTAGTTATCAACTAATTATCTTGCAATACTTTGTAGAGATGAATATCTCTTGTAGTGACTGTATTTAGTGATTTTAAATATATAAATATAATATCATTGGACGTACAATGACACAAAAAAACAAGTGATATAAAAACATTTTGCTATGGATATATATTGAGGTGTGAAAGTTTGGATTCGACCGATATTCTGCTCTGCTTTCGAACCGTAAATCGGAGGGCAAAACGCTCAAAAATTGTTTGTACATTTATATTGTGACATATAATTATATACATTAGAGAAAATAAATAAAATTCTAAATCAATTGCACACAAGGTTTATTTCCAACACTATTATCGATCAGTTACCCAATTGGTCAAATGGTTATTGTCAGCAGTAAAGTATTGAAGAATTAAAATACAAACATGTAAAAAAATCAGTCTTATAGATATTTTAAAAACATAACAAAATATAGAAAAGGACAAACAAATAATTATGGCACATTCAATACATTTGTGCAACTAAAACAAAGATATACATATTACAAAATGTATGATGATTATAAAAACTATCTAAATATAGACATTCATCGAATAATAAGTAAATGATGCTAAGCTATCGGAATATATAGTAGTTATAAATATATTTCAGGTTAAAATCTACATAATTATTTGATAATATATACATAATGTACCATTCATTATCTTTCTATTGACTAATACATGCATTAGGTGGAATGTTTTTTTAATGGCAGTGAATTAATTAATCTATTTCTTACATATTAATGAGTATACTTCTTTTTAACATAAATCTGACTTCCCACACAAAAACAACAGTAAATTTATTAAAGTTTGCTGGCATATTTTTCAATTAAATCTATAATAGTCAAATGTACTTTTTGCTTGGCCAGACTCAAGGCCGTTTTTTCTGAACCATTCAACATATAAATGTCAGGATTGTATCTGATCAAAATCTTTGTAGCGCCTATATTGCCCATGTCGCTGGCGTCGTGTAATGGAGTGTTTCCTGCGGAATCCATTGCATTTACGTTAGCGCCGTTGTCGAGCAGAACGCTCAATACTAAAATTTTATTGTTCAACGCCGCTAAATGCAGGGGTGTCTGCCCTTTTTTATTGGTACTATTCACATCAGCATTGTTGCAAATCAAAATATTGCACAGTTCATCCAATCCGTAACGTGCAGCATAATGTAACGCGGTAAAACCATAAGTATCAGCAAAGTTGACGTCGAAATCCGAGGTCCGAGAATCCATTTTCTTTTTACATACTTCACACTCGCATAGTGGATGGCATCCGGCATCACTGGATTTGTCATTTGTGCCCAAATAAGCTGCATAGTCAATTTTCATGTAAAAACAAGCTAGTTTCACATCACCATATGAGATTGCTTTCAAGATTCTTTCGATCAATTTTAAGTTTTCAACTGCTTTTGATGCATTGTTTGTATCATTTCTCAAGCTCTGTAGTTTAACACTCACAGGGTTCTGCGGTTTACAGTTTAAAACTTTGACATCAGTGTTTGTTATGTGAATGTATTCATAGAGACTTGGAGAACTTGATTTGAGAACCTGCAGTATTCTTAGGTTATGAGCATTGTCAAAGGCAGTTTGGTTTTGCCGATTCTGCAATGAAGGCTCAGCTCCATTCTCTATCAGTAGTTTTGCAATACCTTCGTAGCCCCATTTGGAAGCCAAATGCAATGGTGTGTTACCACTGTCATTGACACAATTTACATTTATCTTCCATCGGCTGTGTTCTGCAAAGTATATCAGGGCTTTTACGCAGTTCAAATGGCCGTTGTTGACAGACATATGCAACGGAGTGTTCTTATCTATGTTTGCTTGATTGATATTGGCGCCCGAGTGTAGTAGTAATAATAAGGCATTTTGATGCCCTCTTGAAGCTGCATAATTCAATGGCGTACATTCATTCAGATCTGTGGCATTCATATCTGCACCCATTTCTATGAGAGCTTCAACAATGTTTGCTCGTCCGTGGATGCACGCCACATGCAACACTGTCAGACCGTGACTGTCTCTAGATGTAACTGTAGGAGAAGTTTTCAGCAGATTCTTTGATATTTTTGAGCAGCACTTTTTACATCTGCAAAGAGGGTGACAAAGTTTCTGATATATCTCCAAGTTTTCTTCTTCATCTTCATTTGATGAATCATCTTCTAATGTTATTTTTAGAATGTTGTCATCATGAAGGTGCTGCACTTGCTTTTCATTTTTTTGAAGTATAGCTTGGACTTGATCACAGTGGTTCGCTTTGATTAAATCAAAAATGTATTCAAGTGTTTCCTCTCGCCCACTCGTATCTGAAGTTGAAACTGATTCAGTCAAACTGCTCTTCCTCTTTCTAGTATTCAAATTTTCTTCGGTGAGGTTACTTTCATAGTAGTATGATTCAGGATCAGGTGGTCCCGCCAGAGCTCCACACTGAATATGTTCTATCACTGCTTCCAATGTTGTTATGAGAAAGGCACTTTCGTCTCCATCACCTTTGCCGATTCCACTAAATCTGAACTCTTTCATGTATGTGAGTTGACTGTACCAGTTTGGTAGTCCAGACTTTATGACTAGAAATACAAAAACTGGTAGCAAATCATCAGCAGTCAACAACACAACATTGTCATACTCATCTTTTTTGTTAATTGCATTCAAAGCTTGCTTTATACATAAAACTTTCTCTAAAACTGTATCGAATGTATCAATCTTGGATAGTATTTGTTTTGCTTTGGGCACTGCATGATACAAGTCCTTTTTGATATCCAAGTCCCTCAATTGAATGTCACACATATTTCTAATTTTTTTGTTAAGATGGGCATCTTCATATGCACAGGAAGTACAAATAGGTTTGAACAAATAATCAAATAATAGGTGTTGCATGTAACTTTCAACTGCAACTTTTACATTCTCAAGTATTTGTTTATTAGATTTTGATTTATCCCTCAACCTCCTATTTTGCAGAGCAATTTGTAGGCAATGTGTGTAGAGCTCACTGACAGTGTCACGCAGAGACCCAATAGCTACTGGTAGCTTAGAATGCCTCTTCATGAATAACTGTACAGCATGTTCGATTTGGTCTAGCACATGTCGTCCAGCTGCCTGTGTCCAAAGAAGATCAATACAATCATTGATTGAGGAAAGATCTTTGGAGGTGGCATTATCATCTGCTGTGGCAGAAGGTTCTAAAGGAGTCTCAATGCACCATACCTTGTATTTGATGAAATCCTCTGTGTAGAATGTCTCTTCAAACAATATGTGACTTTGCAGTGGCAATCCTTTGATGACTTCCAACGTAATGACTTTATTTGTGACGGTCACTTGTTTTTCGGTGAGGGTGCTATAGTGAGTTTCGGGCAATTCTTCGCTCGGCACTAATATGTGGGCGCAGAAATCCTCAACTGTAAAAACTCGGGTATTTAAGCTCCCAATTCGAGGCACACAGATAACCCAAGACTGTGTTATGCAGTGTTGAAATAAATTTGCATATTCATTTTTTAGTTCAATAAAAAACGGACTGTCCGAAATTATCTCGTCGTACGACCCGTCCATAACTGAAATCAAAAGTTTTTAGTATTATATTTATAGGTTAAATTTGATATTAATATTGTAAATATACTAACTAAGATCTCAATTTTCGCCTTGCGTCGGTACAATTTCATGAAATAACATCACACTCGCTCGTCCTAGCTGTACGATACGAACGCCATACACAACGCACCGCACGCACGCTACCGCTGACTATTACTACTACTACTACTACTACCTCTACCTACTTACTTACTAGCTCATAGGTAGATAGTATCCCTCTATAGTTTGTGGTACGTAATTGACAGCTCGTCTACCAAGCTCTATGGTCTGCCTGGACCACAGACTACATAGGACACGCAGTAAATGATGTTAAAGTTTGTCACAAAAAATATAGATGGCGCTCAATGTTCTACCTCATTCATTCGTCTCCCAAGGTATACGAACCCACCGCCCGTATCTTTAAATATTATTATTAAAACATTATTATCTTTTTACGCAAACATAAATTTTAAAGACATTATATAGAGAAATACGATTCTCCCAGGTTGCTTATCATAATATGGCTGCATGTAGTTAATTAAAAATCTAATATGTTTTCACTATTACGTTCATTGTTTTTGAATATAAAATATGTATCTATATTCATAATTAATATTTATTTCAAACAAAAGTATGTAAAGAATGAACAAGAATCCAAGCATTCATTAAAAAAAATTACTTCATAGTTGCTAACCCGGGAATACCCGTTTTTCGTTTTTGACATGATGCAATATCATCTCTATCAGAAGGGACTAAGGTCGATTACAGCAAATCAGAACCACGTATTACCTCAGCCACATCATCAGTGATCAGTCGGTTTTGTCATTCAATAAGTGATAATATTACAAGGAGTATTTCTTATCTTGTTTAGTTTATGGTACTCTGAGTGCATTCATTCCCTCACTGCCATTGTTTGGTGATAATTGCATCGCATACTAGAAATACGTTCACGTTATACCAGAATTACCAGAACAGTGAAGAAGTTGAATTCATTGGACATCAAATTTATTACTTGTAAGTACATAATAAGTATTCTGAGAATGAAGTCTAATGACCTGTGTGTAATAATAATAACTTCAAATCAAAAGCATTTTTCTGCCAACAGAGAGTATACGCAGTTTTGAATACGGAAGGAAGGAAATATATAATAATAAAAATTATAAAATGCATCTATGTATTTTATATCATACATTTAATTTGACATGCAGATAGGTATCATACGGTCTTAAAAGAAAATGAGTCAGATGCTAAGTCTTACATCAGACAGGGAATAGCAACTCTGGAAAATTATCAAATCAATCAGTTTTTATCACCAACACTAGCTATGCCACGCGGTTTCACCTGCCCTTTTTGGTTACGTAGGCATGCACAGTTCGGCTGTTTTCGGTAATGCCCCCCATAAGCTTATTACACTGTAAATAATCATTTAAATCATAAATTCCCATGGCCTGATGTTGCTTTGCTCCACGAAACAAAGCATCTTGTTATATTTTAAGCATTCCAGTATTATGTAGTGACTAAATGTACCAATAAAAAAAGGAATCCTTTAGGGATTTCTGTCTGTTAGGGGTTTCTGTCTGTCGGATAGGGTTTGAAACAGGCGTCAAACTAAGCGATAAGTTCCTACGCGTGACCTTACGTTTTGAATATTATTGACGTTTCCAAGCCGTTTCTTTATGAATTCTATGGAGATTTTTTTTTTTTTTTTTATGTGATAATTCACTACAAAATGCCATTCCTACAATTTTTGTTTTGTTGGACTTGAAAAATCTTAAGTCCATCTTCTCTCGCATTCTTTTGTTAGGTACTAGTACGCCGTAAATAAAATCGTGGACAGTTTTAGCGCTTAGTCGTAGTAGTCCTGCCTCTGGCGCTGTAGATGTGAGTTTGATTCCCACCAGTGGCAAACAGAGTTTGGTCTATGTCTGGGTGTTCCTATGCAATTCTTTTATACATTTACCAAATAAAATGTATACTGTCAGTAGTCGGGTTCTAGCCAGCTCCCGTTGTACAAGTTCTGCTTAGTTTGGAGCAAGATGGCACTGAGTGGAATATCAACCAATATTTATTTAATTCATCAGCTCATATAACCACTGAGTTTCCATCAGCAGACACTAAAATTAAAATGTGCAATGATCCGAAAATGAAAATATGCTTCTCTGATTTCAGATCATAATCTGTAATCATCACACTTGAGATGGCTTCTGCAAAGGGAAATAAAAAGTAAGTACATATAACAATAATAATTATAATTTAGGCAACTTAGTAAATAAATACACAGGACCCATATTAATAAATGCCTTACCTATAGGCTAACATACCTTATAGGCAACATAACGTGGGCGCGGGCGAGAAGGGACGGCTGACCAGAAGTTGGGAGCCAGGAATACATCCTTTTACTTGGGAGCCACCCAGAGCACGTACGACATGTCAAAGTCAAAGTCAAAGTCAAAAACTTTATTTCCATAGAATTCATAAAGAAATGGCTTGGAAACGTCAATATTCAAAACATAAGGTCACGCGTACTTATCGATAAGTTTGACGCCTGTTCAAACCCTATCCGACCCTCCATGGGGAAGAACAGACAAGAAACCCCTAATGGAGGGATTCCTTTCTTTTCGCGAGCACGATCCTTGTAACAATTGAGTACTTAGGTCTATGTTACATTTATGACTACATAATATACTATTACAGGATGTTTTGTGTGTCGTTGAGCAGAGCGACATCAGACCATGGGGATTTATCATTTATATAATCATTTACAGTGTAATAAGCTTTACTTACCAGACCCTTCTTTATGTATGACTTGAATTTTTGGGTCGGAAGCTTCGTTGCTTGTTCAGGAAGTTTATTATAAAAGTGTACACAATTTCCCATAAAAGATCCGTTGACTTTTTGCAATCGGAATCTTGGAATGTTTAATTTATTTTTGTTTCTAGTGTTCTTGGTATGAACATCACTTTTTTTCTCAAAACTAGATATGTTTTTATGAACATATAATAAATTTTCATATATATACTGTGATGACACTGTAAGGACATGAAGTATCAAGTCCACAGTACACAAAATAGTATACCTATCCACTATCGTGGGAAGTTAGTGGGATACCACAAGATGAAAAGCTCATGAAGTTCCATCTACCCATTTCGTTTCGTTTATAACACTTTCTTTATGAAATACAATTACCTATAGACTTTGTGTTATAGAGCTGTGGCGGTCGACCTGCCAGAATGTCCGGTGTGCCTGGAGACGATGAGCGCGCCGATATTCCAGTGCCAGTCGGGGCACAGCCTCTGCAACTCCTGCACCACCAGCCTGATGCCGCCGCTGTGCCCCATCTGCCGCATGGCCATGACACAGATGCGAAACTTCCAACTCGAGGAAATCGTGATGAAGGTACTTTTATATTCATTTAGCGATATGACACCGTCCGCCATCGCCTTATAGTGTTTATTGCCACGGAAAGAGAAGGGAGACAGATTCGGCAATTCAAATTCAAATCATTTATTGAACGATGTTCTTCGATTTTATTCCATTTAGAAGTTGTATTAAGTTGTCACTATGTAGTTTTTGCGTTTGTCCTGGGTGTCATTTGCATCATGCACATGTGGTTTACGTACCTACAGTGTGTAGCTATTGGGCATCAATACCTATGTATTATTGTATAATCTTTTATTTTATGAATCTGTATGTCTACGACCAGTGCCCATATTGACCATAGATACGTTAGTGTATTCTCTTCTTCTGGAGACGATATTTGAAATTCAAATTCTATATTTACAAAACGTAACCTATGTTTCGCAAATATATAAATTTGAATTTACAGATAATATTTGATAAAATGTGGTACAGCCATGTTTCTGCTTAATAGCATGCAAATTATTCTTATCTATCACTTATACACAATAATACAGTTATAAAAAAGCTAAACTAAAAAAAAAAAATAATTTCAAAAAATTATATTTCCCTACCTGGAACCATATAAAATGTGTACTTATATTGCCTATAAAAAATGTACTTATGTCAATTTCAATTATTTAATAGGTAGCAGTAATTTAGTTCTATTGTTGACAGACCACAGATATGAAACATTACTTTCGTATTACTTTTTCTCTGTGGGAGAGATAAAGCGGCCGTGCACTGGTCATTATGATAAGAATAATAACATTTTGCAGCACAAAAAGCATCTTAACGATGATAAGGCACGGCCACTAATGTTCATAAATGTGCCTGGTAAAAGATGATGAAAAGAAATCTATGAAAACCTTGCTTTGATGCCACACGGAATGTTAAATTATTTATTTATTGTTTCCATTTTCCCTAAAAGTCTAATGTGACTAAGCGTTAATTAATATAATTTATGTCATAAATGTAATATGCATATGTAAACCACTAGTTATTACATGCTTTTAAATATTATATATTATGTTTAATTTTCATTGTAACTGCTACAAAGACATTGCTTAAGTGCTTATGTCGTGGGTCCACTGTAATTCTAAGTCACACACATACACCAAGTTTAAGAATCAGGGTTTAATTTTACTATTATGACATAGCCTACTCTTGCACCTTGATGCCCCTACCTACCTACCTACTACCTACTACTATCTACCTATACTACCTGTACTACCGACCTACCTACCTGCCTGCCTAAAATTGCAATACCTACCTTATACAAAAGGTTCACATGTGAAACAACTGTTATAAATATCCAAATTACCATGTGACAGCTATAAATGTATTGAGTATTGAGTCCCCGTTTTTGAAAAATGCTTAACTTTGCAAGTTTTTGTGAATAAACCTTATTATTATTATTTAGTCGAATACTATTTAATAATATTATTTAATAAAATTAAATGTGGTAACCGCTGCCTATATTAAGCAATACGACTCTGGTTCTCCCTTACTTAGGTATAAAAAGGCCCGAGTCGCATCGTATGCGCCCGTAACTCTCGAGACGTGAAGGTGGAATGTCTCTTGTGCTTATAATTTCGCCGGCAACCACAGCATTCAAAACACAGTAACGTGAATGCATTACTGCTTGGCCGCAGAAGATAAAAAGATAAAAACGTGTACCGCTGTCTCATTCCAGGCCAAGGTACCGTGCCCTAACAAATCGCAGGGCTGCGTCTACACCATGATATCACTCGATTTGGACAGCCATCTGAAGGAGTGTATCTTCCGCGAGATGGAATGTCCTCTGGGTGCTGTGTTCGGCAGATGCTCGTGGCAGGGTAAGTAATAATATTTTTTTTTGTTAAATTTACATTTTGGCCGAATTTAAATAAATCGAATGCCCTCTACAGACCAAACCTTGAACAAGTGATTTCGCTAATGACTTTAATGAATCACCAGTGACTATTTTGTTAATGACTTTATTGAATCACCAGTTTTTTTTTGTAATGACTATTGAATCACCAGTGTCTGTTTTGTTAATGACTTTAATTAACAAGCAGTGACTATTTTGCTAATGACTTTATTGAACAACCAGTGACTATTTTGTGAATGACTTTATTAAACAACCAGTGACTATTTTGGTTATGATTTTATTGAACAACCAGTGACTATCTTGTTAATGACTTTATTAAACAACCACTGACAACTTTTTATGATTTTATAGAACAACCAGTGACTATTTTGTGAATGACTTTATTAAACAACCAGTGACTATTTTGTTTAATGACTTTCTTGAATAACCAGTCATAACATTTTTTAACGGCTTTTCCAGGTAAGTTGAAAGATATAATGGATCACTTCAAGGAGCGGCACGCTGACCACTGCAAAGTGAACTCCGACTCGGACGTTGTGCTCGACAACATTAGCGGTAAAGACGACGATCGCCACTTCTTCCTCACGGCGCAGGGCAAAATGCTCTTCATCATTACCATGAAGGTTGACACTCTGCAGAAAATGGCGTACTGGACTGTGCAGCACATCGGTAGCAAGGTAATTGCGCGCCAGCATATCTACGAGATTCACGTGACGAGCAACCAGGACGCCAGGCGCAAGGTCGTTTTCACGGAACACTGTTTCAATGACGCTATCAAGGCCGATGAGGTGTTCCGTCAATCGAAATGTGCCGTTCTTCCTCTCGAAGTTCTCTCCCACTTCATCAAAGATAAGAAGTTGACATTCAGGTTCTTCATTAAGAGAATCCCGCCTGCGCAACCTAAAGGCTCGAAGGGTGACAATAAGGGCGATGGACCCAGTAACCCAAACCCGGGCCCAAAAGGACCTGGACCCAAACCGAAGGAAAAGAATGGGCCACCAAAGGGGCAGAATGGAACTCCTAAAGGCCAGAATACTCCCGGTAAAGGTCCGAAGCAAAATAAAGGGCAGTCTTAATATCTTAGACTTGACTTGAAGTTTATTGCTACCTTCAACATCCTTTTTCAATTTATTATTAATCGAGTTATGTTCTCTTAGACTTAAGTATTGTTTGTGGCATTTTGTCATAATGTTTGCACTATTTGATTCTACCTATGTTTTTGTTAAATGGCTGGGTTTAGTTACAGATGCTATTTTTATGATTACGTAGATCGCACGACAACTTCGTATTGTTAACGTGTTACAGCGTACAAAAGAGGCTTGTTCAATGATTTATTTCGTTGATTCATGTGAATTTGTGCTGTTTCTGTATCTGCCATTGTCACCGAATGTTTGAGTAACTCCTGAGTTCATGAATAGGTTTAATATTCCTCATTTAAAATAGGAAATATAAATAATCTATTCGGACGGTTGTCTGTACATGTGCAGATATTTCAGGAGTTATTTTCTTTCGTTAAAAGTGTCATTATTTTGATTCCTAGTATGTACTGGTTGGTGTGGCGACGGCTGCCCTCCACAGAATGCCGCTCGCCTTACCGGCCCTAGTGCATACCAACTGGTAGCCGGAAGTGACTTTGCTAGAATGTGTGGTAGTTCGTCCTATTATATGTAGTGCCATTCACGACACATCCGTTTTCGTCGTTAGGGTTTTAGTTCTGTCGATACACATACCGACAAGACAAACACTAGCGGAATGTTGCGCACTTGTACCTGTGCTGCTAGCGATCAGGACGAACAGTAGGACGTGGATATGTCGTTCAGATCACTCTGAAGACTGTCTAGTTTTCGTTCGGGCAAGCCTATTTGTGCTGCCATGCAATTGCACGCGCATTTGGTACGGTTTTAACGGTGTGTCGGTGAAATTGCAAGCATCAGAAATTGCCAGCTAGGGACGCCACTGGTGCCTGTGAAATTACATTATAATTTGTGAGGGCTAAACAAATATTTAAATTGTTTGTAGTGGCAGACTTACTTTCACTTTGGTAACAGATACTTACCGCTGTCAGAAAAGGGATCAGTAACAATACAAGTTGTAAGTGCGATAAACGAAAAATAAAAGTACAATTTGGAGTTATAAATTTGGCTCCAACAAGATACATGGGGAGATATTTTTAGATTAGTCTTTAGTATTTAGTTTTATACTCACCTCTTAATAAATAACGTTTAGAGTTATTGTTATTTTACAATATATTCATTGCATTATAGGTTAAATGCTCTTAAGGTTTTGGTCACATTTTAATACGTATTGGTGTTGGTATGTAAATCTGAGTAAACTGAACTAAATATTTTCCTGTTTTCGATTGGTTTATATATACTATAAGGAAACAATTGAATTTACCTAAAACAAATACTGGCAGATGACATATTCGATTTGATGATGCGGCATCGATCTAGGGATGCACTACACGATACTTGTATTTATCGCGATGCTTTGAATCGATTCGGAATGAAACTATAACCGATGAGGAATTGTATCGAGTGGGTTCGATACGATACTCCAAATATCGGATCATACAGTGTGGTTACAGTCTAAAGTAAACGTTCATAAGCATAAAATATCTAATGTTCTATTACTTATGATGGTAGATAAACCGGTTTAGCTGAATATTTGTTTGTATCGCCGATATATTAGACATATGGGTACTTTAATAAAATATTTGGATATTTAAAATTTATTGGTCTTGTTTTTATCACATTCTTCTTTCACATTCACATCTTTGTATCGATTTAAGCAAGTATCGTATTTATTTGTATTGATAATGTAAAGTATCTAGATCGTGTATCCCTAGCTAGAACTGCCCCTACTTTAGTAAGGGAGCCCCCAAGACTGATGTTGTTATGGGCAACGCTTCGTCGCTTACTTATATAAAAATATAATTTGCGTGCTCCTTACATAGGTTGTTCATAATATTTAGATACGTAACAAATGGGGTTGACTCCACTGTAATGCTATTACTTATTTAAGTGCTTTTGTTCAATAAAATTATATTAATCACTTTTTGTTTTTACTTCTACACTATAAGTACTTTTAGATGACATGATATAGCTAAAACTTAGGTGTAAAATATAAATTCTTAATTATTACGATAAGGTGAATAATCCTACATGAAACCCAATCAAATAATTTTTATTATAAATCAACTTAAATTTTACGACATTGGTACACTTAATTTTTAATCATTAGTAAGGTACATTTATTAAATGATTTACACGACAAAGTATAAACATAAAATCTCTAATGAAACCAAGCAATGAAAGATTCATCTCCTGCCGCCTCTCCCACCTCCGAATCCACCGCCAAAGCCTCTTCCTCCAAAGCCGCCTCCAAACCCTCTTCCTCCAAATCCTCCTCCGCCAAACCCTCTTCCTCCAAATCCTCCTCCGCCAAACCCTCTGCCGCCAAACCCTCTGCCTCCGAACCCTCTGGCGAAACCAAAACCTCCCCCGACGCCAATGATTACTGGCACTGGATACAAAGCTGGGTAATGCCCTGAAAATAAAGAAAATTGTAAAAAAATTATATATCAAATGTAATGAGTACCGCTAACTAGCTGTATAATGTGTTGTAGGGGCTCGACAAGCGAGAGTGAACGGGGTACAAATGTATCACAAGGGCATAATAGAAAGTATATAGATAAATAAATAAATATCGGTGGACATTTCACACAGCACCATCTAGCCCCAAACTAAGCGTAGATCGTGCTATGGGAACCGGAAGACTGACAGAATACGTAAATACTGTTTTTTGTTAACACCCATATATTACATATACATAGAAACACCCAGACAGAACAAACATGTATAATTGTCACAAAATAGTTTGTCTTGGGTGGTAATCGAAGCCACGACCTACGGCGCAGAAGGCAGAGTTAATACTGTGTAAGTCACTCAAATGTATAGTGCATATCAGACATGAATGAAAGTCCATATACTCACTGCCATAATAATAAGGAGGACCGCTATAGTAGTGTCTCTTCACTCTAGACAATGGTAATTGTTTCACTCCATTGGGGTTTTGGTGCAGTATTAGGTGCTCCAAAGGGTTGTATGGTGGCTGGTCGGTAGCTCTTTCAGTATCTTGCTCTTGTGCATTTACCAGATATAGAAATGTCAAGACGCTAATGAGGAGAAAGTTCTGGAAAAAAAATATTTGATATCAGATATATTTTCTTATTATTAATAATTATTAATTTTGATAAACATAGATGCATAGGTGTCAAGTTCGACCGGAGAAGTACTGCCACCACACCTGGTAATTTGCCGCCAAGCAGTGATGCACTCGTATTACTACTGTACTGTGTTC